>CM034465.1:34143457-34388980 GCA_019925255.1 Litchi chinensis | reverse complement strand
CACTTCGACTAAAACCTCAATTCCTCCCAACTTCTTTATTCCCAAACATGCAATAATCATCACTCAATTTTCAATTTATAAGTATGAACTCATGTAAAATATATCTAGATGCGTCATATATATAAAATGCATGAATATTTACAAATATACAATTTCAAAATCTGAATATGTGTTTCTCAATTACATAACCATCTCATAGATAAGGTTTTACATCATCACATGTCATGAATTGTCCACCTATATATACACAACAAAATGATGACGTCCTGTCGTCCGCGGTGGCACACAATGAAATATAAATAGCTACAAAATAAACAAACAAGTTAGTGCAACGAAGATATAATACCACATACACTAACATGAAAATTTATCATTTGTTTTGTGATTTCTTTCCAAAACCCCCATGTATATCCTTTAAACATTCTGACCATCACGGGCGATTATAACTAACGCCAACGTGAAGCTTACTAAGTTATCTCAACCACTACGTTACGGAATTTACTGCATCGCACGTAGGGCGCTAAAGCTTATCACTGAGCAACTACAATGCGGGATTTTCTGCATCGCAATTGTAGTGCTAAAACTCTGGGCAACTACGAGCGGAATTTACTGCATCGCCAAGTAGTGCCAAACTATAAAAATAGCCAACTACGTGCGGAATTGTCTGCATCGCTACGTAGCGCTTATACTTTCTATCAAACTGGGCAACTACGGACGGAATTTTCTGCATCGTCGCGTAGTGCTAACTTTTCTCTAATCTGACGACTACGGACGGAATTTACTGCGTCGTCACGTAGCGCTAAATCTTATTATATCTTAAGGAATATACATGGGTTTTAAAACTATATTTATTTAGTGCCAAAAGCACAAACTCACTAGTTTAGAGATATTGAAAACTTTCTCATTTCAATTTCTTTTATTACTTAACTATTACATTCATTACCAAAAATCAAGAATTTACATAAACTTGTAAAAGATTTTAAGTGGCGAACCACTTACCAGTCACTTCAAATTTCTTCACCACCTCTCCAACACTCCTTTTCGCTTCTTGAGGCTCTCCTACAATATAATCTAACCAACAATCTTGGTTTAGAATTCAAAAGATATTACAATTTCACTTTAGATTCAACACATGCTTTATTAATAAATCACTTAGTCTAACTCAATATATATATATATATATATATATTCTCCACTTTATTTTATTTTCCCTTAACAATCATACTTCAACTCAATTACTTCCTTTGATGCTCAAGTGCTCAAGCACATCATACTCATCATCCAACATCTATAAAATTTATTCAAGAACTTCACCATTCATTCCCATAGATTTCCAATACAAATATTAACTAACCAATTATTATACTTACTAAATAAATTCACAACCCCATCAATTTTCCAATTAACATTCTCAACATATATGAAAGCTACAATTGCTCAAGCACTAATATAATTGTTCACCAACAACTCATTTCTTTGTTTTTCCTTTCAAGACTTTCTTTCAATTAGCATAAATCTCACATCCATTCCAAGTTATTTCTCTAATATTAAAGCATTAACACACCTTATAATCCTCAACCACATACATTAAATTATTGAATAACATTCTAGGAATCATTTCTTTGCATTGAATACTTTAACATCCAAATTCCAAATATCCATCTTTCTTGCATCTTTTGATTCCAATCATTATAATTTCATTCTCCAAACCTTATATCACTTCTTCAAACAAAAAATCAAATTTAAATACATGCAACAACACAATCACTTATATTTCTTTTCAAAGCTTCATTTTCCATCTCTATTAACGTAAAACCTCACATATAATCTTATCCAACCATAAACATAATCCCATCAATTAAACTTTTCTAATCTAATCACACACTAATATATGGCAAACATCATTCATCCTTTTCATCTCACAATTAATCTCGCATAAACTCTTCAACAAATCAATCATTAGATCAACTACAACCTTAAACTAAAATATCAATTAAATCTCATCAACTTTAATGATCAAACCCCAAATCTTACCTTTCAAAACCTTGATCCAAGACTCCTAACTCCCCTTCTTCACTTCCAAGCTCATATTGATGATGATCACCCTTAATTTTATCAATATTATTCATCAAAATCTCATATAAATTCATAACCAAGAAAACCCATCCACCAAATACAAAATCACTTCACTTACCTTTAATCTTTCTTGATGATGATGGATGGAATAAAAAGGTTACAAGAGATGGGTCATCTCCTCTTCTTCTCCTTCTTCTTCTTCTTCTTCTTCTTCTCCTTCTTCTCCATGATCTGCAGAACTTCTTCTTCTTCTTCTTCTCGGTTCTGCTTCAGCTCACGTCCAGCTCCCTCTCTCTCGGTTTAGCTCTGCTTCACGTCCTCTTCTCCTTCTTTTCACTGCTGCTGGACGTCTTCCTCTTCTTTCTTTTCTGCTGGTCGGTTCTGCTCCTACACGGTCAGCTCTCTCTCTCGTTTCTATTTTTTTTTTTTTCTTTTCGGTTCTGCTTCATTTTTCCAGTTTCAGCTTACTTACCCGATTTCTTCTCCTCTCACCGACCTATCTCTCTCTCAACCGACTTAACATTTGATTCATGCCAAAGTTGCCATTACATAAATGCCATAATCACAACAATGCCACTACTTATTCATGAAAATCTTTGATTGGTTAATTAATTCATCCAATTAATCATTAACAACACATTCCATTTCATTAATTAACTCTCAACCAAATTAATTGCTTTTTGACTTAAAGATGTCACAACCTTATTGGCTTTCACCCAAGCACATGGATTGTGCTTCTTTGATGAATAACTTTTCCTCCACATTTAATATTATAATTAACTTAAATTTTAGTCCTTACTTAACACCAATAAATTCCAAAAATATTTCATGATCACCCTATCATCAAATTGACCACACAATACTCTAATTGGACATCTCAACTTCCAATTCCATGCTTTGAAAAAAATTTCAATCAGCTATAAACTCATTAAAATCCACAACGTTCTCAACTGGGCGTTTTTATCAATAAATATTCGGAACCTTTAAAATCCACTCAAACGAACTCATCTTTACTCCGCTTCAGCTTCTAATAACTCAAATTCATATTATGGAGCTTTTGATATCTGGGATCCATTTTTCGAAAATCACTATTCCCGCAAACACTATTCATCGAAAATACTATTCACTCGGAAATACTATTCACCGAAATTTTTTTTTTTTTTTTATTTCACGAAACTTAAGGAAATATTCCTTTTCCCGGAAATCACTATTCACTCAAAAATACTATTCACACGAAATCACTATTCATCTGAAAATACTATTCCGTCCGAAAATATTCTTTATCCAAGAAAACTATTTCTTCCAGGGAACTGAAATTCCGGGTCTTACAATGAAATTCAATTAATTTTAATGTTAGAAATTTATTTTAAATTTCTAATCCATCTTTTAACACTAAGAGATTATAGATCGAGACTAGGGGTTTACAATTTCTTCCCCCCTTATAAAAATTTCGTCCTCGAAATTTGAAACTGCATACCTTATTCAAACAACTGAGGGTATTGGGCACGCATCTGTGCTTCGGCTCCCATGTAATCTCTTCTACCCCATGATTTCACCATAGCACCTTTACTAGCGGAATCACTTTATTACGCAACACTTGATCTCTACGATTTAGGATTTCTACTGGATGCTCTTCGTAGGTCAAGTTTTCTTTCAGTTGAACTGGTTGCTCCTTAAGAATATATGAAGGGTCAGCTATATACTGGCGAAGCATGGAGACGTGGAACTGGTTGCCCCTAAACCCTAAACCCTTAAACCCTAAACCCTAAAACCCCAAACCCAACCCCAAACCCCAAACCCCAAACCCCAAACCCAAACCCGAAACCCCAAACCCCAAACCCCAAACCCTAAAAACCCTAAACCCTAAACCCTAAACCCTAAACCCTAAACCCTAAACCCTAAACCCTAAACCCTAAACCCTAAACCCTAAACCCTAAAACCCTAAACCCCAAACCCTAAACCCTAAACCCTAAACCCTAAACCCCAAACCCCAAACCCTAAAACCTCCAAACCCGAACCCCTAAACCCTAAAACCCCAAACCCTCAACCCTAAAACCTTCAACCCTAACATCGAAACCTCGAACCCGAAAACCCTAAACCCTAAACCCTAAACCCTAAACCCTAAAACCCTAAACTCGAACCCCAAACCCTTAAACCCTTAAACCTTAACCAAGCAATTGTTAAGACTAGTGCAGTTGTTTTGTTTTAAAAATAAATGTGATGGAACACAATAATTAGCTAATTTCAAATGGTAACATGTTGCCATTGCAGTGCTTCACATTCTTTTTAAATCCAATGCATTAAATTGCATGTGAAGTGTGAACTATTGCGTAAAAGTTAAATAAAGTTGAGACTTTTGGATGAAGGCTACTTTGAACAACCACAATTTTATGATTTTAGGTCATCGACAAGTTGTGTTTCGTTTATTTTTGTTTACAAGCATAGAAGTTCAAATATATGTATACATATATACTTGAAATCCATCATATCAACTCTTTATTCATTTATTTATTCAATACAAATGAAAATTATATTTCCTTATTGTGGTTAGTTTTTCTTTTTTTAATTTAATTTTCCTTATTATTACGATTTGTCCAGTACGTATACAAATTATAAGAGTTGAAAGTAAATTTAGATTTTTAATTATATAGTTATGTAATTTTACATATTTGAATAGGATGCATTGATAATAAAATTTTTTATTGAAGTGTGGATGTAGTATTTAAATAAGGATGTATTGATAATAAAAAATTTTATTCAAGTGTGGATGTAGCAACAATTTCTTTTTGGGTAGCAATGGAGCTATCCCTCATGCTAAAAAGTAACCTAAATGAGAAAAAATAGCAAAATTATTCTTTTAGGACAACAGTGCCCTTGTTAAATAAGAGGAATTACAACAATCCTAACCAAAAGACAAAGTCATGTAAGTTCTTCTCTTACGAAAATCAATTGTTTTTTTTACTGATGACTAAACAGTACTGTTGAAGATTGAAAACTGAATAGTGACTAAAACTTAAAATATATATAAAATGTTTATTTTTTTTCCTTTATCTATGAATATATTGTAAACTTATTTGTTTTTTAAATTTATAATTGTCTAAACACCAGTAAGTTGACATTTATACCATTTTTATTATTTATTGTTATATAATTTTAATTAATTTAATACAAACATATGAAAATAAATAATTAAATAAATTCTAAAATTTTTTTATGTACATATAAATAATATTTTATTCATAATTAAAATATGATTGAAAATATAGTAGTATTAATCATATTTTTATATTTAAATATATTAATACATTTTAAAAAATAACTAAAAAATAAATGTTTAAATTATAAATTAAAATATATTTGTCTAATTCCAAGATAATTTGAGATGAAATATATTTAGTTTTTCCTTTTAAATATATTTTTTGTAAATATTAGGGTTAAAAAAAGAAAGGAAATTTGAGTAATATAAAATTATGATAAATTTGAAATTATGTTATTTTGATTATAGATTTAAAATAAAAATTTTACGTCATTAAATGATTTGTAATAAAATGAAAAATTAAAATTTTTTTTTATTTGTTTTATAATTAAATGAAAAATTAAAAATTTTTATTTAATTTTTTTAGGATATGTTTTGATAGTTTCAAGAAAAAGAAAACGAAAATAATTTAGCAGGCTAAAAAAAAAAAAAAAGCGAACCCTTAGTCTCACACTTCCACTCTCAGTCTCGATTCTCACGTTCAAACCCTCACTCTCTGACTTTCAATTGAAGGAAGCAACGAGAAGGAAGGAGACGTGAAGAAGGAGAAAGGGACGTGAAGAAGGAAGGAACGAGAAGGACTCACGGCAACGATTTTTGTTGTCTGGGTTCTAAACAGGCACAGAAGGAAGGAGACGTGAAGGGTAGACGGCGACGACGTGGAGGGAGAGAGAAGGAGACTTGAATGGCCGACAACGACGGCGTGGAAGGGTTGAACAGCCGCGACGACAACAATGGAGGCGTTGAACGGCCGGTATCTTCTCTCTTTCTTTATCTCTCTGTCTCTTCTCACCTCGACCATCCATCCATGCCCTAATCTCTCTACACTCTCTGATGGGTATCATCACTGTCTATGGTCCGTTTTCAAACCCTGTATTTAAATTTTCTACTTTATTCTAACTTTTTTTAATTTCGATTTTGTCTGTTTTTTATTCTCTTCATATTGCACCGTTTTGGTTGATTTGATCCGAGAGACATGAAGAAAGACCTGCATTTCCCGCTGGGGTTGAGTCCGAGCTCGTGAGTTTGGACTCAACCACGTTGAGAATGGGTTGAGTACAAGTTGAATGCCGAGCTTTTTCCTTTCTTTTTCCTCTTTTTTCTATGACTTTGCAAAAGATCTGTCCCTTGTTAATCATTTCTCCAGTTTGTGGTGATTAAATTGTTGGTCAATTTGGGGAAAGTCCATTACGGTTGTTGAAGACTTTGTTGTTGTTGAGTTATACATTTCATCTTTGATTTTGGCATCAACATTTGTAATATTATTGAGTACTAGTAATTAGTGAGTCTGAAAAAATGCATACCAATGAGTTTGACTACATTCACTGCATGACAGCTTGTAGTTATATTGCCATTGCTCGTGCTTTCAGGCTTGTAGTTTTGGTTGAGTTGTAATTCTACAAAGGGTCGCTAGAGAGTGTGAGAATTGCTTGTATACTCTTTTTTGATGTCAGATGTAGTTTGGGTGACCAAAAAACATCATTATATGCATATTCTTTGATACTTTGTCCATGTGTCCCTCATGTTCGATAAAATGAATTTGCAGAAGTTGTTTCCTTGAGAATGGCATCGCTTTGTGCTTATGTTTGTTTTTCTTGGGAGGAAACATCTGTTTAGCTTTATCAATGATCTGCCACCGTGTTTGAGTCGTCACAGAAAGGAAACTTGTAAAAGATAAGCCCAGTGTGGATAGTGGCAGCAAATCTCGGGGCAGCGCTAAGGTTTGAGGGATCAAACTTTGTTTGGAACTTCTTAATTTTTTTTAGTGAGATTTGAAGATTCAGTATAGTATAATGAATTCTTTGATTGTAGTACATTGAATCTTCAAATCCCAATTGATTAGTTTTTTGGGTGGGGCTTTGATTGTTTTCTTAATGAATCTCAACCACATTGAGAATTCTCAACCTGCTGGTTGAGATTTCTTAACTAGCTGGTTGAGATTTCTTAACCAACTGTTTTGCTTGGAACTTGAATTAGAAACTTGATGAGCTTTATATATTTAGTAATGTTTTCTTGTATTTTGGTTGAATTTGCCAAATTAAGATGAGATCCCATGACTTTTTCCTTTAATTGAAAATATAAATGTCAGTTATCTGCAGCTTCTGCATTGTCTTCTTTTCATTTCCTTCCCTAACAGTTCACATCTCCTTGCAGCCTCTTTGCATGGAATTGTATTCAATACATGCTACAAACTTCTTTGTCCCCTTTTTTCTTAAAGCAATTAATGAAAGTACAGTGAAGAGTTTTAAGAGACTAATGACTGAACTCTCTCTAGGAATTTATACATTTGAAATGCTTCAGCCACATTTTTTTGTGAAATGTTGTTATCTGAGGTAGATTCTCTTTCTTGTTAATTGGCCTGTAATATTATATTTTTTTCCTTGTATTTTTGTTTCAATATTGTCTTATCAGGTTCTGATTGCTTTGGTAGATAACTTTGAAAGATGGGTTCACGATACAAAATTCAGAATCATGCCACCAAACATAATGAATAAATTTGGAGCTGTTCTTGATGATTTTGGACTCGAAATTATGCTTCACAGGTTGATGAATCATTTAAGTCCTATATCCAAAGGTAAATATCTATTCTTATTGATGTGGTAATAAGACAATAAAACATAAGTTGGAAGAACGAAATTAATAGTTATTTCATAACCTCATTTTTATGTTTTGTGTTGCTTTATAGTTTTCTTTCCTGACGTTGGTGGAACCACACTGGATTCTCATCATGGTTTTGTTGCTTTATAGTTAATTTTAGCTGCATCCTTGAAAGTTTGTTAGTGTATTGTTTGTCCATTCCAATTACTATCATGTCTTTGCTCTTGGATGGATTATACCGTACATGAAAGGCAAATGCAGTGACCTAAAGGAAGTTCTACCATATTGAAAGACAAATGCAGTGACCCGGCTCGATCAGCAACTCCAAGGCCTTCTGAGCCATTGCCTCGTTCCCATTGTTTAAAAACTCCATCAACTTCCTCATCATCGACAACATGGAACTGGTCAAGCACTGAATGAAATTGATAACATAAAAAAAGAAAGGAAATAAAACTGTGTTGTACCAGAGGAGAAACCCTCGTTGCCAATTATGGCATTTGTCGTAGCCCCTGTGGTTACTTTATGTCTTCTAGTCACACCAACATCTCTAACAGTACTGTCTCTCCCCCTTTTGTTTCCTCAATTTTTCTAATTTGATGATTGCAAGATTGCAACTTTAGGCTGATTAGTTGCTTGGTTTGTTGTGACTAGTAGATTTTTTTTTTATTTGAAAAATAAATAATTTTTTTTTTGTTGTTTTGTTTTGCAGGTTTATGGTTGTATAGTGTTACGGTTGATGACTACCAAGGTTGGTTGGTGCAGTTTGTTCGAATCGAAAAGGTTCTATTTTCGTGTGTTTGAATTGTTGGAAAGGGTGTGTAATGTTTTGGAGCCTGGTTGTTGTTGGGTTGTCAATGTGGGGTCAGATTTTGTGTTAGTCTTCATTTTCTTTTTTGATTTTCTGTTGTGGTTTTTTTTTTTCTTTTTTGAGTTAAACCTTAGCATGAATTATGTGGTTTTGTTATTGATTTAGAGGTGATACTTTTGCCTTCATTTGTGATATGGACTGAAAACTTCCAATCTCTGGTTTTAGTAGGATCTAGTCAATTGAAGTTTCTTTGATGTGGGAGTCCAATAGTCTGTTTACAATGTCCTATGCGATTTATTAAGCAATATATGTAGTTGAATATGTCCAGTAGTCTGGTTACTGTCAAAAGTAGTCAACGTAAGGTGATTGTTTTGCACTGTCTTTTGAATGTTTTTCTGACACCGAATTTGAACTGAACAATGTTTTTATCTATTTTATAATGTGCAGTACCTGAGTTGTATGATACCTTGTTGAAATCTTGTGGTCTTTCTGTTATTTTAAGGGTATGCTTGTGACTGTTGTGAGAGTTTATTGTTTTATTGGTTCATGTATGAAAGTGAACCCCTCCAACTGTGCATTCCATGTGCCAGACAATGGATGGGATTTGGAATCTGCTTATAATGTGGCACGATTGAATGCATAAATTTGTGATGAATATTTCTTTATTTTCTGGTTGAAATTAGTGGCAGAATCCTAACTTTACAGAAACTACATTATTAACTATAGTCTTATTTTGTTGGGACTAAGATTTAAATGAGCAATATATCTAATGTGGGTTTGCTTGTGCCTGTGTTAAACTTATTCTGTTGGGTTGGCCATGGTGTGGTCATATTCTCTCTGTGTCTTCATAACATGGCATGGCTGCTTGGGTTGTATTTATTGATTAATTATCTGTATATTTATTGTTTATCAGGCCTTGGTAAAAGTCTGGTTGGTTATGGTTTTATGAAATTTTCTTGCTCATGTTTTCTTGAGGTCAAATGCCACAGCCCTGTTTTTGCAACATGAGCTACTGCAAAAAGGCTCAGATTGCCTGGTTATGTGATATAATTATCAAAAGAAGTCATTTAAACTTGTCAGGCTAAAGATTTTAAAACTGAATTGATGCAGGGAAAAGTGAAGATTGGATTTTTTAACAGGCTGGAATAGTCTCACCAAATGTAGGTCATGAAGCACAAGTGGAAATAAAGTGAGCCCCATTTGTTATTTGACTTATGCAGATTTTTATTTATGTGAAAATTTATAGATTATTTGACTTATGCACTGCACATTATAGGGAAGCAGAATGCATGAGAGTAGCTATGGAAGATTTATTTTACAATTATGATGTTGACATAGTTAATAGGGTAGTTACTGTTTTATAGCAAAATGATATCTCAAGATGGGTTCTGATAGTATACTAGAATAGCATAGATATAGTTAATAGGGTGGTTATGGTCATTGGATTCAAATCCAAAGGTCCACAAAAATTCATGGTTTGAAAAGACAAAAATTAAAAACTAAATGAAGATAAATTAAATCTTCTTATAATTATACAATTCCTATACATTAGCTAAAATTTCTTATGATATTCAACAGTTTGTTAATTGGAGAATGTTTATTTGTATAATAAAATTTTAACAGCTTTTCTTAAGTAATCCAAAAGTCCTCACATCTTTATGTTTTCTCTTTTCTGTGGTTGTAGATTCTGTTTGGCATTTTATATCTTATTAATTTGGCAGTCATCTTATTCATATGTGTGAAGATTGATGTGGAATGAAATATGCTCTGTGTGTAGTGAATTAATTATTTTATTTCCATTTCTAGAAGATTGCATGCCATTGATGCGTCTTCAGCAGTAATATATAGACAAAATTGCATTTATTTTAGTAAAATGAAGTCTACTTAAAAAGAAGAGTTGTTAGATTTTGTTTGTAGGCGAACTCGAGTTTGCCCTTTATATGTAAGATATCGGATTAGGGCTTAGTTACCTATGTTACGAGCATGCAGAGGCCTTATTATGGATTGATGCTAACCAACTAATTTCATACTTGTCGGTTATTGCAGAGAGCAAAATACACAAAACCTCCCTAAGGTAAGGCTTTAAAGACTCATAGTTAAAGTTTAGCTTTTATAACACAATGCCCCCAAGTTAACAGTCAACTATAGTTAAATCAAATGGTTGATTGAGTTTTGATTTGTAAAGACCAAAATACCCTTACAGTTTAAAATAATTTAAAATTATAATTTAAAATATTATTAAAATAAAATAATAAATCAATAAAAATAATTAAAACATCTCTCTCTCTCTCTCCACCAGAGACCTTGACCAGCCTCTTCTTCTTCTTCTTCTTCTTCTTCTTCTTCTTCTTCTTCTTCTTCGTCTGAACCAGGAACATCTGGGTTCGACGAACCCAGATTTGGGCTCGTCTGGGTTCGACGAACCCAAATCTAGGCTCGTCTGGGTTCGTCGAACCCAGAACCCGTCTGGGTTCGTTGAACCCAGAGGCATTCTGGGTTCGACGAACCGGTTCGTCTGGGTTCGTCGAACCCAGACGGGTTCTGGACCCAGATCTGGACTCGTCTGGGTTCGTCGAACCCAGAGATGTCTGGATTTATTGATGATTTTTTTGTGATGATTCTTGTGTTTATGTTTTAGTTTGATTTGTTGTTGTTGATGATGATGATTCTGAGATAGTTTGAGTTTGGTTTTCAAGTAGAGTTGATGATGGTGATTCTGAGATGGAGTTGATGATGATTCTGAGTTTCTTTTGTTTAGTTTGGAAACCTGAATCCAGACATCATCTGGGACCAGATGATGTTCACGGGAACCCAAAAAGTTTTGGGTTTCCAGTTTTTTTTTTTTTTTAATTTTTTTTTTAATTTATTATAGGGATATTGAATAATTAAAAAATATATATATATTTTTAATTTTTTATAAATAAAATAAATTTATAAATGACGAAATTACCATTGGTCAACTAAACATTGACTAACAGACGTTAATGACTTGGGGGCATTGTGTTATAAAAATCAAACTTTGACTATGAATCTTTAAAGTCTTATCTCAGGGGGGTTTTGTGTATTTTGCTCTATTGCAAATAGTGATATTGAGCTATCTATTGCTTATGGTTAGATATATTGCATTTTATCAAGGCATTACTATTGCCTTGGCATGTACTAGTTTTATTAATTATGAGTTAATGGTAGGCTTATCCTGTTTATTATTTCGCTTCTTAGACTTCTCTATTGTTTTAAGTGACGCCAACTTAGAGCCCATTGACTTTAAGGTTCTATTGAAATGCACTCTTTCTTGGTGTTTATCTTTTTTGTCTGTGGAAATATTCCCAATTTTCCTTATTTTGATTGTTTATTTTCTTCTCTCACACCCATTTCTGTGCCCGTTTCTTTATATGGAGAGCTTCTATTGTAAGGTGCACCTGACTTTGTCAAAGTGAGGTGCTAAATGCTTTAGTATACATTTACTTTGGTATTAGCATTCTTCATTCTTAACATGTATGGCAGCTTACATGGTGGGCTTTTAGCCTGCTTTCTCTTTCAAAAATAGTGCACTCAATCTTTGTGCTTCATCTATTTAACGACTGTCTCACCATGACACTCCTTTGTGTTGTAGTGGCCTCACTTGTGTATTAGAGGTGGCATTTGGGTTTGATTGTTTTTAAGTAAAGTTGGTGTTTGTACTCGGTACTTCACTCAAATATCTGAAGTTTATGCGCACTTGTATTATTTAGAACTAAGCATTAAAAGTGAATTAGGGACGTCTATTTTTAGTTCTTGATGATGATAAATGACAATACAACTTATGTTTTTGTTGTGTGATTGTGTTCTATGAGAAATTAGAATATATCTGCATTTAAGAATATCGATGCTTCAAGCCTTATTTGACATGTTCATCTTTACTTGAGGTTTGTTTTACACCTTTCAACACCATGAGTAAATCATGTTACTTAATGGAACTGATATTTAAAACCCTCTCTCTCCTTTTCTCAAATCAATTAAGATCTTGTTTCAATTCAAATCATGGCTAACCAAGTTAAAAGTTAGAAGGAGAGGAGGTTAGCTCTCTTAGCCTCTTAAAACATCATAGTGGGCCTATAATCGAGAGCTTGTCCTCCACCTTTGATTTGCGCCAATCCTGCTCCTCGATCTATCTCTCTCTTCTCCTTATTTCTTTAATCTTTCTTTTGCCCTACTATGGTTGTTTCTTTGTGATGGTTGTTGGATATTTGTTAGGAGTATTCAACTCGGTGATGGATTTTTACCAATTTTTTTATGGTGTTTAGGGTGATTTTCAACTGATTTTGTGATGGTTGGGCTTTTTGGCTATTGGTGTTCGATTTTTGTGTCCTGTTTGTGGGTGATGATTAGGTTTCTTTTACTTAATTTTTGGTTTTGTGTTGTGGTTTGTGGTTTGCCTTTGTTTTTTCTTAAAAAGGTCATGTTCTCTTTCACACCTCATGTGCTATGTGCTATTCCTAATATTCATTGTTTGAAAAGCAAAAAAGCATTAAATCTAAGTCACGAACTATAAATTTTTTGTTTTGTTTCTTCTTAAGTTGTTGAAATAAGGAAGAATTTGTTAGAATTTTTTTCTTTTTTTTTTAAAGGATTATTTTTGTTACTAAATTACATTGGAATTTTTGATTATTTTAAAAGTTTAAGACATCGAAAATTGCAGTTCACATATTTGCCCATGAACTCCAATTCCCTTCAGTTCAAGTTCATCCTCGACGGAACCTCTCCGGTGATAGGGAAGATTTCCAATCCAATCGCTAGATCCTTACCGTCATCAAAATGTGCCATAGTCTGTTTTCCAAAACCCTCATAAATTTATTTCTTTTTTTTAATGAAAATTTTCAATAACCTTTTCTTAAAATAGTTTCTAAAATTGTTTTTTGAAAATTGTTTTTTAAAATCGTTTTCGAGAACCATTTCTAGATTGTTTTCAAAAAATGTTTTCGAAAATGTCATTAGAAAACATTTTCGAAAAACAGAAGACGTGAAGCTGACATTTCTTGCACTTTTTCGATTTTTAAAAACATTTTGCCCATAATTTTAAAAGGGGTGCCTAGGTGAAAGGCACGGCGAGGCTCTCCTTTAACGCCTGAACAATAGTTAGGCACAGCCTCTTCAAAGAGGTGCGTGCCTAAAGCGCCTTGGTGTAGAAGCCCAAGTTGCGCTTAGGCACACCTTGGTAAAAACTAGTGGTAATCGACGCTCTGATAGCCATAATCGGCATTTTGAAGGTGGATTCATGGTTGTAATGAAGAATATGGTGAGGAATGAGGAGAAAGAATGCAAAAATGAAGAGAGTGAATGAAGTAAACTAGGAGAGAGAGGGGGAAGTAAAGATAGAGAGAGAAAAGGGGGAGAAAATTACAATGAAGAGAGGGTGAGGAGGAGGGATGAGTTGGGTAGGGAATTAAAGAAAGTATGGGCTAAACTTAAAAACTCTTTAACATGTTAAAACTTAAATATATATATACACAAAAATTGCAAATAACTCCTTATTTATGATAAAATATCTAATTGAACTCAAAAAAATATAAATAACTCCCTAATTTATAATAAGAGACCCTATTAAACCAAGAAAAATTAGTAACAACTTTTAGACTGTGGTAAAATATTCAATTAAACTCTCTAATTCGAAAAATAAATAAAAAGTCCTTACATTTATTGTTTTTTTTTTTTTTGTCACCTCACGTTGAACATGTGAGCCTTGCACTTCGGACTCCACAGTCCTTTTGTGCTTTGGCGCGTCTTGGGCTTTTTAAAACTATGGTTTTGCTTAAAAAAATGTTTTCATTGACGAAAAAGGGCATATGGAATTTATGTTTGGAAATAGTGATTAACAAGGTTTTCTCCACCTTTGACCCTTCATTTCTTCATTATTTGGCCTTCCATTACTCAATCAAAGTAGAATAATCACAATCAATGCTTGCTTCAGTCAATCCAATCCTTCAAACACCAAAACAAGGTACTTTTTATTTTATTTTTTTCAATTTTTCTTAGGGTTTCATATATTTTTATTTTTTGGTTCAAATTCATGACAAATTAGGCTTTTTCTTATAAGTTTCTTCAGTCAATCCAATCCTTCAAACATTGAAACAAGGTACTTACCATTTTTTTCATTTTTTTTTTTAGGTTTCATTTTTTTTTTTTTTTCATCTTTCGGTTTAAGTTCGTGACATAGGGTTTTTTTTTTTTTTTTCCTTCGTTTGTTGATTATGGATGCTTCTCATCACAAATGCCTTTGCGTAGTTTTTATATTGAAGGTTAATTAATTTAAACTTTCTTGTTAGTGTTTGTATTTTTTTAAATCATGTGTTCTTTATTTCATCTTTCGATTTTTTTTCTCTCTTTAATTACTATAACTTTAATGATTGTGTGTTCTAATTTCTATACCACACATAGTTTTAAAAGGCGTCAGGCCCATTGAGACACAAAGGGGTTGTGGAGCTCGAGGCACAAGGCGCACCTTTTTAAGGGGATGTGCACTTTAAAATAAAAGAAAAACTTCACATATTATAAATTCATAAACAGCTAATAATAGTAAGATAAAATTCAATAAAATAAATATCCAATCATTAATTATAATTAAAATCATCATCATCAAAGTTCAACAACTAAATATCCTAGGCAAACAACAAAAATCATCGTGGAAGTTCAATTAAAATCTAAGTCAATAACTAAGTGTCCTTGACGGGCCCTTCCTTATCTATTAGGCAGCCTGTCCGGCACCCCACAGTGGCCTTCCAGTCGGGATCTGCTTCAGTAGAAAGGTTTCCGTGAAGTTAAGTTTTTTTCTTTTGACTGAAAACATTTTTTAAAACTCTTAAGATTTGTTTTCAAACGGAAGCGGATGTAAACTTTTTTTTTAAAAGAACATTTACGAAAGAGAGCTTATAAAAATTTTGACAACACAATGGCTGTTTTTCTGAAAAATTCCCCCTGGAAAAGAAATGATTAAAAAAAAAGTAAAACTTGTGCACTTCAAAAAAATCATATATTCTCAACTTCTAAGCCTTCGGTCCTCTTTTATTTTCACAATTAATCCACGAACATGATTCTAATTTATAAGACCATTTGAAAATCATGAAACTTATGTAAAACTTTATGCATGCAAGATTTTAAAACATAATACGAAAACATAAATGTATATATATCCTCCAAAATAGTATTACAAAACATGCAACAAGTGTTAAACGGTTAGGCATGTACAGGGGGAGGATTTTTATTAAAAACAAGAAAAGAGTGATGAGTATTAACTCGGTGAGTAAGTAAACTTTTGAAACTATAATATTTACTTTTAAAATATATATAGATCCTCCCAAAATAGTTTTGAAAACTAATAGTTATTTCTTTCCATTGAAAACTATAAAACTATAATAATGCATATAAGTACTATTGTTCGAAATCCAGTAATAACTTTGGTCTTAAGATTTTTTTACAAAATGACTATTTTTTGAAAACGTTTATGAAAAACGAAATACATTAGGTTGATGTTTCGTGCAACTTTCTAGTTTTTAGAAATGTTCGTTTAAAAATCATTTTCATTGAGAAAAAACGACTTTTTGAAATTTAAGCTTGATTAACAAGGTTTCTTCCACCTTCGGCTCCATTTCTTCTCTAACTAGCCTTCCATTTCTCAACTGAAACTAACAATTTTTAAGTCAATTGAGTCTTCGAGCATCAAAAGAAGCTACTTTCCATCTTTATTCAATTCTTTTTGTTTTTGGATTTCATATAATTTTTTATCTTTTTGGTTCAAATTCCTGGCAATTTAGGTTTTCTCTTGTTAGTTTGCTGATAATTGATGTTTCTCATCGTAAATACCTTTGTCTGCTTCGTGTTTGTATTTTTAGGTTAATTACTTTATCTTTGTTTGGTGACTGGTTTTTGTCTCCGTGGTTTTTGCTTGTGTTTATCTTTGTTTGGTGACTAACTCGTATGTGCCTCTATGCTTTTTGATCGTGTTTATCTTTGTTTGTTGAGTGACTCATATATGCATACTTGGATTTTGATGTTTATGTCTTAAATTTTTATTTATTTATTATTATTTTTTTAAGATTCAGCTGAATGTGTTGAATTTTCTGATCATGAATGATAAAAGATAATAAGTTGAATAGTCAGGTAATATATAGTCCTCCTATTGGTTATATTTTTCAATTGGTTTTTGCATTTTTTAGCTTGTTGATAGTATTATTTCATGTCTGTTTCAAGAAAATTGTGTTTGATTCTTGATAGGATCTTGCTGCAATTGGATCTCAAGGAATTATGTAGGTCCGTTAGGACCTTGGAGTTTTGTTGGATATCTTATGACTGACTGGCTTTGTACCCGTTGTCGCAGGCACCATCAGTCATTTATGGACATTAATTCTTTACATTACCATTGAGATTTAACTTTAACACTATAGTTATCTTTGTGGTTCCATTTAGATGCTTAATTGTGCGTTAAGATTCTTTTAAAGGTGAGTTGTGGTTGGGAGGACTTGGATTATATGGCTGACCGTTACAACTAAGGTAGTGGTTTTTTTTTTAAACCTTGTTTGTATGTATTGAAGATGGTAAGATGACTTTGTTTTAGAAGAATGTTTTGTATAGAGTAAAACTTCATTGATTGCATTTCTTATTTTGTTTAGCATGATTTAAGTAATAACATGAAATTGACAACTTAATACATTTATTCGACTTGTTTGATTAATTGAACTCTAAAATTTGCAAGGGCAATAGATATAATCTACATAATTAATGCTTTTGAGATTCTTTATTTGGATAAATGGTGAGGGGGGCGGTTCAAATGTTTGCAAATGAATTAGTAGTTTGTTTTATTTAATGGTCTGATTGAATTTAATGTTAATGTATATACAGAGAAAAATATTTTCGAATTGGGATTGTCTGCCCATTACCATAGAAATCCATTGTTATACTATTCAATGGTTCTAAGAAGTTATAGGTTGGAAAACAAATCATAGAAATCATGTGAACATAATTCATGTATCTCGAGGGGATCGTTTATCTGTGTTCATGATAATGATTTGCTGGATTGGATGTCAATCATTAAAATTATGTAATTTGTTCCATACGTCTTTGTTTTCAATGCATTCTATCTCTTAATGAATAGTATAGCACTTTGTACTATGATATGCAAGGTTGGTCCATGTGGTCTTTCTTTTGTTGTTTTAAAATGTATGGTGGTTAAAATGAATTCCCATTTGAATTCCTTAACTTAAGATTTTAATGATTTCATTAATTAATTAATTTACTAAACCTTTATGAATATTATTCACATGCAGCCATATCCAACACGACAATACAATAGAAATACATCATAGAATTGTTCGGGTGATCCCTTAGCTAATGTTATAGTAACTTCTCTAGCTTTTCATGTTTTATTATAACTACAAGTCATCTCATACCTTTTTTTCATGTTTTGAACTATGCTGTTTGGTTTGTAACACTGAGAAGCACCCTTATACTTCTTTGTGATACAATGGCCATTATTTTACTTGTTGCTTGTGAATGGTAAAAAATGAGTGAATCAAGAGAACATGTGTGATCTGGAAATACGTTCACATGCGAAAAGCTTTTGACTTTGCAAGTATTATTGCACGTAGCCATCATTTGCAAGTTTTCTGCACACAAACCAAAACCAATAAGTTTTCGGTGGACTTTTTCACTCTTATATTGAAATGTCTACCAATAGCTAATATTTTATCTTCAGTTATAGCTCTTTCTTATTGGAGAATAAATCACCAGCCCGAACATCTTTAAAACTGTTAAAACACATTGTCAATACAGTTGACATCTTTCACCTGAGGAATCGAAGATGTCATTGAAAGATGACAATCCTATTGAACTATTTTTGACTTCAACTTCTTGTTTGTACTTTCAACCCTATCAATTGGTAATGCTTCCGTAGGTGCCATTGGAGATGTAGAGATATGTGCGAGTTCGAAACCAAAATGATCAAATATGTCTTCAGGAAAGTTATCAAGTCTAATCACATTTTCATCAATCATTGTGGGTTTTACACAAACTAAAATTTCACTGTCCATAGGTTTTTCTGCACAATTTTTATTGCATTATTTTTGGCACATTCTTCCTTGCCAACTAATAAGATTGTTGTCGAGTCACATTTATGTTCAACTGTAATACATAATGGATTCCTTGTCATTACATCACTAAATTCAGCAATAAAGAATTTAGCATCACTATCATTTACCACTTCAATTGGTGGAGTCGCATCACACATTTTATATTTGAATTTCATCATCATTGCAATTTCAGAAGGGTTGATATCAAGTGCATGACATACACTGTTGTGCAATTCTTGGTATGAAGAATTTTTTGACAATAAAATTCCTATAGTCTTTTCACCTTCTACATAATGTTTTCTCCCTTATTCATCCATTCACCATCATATTGAATTGCAATTCGAATTTTATCCTTGTCATTCAACCTGTCAAATTAAGTCAATAGTGTGGTTAGTATTTGTCCAAATATTGATTTCTGCTAGTTTGTGTCAAACAAACACTACTGCTCCTAGAATATCTCAAATAAGACAACATATAATTTATTTTTTTTTATAGCAATTGAAATTATTTCAACAAAAACAAGCGCTTGTACACATTTGATGATAATTTTATTATTTCGTATCAAATAATATATGACTCACTATATCAATCAACAAAACCAAAGTTAGAAAAAATTGAATAAACACCATAAATGTGTAAGAAGTATATGAAATTGTAAAAAGAAAACACAAAAATAGAATTGATCAAATTAATCACATTTATAAATGGCATACAATTCACATTCTAAACTCGTTCAACAAAAACAATCACATATTCTCGACATTGAGATTCAGCCTATACTCCAATTGTGATTTTTAACCTAGGTTGGAAATCTTAATTTAGAGGTTGGAAATCCTAACCTATAGATTGGGAATCCTACCCTGAAGGTTGGGATTCAACCTAAACTCTAAGTTGGGAATCTCACCTTCAAAGTTGGGAATCCCACCTTGGAGACCACAACTCCAGTTCTGATTCTCAACCTAGATTTAGGGGTGGCAATATAGGTTACGACACGATAGGTTGACACAAATTTGTAAAAAATAAATGGGTATGGGTTGAAGTTAAACGAATTCGTATCGTAATCGTGTCAACCCGTCTAATCTGTTTATTAAACGAATTGAATCAGATTTGGTTAAACGAATCGCGGGTTGACCCGATTAAAATTGAGGTTAAATTATAATTTAATATATTCGAAGGGTTGGAGTGTAATTGTACATTTATATATATATATATATATATATATACAAACACTTAGCTAAACCTAGACATTTTCAAATCTAAACTCAACAGCCAGCCTCCATCCCTCCCTACACTCACGTTGTCACGCATGAGGCACGACCAAACCGATCGACCGACGACCAGTGGTCTGCCGTCGACACCAGAAGGATGACATGACGACGCGACGCGACACGACACTGAAAGGACGACGCGACGCGACACCAGAAGGACGACGACACCAGCGTCCAGCGATCCCTTTTTCCTTTCAAAACGGCGACGCGACGACACCAGAAGGACGACAGCACGACGAGTCAACCTCGACGACACAACAACTTGACCTCGGCAACACTAACACCGAAGACGACCCGACGATGCGACGACGACCCGACGACACGACAATGACCCGACAACACCAAGTTACAGTCGCGAGCTTCTTCTTGACGTCTGAGCTTCTCCCCTCAAGTGTCCTTCTCTTTCATTTTCTTTTGTGCAATCTATATTTTGATTCTTGCGTGTAAAAAGTTAAGTGGAATAATTTTATTTTTTTTGTTATTTCTACCATTATTTGATCTCTAAATAATATAATGATTGTGACTATATAGATTGCTAACAATAAGATTGCGATCTGATAGAAAAATCGTATTTTTTTTTTTTTTTTGGAAACTAGAAAAATCATAGTGTACATGCATGATATCAGTTTTCATATATATCTCTAGTGTAACCAATAATGTGATATAATTTCATGGTTGATTGATTCTCAGAAATGGATTTGAGTGTTGACTTCGATGACGATACCATCAATTTGGAACATAAGCGTAAAGTTGAAGATGAGCATGAAAATGTGGAAAGTTCAAGTAAGTCAAAGCAAACTAAAGCTGCTTGAAAAAGAAAGCGGACTTCGCATGTGTGGAAGTCCTTCGAAATGATATCGAAGGATAGATGCAAATGCAAATGGTGTGGTCAAATTTATCTCTGCCCAACCTCGAGTGGTACAGGTAATGTGATTAGACATTTGACTCTTACTTGTCCTAAATATAAATTACGTGATATACGTCAAATGGTGATTAAGAAAAGTAAATCTGGGTCTGTTGGTGTTTGTCAACCTAGGACTAAGACTCAAGAAGAATTTAGGAAGCTTGTTGCTGAAGCTTTAGTGTTGCATGATTTGCCTTTTCAGTTTGTAGAGTGGAAGGAAATTATAAGAATGGTTGAGTTTTTAAATGATGATTTCCATATGGTCTTTAGGAATACCGTGAAAGCGGATGTGTTGAGTTTGTTTGAGAAAGGTAAGCAAAGCCTTAAAAAAATGTTACAAGATGCCTTTAGTAAAATTTGTCTAACTTTAGATTTATGGACTTCCATAGCTACTGATGGGTATATATGTATGACTACGCATTTCATTGATTCTAATTGGGTTTTATATAAGAGATTGATGAGCTTTTGCTTTATGCCTCATCCACATGATGAGGTATTTATTGTTGATAAAGTTATGTCATTGTTGTCTTAGTGGGGTATTGACAAGAAGCTTTTTTCCATTACTTTGGATAATGCTCCATTAAACAAGTGCTTTATTGATAATTTAAAAAGTCAATTGAATATTAGTAAAACACTTGTTTGTGATAAGGAATTCCTACATATTCGTTGTTGTGCCTATATTATTAATTTGATTGTTCAGGATGGATTGATGCATAAAATTCGTGAGAGTGTAAAATATGTGAGAAGGTCTGAAGTTAGAAAGCAAAAATTTTTGGAATGTGTCAAGCAAGTTGATTTAGGCGTGAAGAGGGGTGTCCGACAAGATGTTCCTACTAGATGGAATTCAACTTATCTTATGCTAGATAGTGTTCTTTATTATCGATGTGCTTGGTATACTTTAGAGTTGACCGATAGCAATTACAAGCATTGTCCTTCTACAAGTGAATGGGATAGAGTTGAGAAAATTTGCAAGTTTTTGTGATATTTTTATGAGATAACTAACATTTTTTTTGGTTCAAATTATCCCACTTCGAACTTGTACATTTCAAAGGTGTTTTTGGCGCATTTGACTTTGTTGCAACATTTGGAGAGTGATGATGAGTTTTTGAAAAGCATGGCAAATCAAATGTACAAAAAGTTACAAAAATATTGGGCTGATTTTTGTATTATTTTGACAATTGTCGTTGTCTTAGATCCGCACTACAAGATGGAAATTTGTTGAGGTAGTGTTTTAAAAGTTGTATGGTGTTATCGATGGATCAGAAAAGTTGGCACATGTAAGAAGTAAATTATTTTCTTTGTTTGATGAGTATATGACAAGTTCCACTAAAGCATCTACCTCTAAGGCCATCACATCATCAGCAACTCCTAATACACAAGTGACCAATGCATAAGTGAACACAATAGATGAACTTGACTCGATTTTGATGGTAAGAAATAATATAATTTCCTTATTATATATTTGCAATATTATTTTACCATAACAATTTATCTAATGATATTTTCTTTTGTTATTAATTATATATTGATAAGATTTTGACATGAGACTTGGTGATGGAGGCATTACAACTCATAAGACGCAATTGAAGCTTTATCTGGAAGAACGAAGACTTGAAAGATCAGTTGATTTGGACATTCTAGTCTTTTGGAAAGCTAATGAAGCTCGCTCTCCTGAGCTTTCTGTCATGGCTCGTGACATTTTGTGCATCCTATTATCTACAGTTTCATCCGAATCAGTGTTTAGCAATGGTGGTCAAGTTCTTGATCAATACCAAAATGCACTAAAACCTGATGTGGTGGAAGCAATAATTTGCACTCGAGATTGAGTAATTGGTAGAGATAACACTAACTTTGTGCTAGTGATTTCTTATAATTATTTTTTATTATCTTTCAATTATTTTCGTCATTAATTATTGCAGAGAGAGAGATTGTTTCGTTAGAAGACGTCACGGAAGATATATTAAATTTAAGTATTAATGAAGCTCCCCCTAATGCAAGTGCCCCTAGTGAATCAGTAGAAGGTTTAACACCAAATTCTTTCACTTAGTGGTAAATTCTCTTAATTATATTTCTTAATTTTAAGATTGTGAATATAGATATATAATTTTGTATTTTTATGTTTTTTGTGTAGCTTGAAAGTCCTTTTGGAGTTTGGAATCAATGAGGAAAGAATTTTAAGTGACAAAAGTTTGATGTTTGAGAATGATAATATTATGTCATTTTAATTTATATGAATTTGCATTGAGTTTAATTTTGTTGTGATTTTTAAATGTGGATGATATGGAATTTTGTGTAGCTGATTTAATGTGTTGGTTTTTATGTGTTGAATTAGATGTTTAAATATTTGATTGTGAATTATTTGTTATATTTGTGTTTGCATTGAGTTTGATTTTGTTGTGGCTTTTAAATATGAATTATGTGAAATTTTATGTAGTTGATTTAATGTGTAGGTTTTTATGTATTAATTAGGTGTTTAAATGTTTGATTGTGAATTATTTATTATATTTGTGTTTGAATTGAGTTTGATTTTCTTGGAGTTTTAAAATGTGGATGATATAAAATTTTATAGTTGATTTAATGTATAAGTTTTATAGTTGATTTAATATTTAGTTGATATATTATTTATTATATTTGGGTAAAACGAATTAAATGGGTTAAACGAATTAAATGAGTTAAACGAATTAAACGATTTAAATGATTAAACGGGTTAAACAAATTCGTATCGTGTCAATCGTGTATAAACGAATTCGTGTCAAGTCCAAAAATATTAACCCACTTCTTAAACGAATTTGTGTCTAATTGATCAAATTCAGCTCAACTCGACACGTCAACCCGTTTTGTCACCCCTATCTAGATTGCAGTCAACCTGAAGGTTCGGGATCCCAATCTCATGGTTAAGACTTGACCTTAACTCAAGCTTTGATTCTCAACTTGGGTTAGGAATCCCATTCTCAAAGTTGGGATTGTTTTCAATTGATTAGAAAAATCCCAATTTGTAAACCAACAATCTCAATCAATTATCTAACAAAAACTCATATGTTGATGTTCAATCCATTGTTCACAGTACCTATTTTAGACACCACAAATAGAATCGCTTACAAAATTCAAAGCACAAAGTCAATAATCTTAACAATCACATCAAAGTGTTTATGCTACAAAAAACCCACTATGAACAACATTACAGTTTTGTTTGTTCATTTAACATGCATTCATGCATACGATAACAAAAGGGACAATTATTTTATTTGTAATTTCTTTGGCCAATATACTTTGTTGATGTCTTAATTTTAACATCCCACAAACCCATCCAAGAACACTAAACAAAAATTAACACAAACTCTTTGATGTTCATGACTCCTTATTTAAGAGGAGTTATAGATTCATATGGTGATTATTTGGATTAACTATAGTTCTGTAATACAATGTATAGAAATGAATGACATAACCCTCAAGCTTGTTGGATTATATTTAAGGAAAATCTTCATAATAAAGGCTAACTAATGCATGTTTACTTGATAGTTTAATGAAGATTAGCTAAAAATTTCCCATTATTTTTTCCTAAACGATTGATTACTCATGTTACCTATATTTTAAAGTGGGGTTTCTACTTTTCCAGTTGCATCAAACTAGCAATAATGATATTAGAACCATGTGGATTTGAGATGCTCTAGTCATTAATTAATTAAACAACCATAAAAGTATAACTTGAATGCTCCACAACAGTTGAGTATTTAAAGATGCTCAAAAGATGGTGTATCAACTTTAAAGGAAAGTGGAAAAAAAAAATAAAAATCTAAGAGCAGTTTGTCCCCTCACAACAATACATTCACATTATAAACACATTACCAAAAACAACTACCAATATAATTTAACATTCACATTCTAATCATACCTACAAAACCACACACAAAATAGACCAAACAGCCAAAACCCACTTTCAAAATCCTAACCTTGGTTCATATTACCATATTCGGATACTCAAAGTAAGTAAAGTTAGTCAAATAAACTTACCAGTTGGAGAGAAGAAGAGAGTTAGTTGTGGTTGCAGTTCTTTCACAATCCAAAAAATGAGAGATGTTGGGAACAAGCTAACTGATTCCTTCTTTTGTTGGGCAAGGGAAAAGAGAAGAGAGGTTGGGTGTGGGAAGTGAGAAGAGAGCAAGATGTGGAAAGTGACGAAATAGAGAGCTTTTGGGTATGAGTGTACTGCACAAGAAAACAATGCATTATTTTTGGGTGGCAGCTATCATTAAGGGCATTTTTGTCCATTAAAGGTTTTTTTTGTAAGAATCTCATAAAGAGGTTGTTTTTCAACTTGACCTTCCAAAGAGGGTTATTTTGGGCATTTTCTCATAATAAAATGATGATATATGGTCTGTCCAGAGAACAATAGTAAAAATTTGATAAAAAGTGACACATTACCATATTAAAATGATGATAAATGGAATATGGACTGTCCACAGAACAATAGTAAAATTTTGGTACAGCGACATATTACCGCACATATATATATATATATATATATATATATTTTAACCAGACATGTTACCATATCTGGTTGACAAAAACAGATCTATCTTAACAAAAAAAAAAAATAAATAAAATGTCTATCTTAGAATGAAAATCAGACGGCTGATTTGATGGGCACGGTCAAAACTCAATACACGAGAACCCACCTTCCAGTCCATCAACGCTCGCTCTTCCTACACAACAAAAACTCTCCTTTGTTTCCTAAATTCAATCGACTCAACCCAACCCAAATACAATTCTCTCCCAACAATTCCCAATCTAATATCATTCTTCTAGGGTTTTCCTCCTCAAGTTGAAACCCTAGACTCTTGTTGTCTCTGATTTTACTTTCGAATGGTTTGTGGCTTGTCAATCAATTGCTGGGCTGAGCAGTGAACATCCACCAGACTGTGTAAAATGGTCAGTTGTTTCGTTTACTTGCCTGTTAACTTTTTATAGGTAAAAAGGTTTCGATTTTCATATCTCCACTAGACTGTTAGAGGAGGGGGATGGATAGTGAGGTTCTAGAATTTGATATAGGTGTAGGAGGAACAAGTGGTGGTGGTGGGGAAGGAGATGAGGATATTATAGACATTGCACACCCTGTTGATGATGAGGACCTGGAAGACAGCCCTCTTCCTGCTAGTGGTCCTGGCAGTGGCGAAATTTACCTGCCTGAGGGTGACTTGTTGGATCTCGAACCTTATGAGGGCATGGAATTTGAGTCTGAAGAGGCTGCCAAGGCCTTTTACAATTCTTATGCCCGTCGTGTTGGCTTCAGTACCCGTGTTAGTTCCTCTCGCCGTTCCAGGCGTGATGGAGCCATTATCCAACGCCAATTTGTTTGTGCTAAGGAGGGTTTTAGGAATTTGAATGAGAAACGTACCAAGGATAGGGAGATCAAGCGGCCCCGCACTATTACTAGAGTCGGCTGCAAAGCCTCTTTATCTGTCAAGATGCAGGATTCTGGCAAATGGGTTGTGTCTGGTTTTGTCAAAGAACATAACCATGAGCTGGTCCCCCCAGACCAGGTTCATTGCCTTCGTTCTCACAGGCAAATCTCTGGTCCTGCTAAGACCTTGATTGATACCTTGCAAGCTGCTGGAATGGGCCCACGTAGGATTATGTCTGCCTTAATTAAGGAATATGGTGGAATTAGCAAGGTTGGATTTACAGAGGTGGATTGTAGGAATTATATGAGAAATAATCGTCATAGGAGCTTAGAAGGAGACATTCAGCTCCTCCTGGATTATTTGAGGCAGATGCATTCAGAGAACCCCAATTTCTTTTATGCAGTGCAGGCCAATGAGGACCAGTCAACGAGCAACGTTTTCTGGGCTGATCCAAAGGCAAGGATGAATTATACTTACTTTGGGGATACTGTCACCTTTGACACCACGTACAGGTCCAATAGGTACCGCTTGCCCTTTGCTCCTTTCACTGGGGTAAACCATCATGGGCAGCCCGTGTTTTTTGGTTGTGCGTTCTTAATAAATGAATCTGAAGCTTCTTTTATTTGGTTGTTTAAGACATGGCTTAGAGCAATGTCAGGTCGTCCCCCGGTGTCAATCACGACTGACCATGATGCAGTAATAAGGTCTGCTATCACTGAAGTTTTTCCAGAGACCCGACATCGTTTCTGCAAATGGCACATCTTCAAAAAGTGCCAAGAGAAGTTATCCCATGTGTTTCTCCAGCATCCAAATTTTGAAGCAGACTTTCACAAATGTGTTAACTTGACCGAGTCAATTGAGGAATTTGAATCTTGCTGGTTGTCTCTGGTTGATAGGTATGAACTCAGGGATCATGAGTGGCTTCAAACAATCTATGCTGCACGTGGACATTGGGTTCCTGTATATTTGCGGGACACTTTTTTCGCAGAAATGTCTATCACTCAGCGAAGTGATAGCATGAATTCATACTTTGATGGATATGTGAATGCTTCAACCAATTTGAGTCAATTTTTCAAGCTGTATGAGAAAGCATTAGAGTCTCGAAATGAGAAAGAAGTGAAAGCAGATTATGATACAATGAACACTTCCCCAGTTTTAAAGACTCCATCTCCAATGGAGAGACAAGCATCCGAACTTTACACTAGAAAATTATTCATGAGGTTTCAAGAGGAGCTGGTTGGGACACTAACCTTCATGGCATCAAAAGCTGAGGATGATGGGGAGATCATTACATATCAAGTAGCAAAATTTGGCGAGGATCATAAAGCTTACTATGTCAAATTCAATGTCTTAGAGATGAAAGCCTCCTGTAGTTGCCAGATGTTTGAGTTTTCAGGTCTTTTGTGTAGACATGTAATGGCAGTCTTTCGAGTGACCAATGTTCTTACTCTGCCAGCGCATTATATTTTGAAACGATGGACAAGAAATGCCAAGAGCAGTGTTATATTGGAGGAACGTGCTAATGATATATATACCAATTATCTAGAATCTCATACAGTCCGATATAATACCCTACGGTATGAGGCCTTCAAATTCGTCGACGAAGGGGCAAGGTCTCTAGACACTTACAATGCAGCAATGGCTGCCCTGCAAGAGGCTGCAAAAAGAGTTGCACTGGCGGCAACAAAGAATGAGGGCCGAACTACCATGGTGAATGGGCATATTAGGGGGACCCTTGCAAGTGATGCAAATCAGGCAAATAGTACAAGTGCAAATCATCAAGGGATTTCCGGCCAACCTCTGTCTGAGGTGAAAATCTTTCTTTATAAAATAAGAATTTTATTTATTGCTGTAATTTGCATTATTTTGCTTTGGGGCAACTAAATTATATTTTATTTTGAAGATATTCTACATCTTCTAACTATTATTCTATTTTTTCTCCGCCTCTTTTGTATTACCTGATGTTCTGGTTGATTTCTAGTCTTAGATTTAGTTGTATTTGTTTGCGGCCCAACCTTCACTATATTGTTGTGTTTGCAGGATGACATGGACAAAAGAATCCGAGAACTTAACAATGACTTGGAATTTGCAAGTCGAAAGTGTGAGGTTTATCGGGCGAATCTGCTTTCAATTTTAAAAGACATTGAGGACCATAAGCTACAGTTGTCAATTAAGGTCCAAAACATAAAGATTAGTATGAAAGACAGCCTCTAAAGGTGCAATATTTCTTTTCTCATTATTCTTTTTTGTTATTGTATTTCAAGTCTGCTCTTCAGCTGTGTACCTTGTATGATTAGGATAGCCTTTTATTCTGCTACACCTTGTATAGTACACTTTAATATGTTTGGATGCATTGGTTGGCAAATTCAAATGTTCCTTTATTTGAATATATGTGTAGATGGTGAGACATTGTGTCAATATATGGTGAGAAAATTCTTGGTTACAATCTCTTAGACCATGAGGAGAGAATGTATGCGGTCTATTGTGGGGGGCAATGAGCGTGGCCCATGGTATGGTCTTGATTTCGGATTTGACTTGTCAAAATTCTTTGATGGTGGTGGATTCAGCATTTCTTTTGTGTGTGTGGTGTCAGTTATCTTTTACATTTTACTGGGTTGTAATATTAAAACTTTCTGATTATGATCTTGCAGAGAATTTTGCTTTTGCAAAGCATTGGGTTGGAATGTAGATAAAGATGTAAAAAGTGACTGCAATATCAACAATACAGAGACAAACTCAACTGGAATAGTTTGGTTGCTATCTTCTTGTGATCACGGTTGAAAGAGTTAAAGAGAGGTTGAAATAGAGGTATCAGCCGGATCTGGATGATGCATCCCTGACAAATAATGGTATCTGAAATCAGCATACAGGAGATTCATCATAGCTTTTTGATTGAATTGGCTCACTGGAAGCTCTTTGTAGTTTTTGATATTGTTGGGATGTATATTGTGGGAGAGTATGCATAAGCTAACCTTGAAGTTTTTTCTTTTCAAGCAATAGTACTCGGCTTGTTAGAGCTTTTCGGAGTATATGTTGAAATGCAGATTCAGTTGTGGGACACAGCATTGCTCAACAAAATAATCAATAACCACACTTAATTGCATACATTCAAAGGCAACGCTTGAAATCAATTATTGCTAGCGAAGGCAAGCCCTTAAACCAATCAAATGTTGAATCAAGTTCAATCTTGGAAAGTGATGGCTTTTGTTTTTTGGTTTCAGTAAGACTTAACAACTTTCAAGGGAGCAAAAAGCATCATCATCATCATTAAGACCCCATAAATGTGGGATCCATATTCAATAATTATATACATTAAAAAAAAAGGGGGGAAAAGAGAAGAAGAGTTGCCTTTTTAAATCAATTAAAAGGTCATTTTGTAAAAATGAAAAAGCTTCGTTTAGAAAGGTATATACGTAATTTAATCGTGTATGGATAAGTCGGACGAAATTGGTAAAATGATGGGCCACGGGGACACACACCCAACCAGCTTAAGTTAAAACAGGAGTTGCGTTGGGACTTGGTTGTTCCTCCAATTCTTTCTTCTCTGTCCTTGCCAAAATCCTCTGCAAACCCTAGAATTACACTACCCACTTTAGCTGCTTCAACAAGAAGATTGGTTTTAAGGTCAGTTATGTTTTAATCATGTTCGGCTTATAAATCATGGCTTCATCAGAAATTTTTTATCTGGGTTACGACATTTCATTGTATAGATTCTTTTTGCAACATAGTTTATAGTGTGCTGTCATTGGTTGATTCTAACTGCCACTAGGATTCAACTGTGTTGCGATTGTAATTTGGGTGCATCAAAAAGAATTGTGTTTCACGATAATTGAACTATGCAAAACGCCAATTCCAGTTCTTTAGTCCATGCTCATACCCTTCATATACTACTAATGAACCTGTAAGACTGAAAATTCTGTTTTTCCATTTTGTATAATCTTCCTCATATGGAGTTAGGTGCAAGTTAAATGTATGTTAGGACCAAGTTTGCAAGGGACATATCTATTTTATACATTTACATATATGTTTTCAGTGTGTTACAGTTTATTTTTGGAGTACATGAGTGCCGGCAGGCAGAGGACCCTCGGTGGTGGGGGTCAGCATGTATTGGACTATTTGAAACGAATGCAGGCAGAGAATCCTTCTTTCTTTTATGCAGTTCAGGGGGATAATGATCACTCTGGTGGTAACATATTTTGGGTCGATGCAACATGTAGAATGACCTATTCTTACTTTGGAGACACTGTCACATTCGATACAATATACAAGACAGGACGCTTTAGAGTTCCATTTGCTTCATTCACAGGAGTGAATCATCATGGTCAACCTGTATTGTTCGGGTGTGCCCTGATTCTCAATGAATCCGAGTCATCATTTATTTGGCTGTTTCATACCTGGCTTCAAGCCATGTCTGGTTGCTGCCCTGTCTCTATCACAACAGACCCAGATCGGTCAATTCAGGTGGCTGTAGCACAAGTTCTTCCTGAAACCCGCCATCGTTTTTGTAAGTGGGGCATATTTAGGGAAACTCAAGAGAAACTAGCTGATATATATCAATCTCATCCTACATTTGAAACTGAATTTAAGAAATGTATTAATGAATCTGAGACGATTGATGAGTTTGAGTCTTCTTGGCATTCATTACTGGGAAGATACTATGTCATGAATAATGAATGGCTTCAGTCAATGTACGTTGCTCGGCAACAGTGGGTTCCAGTTTATATGCGAGACACATTTTTCGGGGAGATCTCTAGTACTGACAAGAGTGGGGGAAACTTGTTTTTTGATGGGCACGTGAATGCATCGACCACCATACAGATGTTGATTAAACAGTATGAGAAAGCTGTAGCAAGTTGGCATGAAAAGGAGTTAAAAGCAGATTTTGATACTACAAACACTACGCCTGTTCTGAAGACACCATCTCCTATGGAAAAACAAGCAGCAAACCTCTATACAAGAAGAATATTCATTAAATTCCAAGAGGAATTGGTTGAGACCCTTGCTAATCCTGCAACTAGGGTTGACGACTCAGGAACCATAACCACTTATCGCGTGGCCAAATTCGGGGAAGATCACAAAGCACGAACTGTCAGTTTCAATTCTTTTGAGATGAAAGCTAGCTGCAGCTGCCAAATGTTTGAATACTCTGGAATAATTTGTAGGCACATACTAGCAGTTTTTAGAGCAAAAAATGTTCTTACATTGCCTTCTCAATATGTATTAAAGCGATGGACAAGAAATGCCAAGACTGGAGCTGCGGAAGACGAGCAGGCATCAGATTTGCCAAACAACACTCGAGAGTCTTTAACAGTTAGGTATAACAATCTACGTCAAGATGCAATCAAATATGTAGAAGAAGGGGCAAAATCCATTCACATCTATAATGTGGCAATGGATGCTTTACGAGAAGCAGTCAGTAAGGTGACTGCTGCAAAGAATCAAGGTTCTGGACCCACACATGGCAGGACTTTGTCCAATGGAGCTAGCCAAGAGCTGCCAGCAGCTGAAGGAACTCAAGCCCAAGCATATCAATCTGTGGTTAGTTTCTCCTACCTTGCCACTCCTAGCATTTGAGGTTCTTCATTGTTATTTAGCAGAACAATTTGTATTTACTACTGATCCATTTAGTTTTTCAGTTAAATCCCTTTTTTCTCTTCTATTGAAACCAAGAGCAAGATAACATAATCAAGTTTGGAAGTTGACATCTGTGTGGAAATTTTTTGGAAAGGATATTGCTTGAATTGCACATTGAGGTACCAATAACATGGTAATAGCTTCTAGAATTATTATTTGTTAATAAATATAAATTACACAAAAAATTAATAATAATGAAGCGATTATCCTACTTTTTCTGTTGATATGAATGTATTTATTTCTCTGTTTGTTTTAGCCATTTGTAATTGCATTGTATTTAGTTTGCTAATCAAAAATATGTTAAGCATATGGTGTCACCAAACTTCAATTCCTCATGTTCAAATCTTTTATCTAATTTTGGTTAATTGTGAAAGTGACATTATTCTGAAATCTTATGTAGAACTATTTCCTGTTAGCAGTTACACACACACACATCGATTAAGTTATTTTTTAATTTAGGAGGCCAGTCATGTGAATCAGCTGGATCTATCAGAATATTTGCTTGTTCCTTGGGCTGCTTCACGTGATATATATACACATGCATACATTGATTAAGTTATTTCTTAATTTAGGAAGCCGACCACGTGAAGCAGCCCAATGAACAAGCAAATATTCTGTTACTAACAGAATATTTGCTTGTTTAGTAACAGAATATTTGCTTGTTCATTGGGCTGCTTCACGTGGTCGGCTTCCTAAATTAAGAAATAACTTAATCAATGTAAGTGTGCGTGTGTGTGTACACACGCACACACACACACACACTCTCACGCACACACATTGATTAAGTTGTTTCTTAATAATCACGGATCTATCAGAATATTGGCTTGTTCCTCGCACTGCTTCACATGACTAGCTTCCTAAACCTAGGTCGATCTTCTCCTATTATTGTCTTATACTGATTTAGTTGCCTCCACAATTTCCTGGAGTGTTTCTCTAGAATTGCTGTGCTATGATTAACGGCAATTTAGAACTCTCAGTCATCTCATTCTTTGGAGAGATTTGATGGTTTGGTTGAGAGTGTACACACAAACTTAAACCAAATTCATCAACTTCAACTTTGTAATTAATAATTTTCTCCTGATGAGGCCCTTTTATAGACTATATATGTGAAGTACGTGTCAAAGCACATTATTTCCTGAAATAATAAACCTTAGAAACTAGGACTATATCTAGTTGGAAAGAGAAGTTTGGTCCAATATTAAAACTCCTGTAATGTATGATGAAAGATGTCTAAATAAAACTCCTGTAATGTATGATGAGCTGCTTTCAAAGGGCTCGCTGATAATCCCTAGATGCAGTTCAGTTGCAATATCAGATTGCTTCCATAAATGTCCATGAGTAAGACTAAATTAGTTTTAGAATGTCTAAGACTGGGTTAGATTAGAATTATAAGATTTGAAATCAACATGTATCATGAGAAGTTCATATTAATTTAGAGCTTGAAATTTTGCTTTCTTGGAGAGGTTCTAAATACGAAGTCCTTAATCTTATGGTTGGTCTCTTTGAGAATTGATGTCATGTTAAAATCTAAATTATGTGTGGAGTTGTGCTTCATAATTGCTTGTGTTGCTATATTATGCATGATTCGAATAGTTGTTCTTCCTGTGATAAATAAGATTCTTCCAATTGTTGTGAGATAGTGTTGCTCCTCTTCCATTAGTCATGTCATATTATTAATGTAAGTTCCTGTTTCCCCAACTCGTTGAGGAGAGAATGGGCCCTACTAGGCTGAATGACCTGTGCATTGATGTTAATATATGCCCATAACATCTTTAAAAAAGTATATCTACAACTATCATGGTTGTCAACTTCCATTATGATCATGGCATAATGTGGATAATCTCCTTCGTTTTCTCCCTTGCTTCCCCCAGGATGAGAAGAAAAAGAAAATTCAGGAATTGACGGCTGAGTTGGAGAATACAAATCATCGAGCTGAAGTTTACCGAGCAAATCTGCTGGCTGTTTTGAAAGACATGGAAGAACAGAAGCTAAAGTTGTCCGTGAAGGTGCAAAATGCGAGGCTTAGTTTGAAAGAGTGAGTATAGGATCACGGGAAAAGCTGTTACTATCGTGTATCTGTTCCTTATAATAATGCTCAGGCCCCTGTATGTTGTTTTTCATTAGCTTCGTTGTGAAAAGGATTGCTTGACTTTATAGTGTAGAGCATGATAGGAGGAGAATGGTTGGAGAGATTTCAATAGTTGAATTAATGATAATGAAGTTCAATCTCGGTTTTCAACAAGTCAATTTATTTTATAATGTTTAGGTGATGAGCGCTCGTAACCCTCATTGTCTCTGTTAAATGTTAATATCAATTTCAACACCAAATGCAAACTTGATTGGATGGTTCAACATTTTCCCATCTAGTGGGGTCGACAGTGGCCTCAAGAGTGCCAGTTACTGATCCTAGGAACTATTGTTATCTCTGTTTGTTTTATCCAAAGCAACAATGCGACATCTCTTGTTTGTTTATAAGTAGTATCACTTTGATAACGATAAATGCATTACTTTTGAATACATTTATGGTTATTCTAATCAAATCTATAATTGAAATGATATCTTTAGTAGAAGTAGTGTAGTTCAATACAAAAACTAAAAGCATGTAAGCAATGTTATATTATTCAAAATTTTATTCAAATTCATTGTCCAAATGATATGGCGAGTTTATGTGTAACTATCACATCATCCTATAATTAATATGGTTGCTACAAATAATTTTACCACATCATTTGGACAAAAATTTTAGACAATTTTTTTGAAAACTTAGCATTATTCAAAACATATATAAAGAATAAAATTATATGACTAATTATCTCTATAGTGAGTCATATTTTTCTCCATGTCAATAAACAAGTAGAGGCATATGTTTATATATTTAGAGGTTGTTTGTATTTTTATTTGAAGATCAAATAGTACTGTTAAATATATAAAACTAAATAGTGATTGAAACCTGAAATTTGAATAACATATGCATATTTTTTTATCTCTAAATATATTGTAAATTTATTTGCTTTTTAAAGTTAAAATTATTTAAAAATTAGTAATTTGACATTTACATTTTTTTAACTATTTGTTGTTATGTAATTTTAATTAATTTAATACAAACATCTGAAAATTAAATAAGAATTATTAATTTTTTTAATTGTTTTTTAATAGTTTTAAGTGATTTGATTACTTAAAAAAATAAAAATAACTTAATAAGTGTAATTCAATACTATTAAAATTTAAGTGGAAAAAACAAACAATTTAAATGTAATTTCTCTTAATTTTAATGGATTTTAAACATATTTTTAACTCGTAAAAAATGAAAAAAGTGATGTTTGAATTAAAGAGTAGAGTTAAAAAAAAAAAAAGAAAAGAAAAGAAGGGGGCGTGAGATTTTAGCCCGTTGGTGTCTGGCAGAGCCCAGACCTGCAAACAAACGCTGCTCGGTTTACGCTCCACCCCGCCACCACTGTTTTTTTTTTTTCCGGCAGAGCACCAACACACTGCTTTTTAGGGTTTAAAAGCCTTCCATTCCTTTTGTACGTAAATTTAACTCACTTCTCTTTCATTCTCTTTCTTGTTTTTTATTTGTAGTCTTCTTTCAATCGCTTGTCTCTAACCACTTGTACTCAAACCACGCACGCCGCTGTAAAATATTCGAAACCCATATATCAAAACACCAGGCGAAACCAATTCAACCTTGTAGATTTCAGTCTTTTTTCTTCGTATTAACATTTTTTGTACATGTTCACTGTTTGTTTGTGAAAAATAAAAAAGCCGCTGCTTTTAAGTTTGACATGCCCTGTTAGGGTTTCTTTTAACGTCAACCTGACTCTAGAGCTTTTGTTGGTTTTTTATTTAGGAATTTTGAAGTAGTAGAGGGATGGATTGCACCAAGGGTAAAGAAGAGGACATGAAACCGGACAATGTTGAAGCCCCAGACCCACCAAATCAAAATGCTAATGCTGATTCCATTACTCAGGACTGTGATGTCAAAACCTCTGTTTCTGTTCCCATTAATGCTGATGATAAAGATGTGACCTTCAAGTCCCAGGATGATAATGATAAGGGTCCCGTTAATTTGGTCGAATCATCTTCTGCTGCCAAAACCAACAATGATGATGCTTCAGTTGCTGATACAACTGCCACCCGAAATGATGACAACCGTGTGCATCCCTTCAATCAGCCAGAATGTGAGATAAAAGCTGAGAATGATGATCAAGGGGAAGGTTTAAACGATGGCCTGCCTGCTCATCTGGAGTTGTCTCCGAAAAGTGATGTTAAGGGGTCAAAATCTGTGGCTGATGTGGTTTGTGAAGTTGATACAAAAACCTCAAACCTTTCTTTCCTCAATGAACCTCCTGTTGCTGAGGGTGATGAATCAGGAACAGAGGAGGAGCAAGCTGCTTTTGTCAAAGAGGTTGAAAATTTTTATAAAGATAGAAGCCTAGAATTTAAGCATCCAAAGTTCTACAAGGAGGACTTGAATTTGCTCAAGTATGTGTTTGCTGATCATACTCTTCAATGTTTCTTTACTTTAATTAGAGACCTTCTAACCATGTGCTTGTCCTTTCTTTTTTTCTTTCCTTTTTATTTATTTATTACTATATATTTATAAAAAAAAAAAAAAATCTTTGGATTAGGTTATGGAGAGCCGTGATCAAACTTGGTGGCTATGAAGAGGTTTGTCTTTCTTGACTCTCTCTAATCTAATTATTCATGTTGCTTTACATCTGATTATCATTATTGCTTCATATGTGTATGCCATGTTGATCAACATGTCAATGTGCACAATTTCCTTCAGAGAACATATTTTGCTGTATTCTGTAGAATATGCATCCATTGATTGGTGTATGGAGCATTAGGGTATCAATTATGAAAAGATGTTTTTTAACTTATTTTTGGATCTGATTAAATAAGCAATATTCTTTTTATATAACTAAATGAACTTGTTGGATTATAATCCATTGTTTTTTGTGCAGCTGATTTAGCATTATTTTAAATTTGAAATCCAGTTCCTTGTTTTCCATGTGTGCCAGATTATTATCTAAACACTTCTTGTTGATATGTAGTCTTAATTTCTTCTCAATTACACAGCTGTAGTTCCCTTCCTCTTTGTATTACTTGTTTAGTTTTTGGAAGTGTGGGTAGGTGTTATGAACTTTTTTGTTTCTCCTTTGTGGGCTTTTGTAGGTCACTTCATGCAAGTTGTGGAGACAAGTGGGAGAATCATTCAATCCCCCAAAGTAAGGATAGCTTTATATTTGGTTGATGTCTAGCTTCCTTTTATATTAAAGAATAGCCTTATATTTGGTTGATGTCTGGCTTCCTTTTATATTAACAGTTCCATGACAGAAAGATGGGTGGGCAATATTGCATTTTTTTTTTCTTGAGAATGTAACCCCTAGGGCTGTGTGAATGGTAAATTTTTGAGTTCCATTCTTAAAGCCTCTTAATCCACATACTGAGGATATAGTTAATAGTCTAGAGCTCAATGGACAATTACAGTTGAGAAGAATTTTGCATGTCAAAAAGAAAATGTATACATTTGTTGGGTCATGCTCTTCATGATTGTATTATCTGTGATTTATTCCTATTGTTGACAAGATAGTGAGATACAAAAAGAGTTCTCTTTGACAATCAGTCACACTAAAACTTCCCAATGCATCTTTTTTCTTAATTTTTAATAATTGGAGGGAGGCAATGGTGCAAAGAGAGTGGGTAGGGGTGTGGGGATTTTGTCTTGTGTGAATTTTTTTTTGTATTCTTTTGACTTTTGAGTTGTTTCCTTATAGGTTTTTCTTTCGTTTCTTTATATCGTTAGTAAAACTGGTTTTCTGTCTTTTTATTAAAAAGATCATGAGATACCAAAGGTTACAACAATGCTTGATACTTCACTGGTGATAAATTTTGGTAATCAAGCCTTTGAGTTTTTGAACTTATTTTGGGGCTTATTTGGTGCAATTTTGCTATATTTAAGTGCAGCAGAAATTCTGTTTTCTTCTTACTCATCCCTTATTTGACGGTGATATTTTAATGTTATTGCTCTGTTCTTTGAGATGTGTTGTTCAGCAATAGTTAGTTTTATGATGTTTTCATGTGGATAGGACATGCACCACTGTATCTTGGACATTTCGAATTTTCTACGAGAAGGTTATCCTCTAGCTGCCAATTTGTTCTTGTCTTACTTTTGTCACTGTTCTGTTTTTGCAATAAAGAAACTCCTTTTCTTTAAGTCCCTGATCATCAACCTTTCAGGCCCTACTTGAATATGAGAAACAGAGAATGCATGATAGTGAGCATCCTTTTCGTGATGTTTCCCTTATGGAGCCCAACAGGATTGACAGTCAGGTATTTTGAAATGTGTTTAACAATGTCTCTGTGTAGCATGCACAAAATGTTCATCTTGTTAACTTGAATGCTGTGATTTATTGTAACATATCAAAATTGCTTTGTATTTATCTTACTATCACATCTGTTAGAACTTAGAATAAATTTTCTCAAGCGTCCAAAAAGTGGTGAGCATATGTGCAGCTTGATTGGAACTTACATTTTGAGGATTGATGATATGCTCTTTAAAAGATATTTTTGTAAAGAAGAATTTGAGTTGAAATTTGTTGGTGAAATAATGAGATTGCACCTTAACTAATTAGGAAGGTGTTATGGGGGTGACTTGTTATCGTGAAGATCATAAAAATAGAGTTAGTAAGTGAGGCCTTTTTATATTTGTAGTTGCTTGTTTTCTTGATAAATTGCATATAATAATTTTATGGAGTTCTCATAGGCTTAAGAAAGTTCTAGTTGGTTCTTTTGATGAATTTTGGGGTGTTTTGGAATTACAATCTGCAAGGAGATAATAAGAAATAGTGGAGACAGATAACAAGTCCTGTGGGGCATCTGTTGCATTTATGGTTATGCTGTCATGCTGATGGTTGTGAACAAAGCACGTACTAGTGCATTTATAGCATACTGGATATAGTTAGGTTATGTCTAATAGTCACAAATGATGCAAATGAAGCTCATAGTAATACATAACAATAATGCTAGACTCTCACCTTTCATATCCCACTTTCATCCGAATCAATGATGCGACAATTGGTAACTGAGTGAATACATTTTACAAGTAAAATAAAATTCATTAAGGTGTATCCACTCATCAATTGCCACATCATTGGTTGGGATATAAGTGAGATACAAGAGATAGGATGTATGGTGTTATTGAAGAAATAATGACTGTTAAATGCTATTTTTTTTTTTGGAGTAATGTTACTTATCCCACCTTGTATCGCAATTTTGTTCCTAACCGATGATGTATTAGTTGATGAATAAATACTCATTAATGATTATATATTTATCCCACCTTGTATCACAATTTTGTTCCTAACTGATGATGTATTAATTGATGAATAAATACTCATTAATGATTATATATTTCACTTGAAAAATGTATTTATTCATCAATTGACATATCATGAGTTGAGATACAAAAGGTGGGATGTTTGACATTATTATTATTATTATTATGTTTTGGAGCTAAAACAACAAAAATATCATAACTGAAGGAACCATATACAAGTGAAATGGAGGTGATGCAGCCATGTGGCAACAAAAATGGAATTTTGTGCATCAAAGACACAGAGTAATAAATAGTCAACATTATCAAGGTCTAAGAGTCAATCAAAGAATGTATTCAAGAGTCATTTAATGTTTCTGTGTTTCTATGTGCCTTTAAGAGTTTCTAAATTTATTGATTTTAAGCTTATATATTTCCTAAGTGTCTTTAGTATCTCTAAGAGGTTATTTGGACCTGTAAATATGTTTATTTACTGTATTTTTGAAAGTATGAATGAATAATTAAAAAAATGAATAACTAAGGTGTAATGCCTTGGTTTTAGGAGTGATTCCTAGCTTTATCCTAAGATTGTGAGATGAAATCATGACTTTAGGTGTGATGCTAAGTAATTTATCTCTTCCCTTTGCCTTTATCCTTGAACCATATGTTTTAATAATTTAAAGCACTCTCTAATCCATAGCAAACAAATCTCCCAAAGCTGTCCTGCATCATTTGGTTTTAGAGTGATAACATATATACAAGATCCAAAAGGTGTTTTGAAGGAAGCTTGATAGATAACCCTTGTGGAATCCTAATTTGGATCATGGAACAACTTGATGGCATGTAAGGTCGATTAAATAATGTTGTGACTTAGCTTTCTCAACCTAGAAATGATTCTATCCAAGGAAACCAAAGAGGAACTTCTCAAGCAAATGATAACCCAATTCAAGAATGGCAATGAGCAAACCAGCAGCAACAAACCTTGTCTTATTTCTTGAACTGGGGAATGGTTTTCATGATGCTAGTGGAGACAAAGAAAGTAAAAATGGAAGTATTGGATTTCTAAGGAAAGGTAGGTCTTGGCTGTGGAAAATTCAAATGTAATAACAAATTGTATTATGTAAATAGCTGATCCTTAGAGTTCAGAGTATGGTTAGGTGGTTCCTTAATTGTAGGGATTGATCTTGGTGTTAAGTGTCATTTTATATCTTTGTTATCTTATCTCTAGCATAGATAGATTGTGTATAAATATCATACCAGCAGAAAGGAATAATATGTAGCCTTCAAATATTTTTCTTTGTCTTTCAACATGTTATTAGAGCCTTAGATATATCCAGTTCTTTGCAGCCTCAATTGCTAAGTTATTTTTGCCCATATAATAGTGATTACCGACCTTTATTGTCGGATATATTAACTCGCTCTTGTCCACTATCTCTGTTTAATAGTTGTTACCAAAACTAGTCATGACTAAGACTGGCAAAGCTAACCAAACTGATATGTCCTTTTCATCAAATAAACCTGATGTCCCTATCCTTCAAACTTATGAAGAAATACCTAATCCAGGTAAGGGAGAGATGCAGACTGTACAGGCAACCTATAGGTTAAATAGAAAGAACTATCTCAAGTGGTTTCAAGTGGTTCAAACTTTCATTAAAAGGTAAGGCAAACCAAGTCATTTCTAAAGTACAAGACTAAAGACAGGAGATACAAGTTTGAAGCATGGGAGAGAAGATTCCATGATCATGTCATAGTTATGGAAATCAGTGACTTTGGATATCAATGATATCGGTATGTTTCTCCCTTTTGCAAAGGATATCTGTGATTCAGTTCAACAAACTTACTCAAAAGTAAAAGATGCAGCCTAAGTTTATGAGATAAAGATCAGACCTGCCTCAACCAAGCAAGGGAACAACACAGTGACCAAATATGCTAACACTTTGTAGAATCCATGGCTGGAATTTGATCACTACAAGTGCATCAAGATGATGTGTAGACAAGATGCAACAACTTTAAAGAAAAATACAGAATAGCATCTTGTTTTTAATTTTTTGGTGGGTCTTAATGTTGAATTTGATGAAGTCAAAATTTAGATTCAGATTCTTATGAAGGATGAATTGCCTCTGTTAAACATAGTGAACTCTCTGCTTAGAGCAAAAGAAAGTAGGAGAGGTGTGATGATCCAATCTTCACCAATAGATGGTTCGACTATTTTATCAAATAGAGGTAAAAATCTAAAACTTGATTCATCTGTTTCTGACAGTGGGAAAACAGATGCAAATAAAACCAATTGTAATAGTCTTTGTTGTACTTATTGTAAGAAACCAAGACACATTTAAAGATAGGTGTTGGAAAATGATTTGAAAACCTTTAACATCAAGCAAAGAATAAGGGTGTAAAGGTGGCCAGTAAAAAAATCAAGCCTATTTGATTGGAAATTCTGATTCAATATGTGAAGAAGGGGAGTTTAATATAGAAACAATGGAAAAATTAAGGATTCTACTTGGAACTTTAAAGAAGTTTACAACTATCAATACTTTTCCCTAGTTCAATTAGTTAGTAGTTATATTGGTTTAAATGTTTCAAGTAAACTTGGAAAAAGTTCTTGGATCATTAATTTAGGAGCTTTAGACCATAAGACCCATTCCCCAAATATATTCATTACATATGTATTATGTCCTGGTAACAAGGCAATCTTCTAGCTAATGGTTCTTTAACTACAGTTGTTGGTTTAGGAGATGTCAGACTTAATCCAAAATTTAATTTAAAGCAAGTTTTACATGTTCTTAGACTATCCACCAATTTGATTTCTATTAAAAAACTTACTAGAGACATGAATTGTAGTGTAATCTTTTTTCCTTCTTACTGTGAGTTTTATGATCAGATTATGAGGAAAAGGATTGGACTTGCTAGTGAAAGGAACTACTTATACTATCTTAAAATACCTCAAACATCAGGAGACAATAAGAATATATCACCTTAAACTTTTTCCTATCTTTTAGAACAACCTCCGATAAAGATTGAGTTTGGCTATATGTTAGATCTCTAATAATAGTAACTTACCATAGATGGAGGGTCAAAAGAATAAATGTTAATGAAGCAATTTACCATAGATGGAGGGTCAAAGAAGTAAATGTTGATGAAGCGTGATTGAAGGAGTATTGTAAGAAAGTCAAAGGAATTAATGTTGATTGGATATTGTTTAGGCAATTAGTCAATCAATCAATGTTGATTGAAGGGGTTTGGTTTAGGCAATTACCTTGATTGTTGGGATATGTTTTGGTTTTCAATAATTATTTATAGGGGAATGTTAGGAGTATTAGGGCATCTTGGAGTTTATGTGTTGTATGCAGAGGAGCTCCACTAAGGCTGATGTAGCACTTGCCTTAATCTCTTGGTGTAGCACTAAGTGTCTTTGTTTTATTAATTTTCAGTAATAAAATCCCTTTGTTTGTCTTTTATTAAATTTGAGTTAGTGAGGTTTTTAACAATTGGTATCAGAGCCTTGCATGAGGGACCAAGTGAATGGTTAATACGTGAATGGAGAGCCGGCTGAAAAAACTCGAACGAGATATGATAGAATTAAGGGACTAGATTTCGATCATGGATGGGAAGTTGTCGGAAGAGTTGGTTTCGATTAGGAATATTCTTTTTACTTTGAATGAGAAACTAGCACTAATGAAAGGAGTGCAGTCCGAACAATATTTTGATGTTCAAGCATTTCAGAAGAAACCCATTAGTCCTAAAGAGAATTTGGTCTCTAGCAATGAAGAGCCAAATAAAGAATCATCAAATCAGGCCACTGAAGATACAAATAGATTGGAGGTTGTTGCAACAGATGATACAAATGAAGAGTTTATTGAAAAAGCTGTAGAGGTTAAGATAACTTCCGTTGGCCTGAAGATGTTTGAACCGCAAACATTGAGAGAAGGTAACTCTGCACCATGTTCATTTAGGAAATCATCTGAAGGGTTACTAGTAATTCTACCATCCATCACCAAACAAATCCTACATGCATCCCCAACGGATTTCATGCATCTTTTGCAATATAAAACCATAAAATTTGTCGACTTTAATGATGGCGAGTTTGGTGAGAAGGCATCCAAGCTAGACAGGTTATTTCATCCCCCTTTACTTTCCACAAATGTTTGGGAAGACACGAGTAGGATACAGGATAAAGCTACTTGGGAAGCTGTACATGAAATTCAGGAGCGGTTTTCGTCATTTAGCCTTGAGGACAAGGCGGTTACTGAGGGGGATAGAATTGTTAGACCCCTAATAATAGCAACTTACCATAAATGGAGGGTCAAAAGAATAAATGTTAATGAAGCAATTTACCATAGATGGAGGGTCAAAGAAGTAAATGTTGATGAAATGTGTGATTGAAGGAGTATTATAGGAATGTCAAAGGAATTAATGTTGATTGATTGGGTGTTGTTTAGGCAATTAGTCAATCAATCAATTTGGATTGAAGTTTGGCTTAGGCAATTACCTCTATTGTTGGGATATGTTTTGGTTTTCAATAATTATTTTTAGGGGAATGTTAAGAGTATTAGGACATCTTGGAGTTTATGTGTTGTATGCAGAGAAGCTCTGCTAGTGTTGGTGTAGCACTTGCCTTAATCTCTTGATGTAGCATTGAGAGTCTTATCTTTGTTCTATTGTTTTTCAGTAATAAAATCCCCTTTGTTTGTCTTTTATTAAATTTTAGTTAGTGAGGTTCCTAGCAGTATACCATTTTAGATTTGGGCATCCTTCTTTTCAGTTTTAAAAGTAATGTTTCCAAGTTTGTGTAGTGATCTAGATGTTGATGACTTCTATTGTGGCACGTGCGAATTTGCAAATCTTTTCTAGTTAGTGATAAAAGCTCTATTCCTTTTTCATTTATTTATAGTGATATGTGGGGTCCTAAGGTTTCAAATATTACTGGAACAAGATAGTTTGTTTCTTTTATTGATGATCATATAGGGGTTACTTGGTTCTTTTTACTCAAGCAAAAATCAGATTTAAGCAAAGTATTTATTAATATTCAATAATTCATAATATTATCCAAAATCAATTCGAAGTAAAAATTAAAAAACTTAGATCTAATAATGCTAGAGATTTTCTCAATAAAACTAGTCTTCTTATTTTCAAAAGGAGGGAATCATTCGTGAATCATCTTGTGTTTATACCCTTGAGCAAAATGGGGTGGCCAAAAGGAAAAATGGACATTTTTAGCAACTACTAGGGCCTTATTGTTTCAAAATAATGTCCCTAAGTTTTATTGGGTAAAGGCCCTTTTAATTGTCACCTACATTATCAATAGACTTCCTCATAAGGTTTTAGATTTTAAAAATCCAGTCAGTCTTTTATTACAATTTTTTCCTGATTTTGATACATTCAATAATCTCATCCCTAGGATTTTTGGATGTCCTGCTTTTGTTCATAATCACAGTTTTAATAGGGGTAAACTAGACCTAAGAGCCATCAAGTGTCTGTTTTTAGGGTATTCATCAACACAAAAAGGTTACAAATTTTATAGCCCCTCTCTTAAATGTTTTTCATTTCAGGCTTTCGGCAGATATTACTTTTATTGAACAAACTCCTTTTTATTCTACCTCTTATCTTCATGGAGAGAGTTTGAATGAAGATAAGAGTTTAAAGGTTTTAAATAATTCAATTGTTGAAACTGAAAAATCTAATTTGCTCTCTTGATCTTATCTAAAATAGCCTCCCAAATAAACACTCAAAACCTGACCAAATCAGCCACAATTTTGAACTTGCACCCAGCCTAGATAGTTGCAATTTTGATCCTCAAAATAGCTTTGACAGCCAAGACCTAGTGTTTGATTCAAATACAGATCCTGTCAACTTAAAACATAAACCTATAGAAGTTGAACCAAAGTTAGCTACCGAGAGGTCTATCGCACCATAAAGAAAGACAAAAAATTCCTTGACCGAACCCACAACAAATCCCTTTGAAATAGATTCAATCATACTCGTATCAAACCTTAAAAACACCTTGATCGAACCTGCATCAAAAAGACCATTATTTGTTCTTAATTCTTCTAGATTCCCATAGGTGTATTCAAGAAGGAAGAATCCTAGTATAGAACCTAAGCAAGTTCAAGAGTCTAACCCAAATACTGATGTGGAAATGCCTAGTGAAACACCTATCCATGACCTACCAATAGCTCACATAAAGGGAACAAGGGAATGCACTAAACATCCTCTATACCCTATCTTGAAGTATGTGTCATGCAACAATTTCTCATTTTTACATAGAACCTTTTTAGTCAACCTAAACGCTATCCCTATTCCTACCAAGTTATCTAAAGCATTATCTGATAGTAATTGGAGGAAAGCCATTGAGACTGAGATGGAAGCTCTAGAAAATAATAAAACTTGGGAGTTGGTTAGTTTGCCACAGGGAAAAAAGGCTGTTGGTGTAAGTGGCTGTTCATCATTAAGTATAAGCCAGATGGTTCTCTTGAAAGATACAAAGTAAGACTTGTAGCTAAGGGTTACACACAAACAAAAGAGGTGGATTATTAGGAGACTTTTGCTTCTGTTGCTAAGATGAATACAGTGAGAATTTTGTTATCTCTTGCTGCAAATTTTGGTTGGTCTCTTCAACAATTCGATGTGAAGATTTTTTTTTTTTTCCTTCTTCATGGAGACCTAGAGGAAGAGATATATATATGGAGATTCCACTTGGGTATGGAAGTGGATTGGCAGCAGAAAAATTTTGCAAACTGAAAAAGGCTTTGTATGACCTTAAAAAGTCCCTTAGAGCTTGGTTTGGGAGATTTGCAAAAGTGCCTTTAATGGTAGGGTCCCAGCAGAGTCAGGGAGACCATACTCTATTTATTAAATATTTTGGTTCGGGGGGAGTCGCTGCACTGTTGGTTTGTGTAAACGACATTATTGTGACCGGAATTGATGAACCAGAGTTTTCAGAGGCTGCTATTGTGGTTGAGGTTCCCATCATCACCTACTTTCTACTTTCTTCTCTGTGTACTTCTGAAAATGTCTCCCAGTACTTGGAAGAGGTTTGGTTCCCAAAATTCTCCCCCTTTATCAAGATTTTGGTTTAATCCTAAGAGAAACTTGAATATTCTTTTTTCTGTTCCACAATCTTTTTAAACCTCATTCCATCTTCTGCACACTCCCATTTATGCTTTACAAACATGTCAAATTGCTGCCAGTATTTAGTGAGAGTGTTAAAATACTGAGTGACAGTGTTTCCACCTTGCTCTCAATTGCGAACTACTCTGCTGTATTGTCATTGCTGGAATAGATCTCCTTAGCAGCTTCCCATATCTCCTTCGCTGTCCCGTACAGCATAAAGTTTTCTTCTATGTCATTGTTCATCGAGTTTGTCAACCGTTACATCACCATGTTATTTTCAATCTTCCGTACCTTGAACTGCGGATCCTGCTTTGCTGGTTGTAGAGCATCTTTATTGAGATAGACATCCTTCCCTTTTCCGCATTACGAACATCATTATGAATTGAGATCAGGCAAGATAATTGTGCCTATTTAGTTTATGACCTGTAATGGGGAGATTGGGAAATTGGGGAACATCAGTTCCTCCATTACTGCCTGAGAGAAGAGGCTTCGGGTTTGAACTAACCTCTGAAGATGAACTAGGGGTGTCTGTGGCCATCTCCTATTTAGTCATTTGGGATTTTAGGTTTCAGAACCTGCTCTGAGAATTGATAGAGAGAAGATAGAAGTCTCTTATTATTTAATTGAATGAAAAAGCTGAAATATATACAGAGAATGGCAGCACATAATCTGCCAAAAATCAGGGAGATGATTATCTTTAATAAAGATAATTATTCCCCAAATTTAGGAACTAACAAAATAACTAATGGAAAGATTATATCAATCTTTTCATTAAAGACAATTCCTAAAACCTAGGACTTGACAATAACTGACTTTCAACAGTATGACTCTGGAATAAACTTTGTAAATGCTCTATTGATGATGGTAATTGGACTAATGCCATTTCAAGAGTCACAGCTGAAAACCTCAAGCTTCCTGTCACAGCTCACCCAAAATCCAGACAATATCAAATTGGTGAATTATGTATCTATTCTCGTGACACAAAATTGCCTTGTTCCAATTTCTGATGGGGCTTACAATGACTATTTTGTGCGATGTAATCCCTGCAAAAGTATCTTGTCAAGAGTATACTACATTTCAAGATGGTTGAACACTACACTTTTCAACTACTACTTAAGTTTGTCAAAAGTTTATTGTGAAATGGAAGAAAAGGTCATTTTAAGATTGTACATGGATCACAAAACAACAATTTACAAGAAGTTCCATGCCTTGGTTCTAGGAGTGATTCCTAGATTTGTCCCGAGACTGTGAGATGCAATCTTTTCCTTAGGTGTGATGCCAAAGTATTCATCCCTTCCATCTGTCTTTGCCCTAAACCATAATTTCGAATTATTCAAACCACATTCTAATCCATAATAAACAAATCCCCAAAGCTGTCCTGATCAGGAGGTCAAGCCAATCCTAGCTTTCAAAAACTGTTACGATCAGCATAAAATGAATACGACAATAAACAATTGGCAGGCCTATACAACGAGCCCACACAAAACAAAAAACCCTCTCTAGGCTATGGCAGCCTTCCAATTAAGTTTAATAAAGAAGAAACCCTCTCAAAGTCTGCAGATATAGAAGTCCTAAGTGATACATAACTTGCTTAAATTGATCCTTTTTAATGTTTATGCAGAGCGGTGGTAATCAAGCTCTTGGATCAGGCAGGGCTCGGAGGGATGCTGCAGCCCGTGCTATGCAGGGTTGGCATTCAAAGCGTTTTCTTGATAGTGGTGAGGTTTGTCAGCCAATTATCAAGGTTTGTGGAAGTTCCATATACTATTTATTAGAACCCTGTTTCTTACTTGCTTTTTCATTTCTTTTAAAGAATTTATCCCTTGGTTCTCTGTTGTTATAACATCACTATGTGTTTGTTTTCTTTTACTAGGATAAAAATTCAGGTTCTACACCAAAGAATGATAGACAGATGAAAAATCTAGGTACAGAATCTACTGTCACGTTTCCATTCAGCTTTATTACATGTGCAGCTGTCACTTTTCTAGTAGACATTTTTTCTTTGTTGGTCAGTTTTCCTCACTCTGGAATTTGGTCACTGACTCAGGTTTGCTGAAGCGTAAAAGGCCATCTACTGTTGAACGTGCTATTCAAGTTGCTCAAATGAAAGGGACTAATCCGCAGTTATGACCACTAGTTGCTTTTTGATTCATTATTAGCATATGAGATATAATTAATTGTATCCTGACTATTTATAGCTCCTCACGTTTCTTGTGCCAGATTGGACTCAATGGTAATTGACATAGGACCCCCTGCTGATTGGGTGAAGATTAATGTACAAAAAACTGTAAGTTTTCTTGTGTTGGTCTTATAAAATTGCAATATTTTGCTGTTGAAAAATTTCATTCTGGATGTTTAACTATGTTTTAAACAATTGGTTGTATGCAGAGCGACTGCTTTGAAGTATATGCTTTAGTTCCTGGGCTTTTGCGAGAGGAGGTGAAATTTATTAATTTTTTGGGATGTTTGAAATTTTTGAGTTGTGTTCTATTTTTGAAAACAGGTGCAATCTCAAGGGCTTATGTATTATAGGCATCTATTTTCTTATGGGTTATAGTCAAATAACATTTATAAGAAGTTTGAAAGGAATCTGAACCACTTTCCAACCTAAAAGAAATGGAAAAACATAAGTTGCAGATCTTTAGTCATTAAGAGTACAATACTTAATTGTTTTGGCTTTAGCTAGACTAAAACTAGGGCATAGAATTGGAACTTAAGGCGATCCAGGTAGTATTATTAAGCTGTATGACCATGTAGATGTTATGTTGGATTAGATGGGGCTGACTGCCTGCCAATCTGATTTAATTTGTAGCATTTTCCCAATGTAATGAGTAATTTTTAGTGGTTTGTTTTCAAACAGACTGTTTGAAGTTAAGACTCAAATACACTTTTCAATATTCTGAATTTTGTTTTTGGTGGTTGTATTTATTCTTGTCAATTTATACCAAAGGTTTCCATAATTTAGAGATTTGCGAATGTTTTTATTTAATATGTAATTGATCTGATATTTAATTGATAGGGGAGTTTGGTTGGTAGTAGTAATCAGCTTTTCTGGCCTTAAGCTGTTAAATTCGTTTTTGTTTCATATGTTACTCTTTATCTGTTTCTGTATGACAATGGTTGTTGATCTATTCTTTAAATGCATCAGGTGCATGTTCAGTCAGACCCAGCCGGGCGCTTGGTTATATCTGGCCAGCCAGAGCAACTGGATAACCCTTGGGGTGTCACACCCTTTAAGAAGGTTAGTCAAGGATTGATAAGATTGCTATCTCTTGCAAACTTTTATGGGAGGGTAGATCTATTTTTAACCTGGATGATACAACCCTGGCTCATGGTAAAATTGTTTGGTTTCTAGGTTGTTAGCTTACCTTCTAGAATCGATCCGCATCAAACCTCTGCTGTAGTTACGCTTCATGGCCAGTTGTTTGTGCGCGTCCCATTTGAGCAGTCAGATCTGTAAGTTGTGAAGAAGGTTGTCCTTTTCACCACATTCAGAGATAAACGACTTCAGCTTGCCCAAAGATCTTTTTAAGATTTGAAGTTCGATTTTGCAGCATAAAAATTACTTGGTTAGCACATGCTTTCAATTGAAACTCAAGCTACTACTAATGATTATAGCTGCAGCTTTGAGTTCTTAGCTAGAGATGGAAGGTTGTAGTTTTCTTTTTCTTTATTCTTTCCCGATTGGGAGAGGCATGTAGAACCTTCATTAGAAAGTAGTAGTGTAGCTTCTGATGATTATTTGTTTTTAGAGTGTGTATGTCAGAATGTAGTCATGACTTGGGGTGAACTCATAACATAATTTTAATAGCACTTAGACCAATCCTGTTGCTCGATAGTAGTTTAGGTGTCCAACAACTCTATCCGTGTTAGACCATGTTGCTTGTGGTTTAACTTACGTACAACTGTGTGTAGTTTATTCAGAGAGATTAGAAAAATTAAAAGTGCTTAGAATAATAAAAATCGGTAAGTAGCTTTTAAAATGCATTTCATGTAAACTTTTGGCTCTATTAGATAAAATTCATAGAGGTCAGTTCATTTGTCAAGGTAATTTTCAGAAGGTTTTAGAATGACGTCAAATTTTATTTATAGGAAAATAAGACAAATACAAATTGACGTCACATTTTGTTTTCACTATCATGACTCCTCTAAGAGTTAGTATATCAAAAATGGTGATTGATGTAAAAATCAGTTCAAGATTTCGTTCTAAAATGGATTTTATGTTGATGTTTTTACTGTCCAATTCTTTTAGGGGTTAATATTTCAAAAATGGTCAATTTTTTCCTAAAATATTAAGCGTAGAAAGAAACACTCAAATTATAATGACCGGTGCAAAAAGTTGGTTTAAATATTTGATTTAAAATGTATTTTTTGTTGATTTTTTGTTGTCAGATTCCCTTTAGGGCTAGTACATAAAAATGGTCATTTTTTCAAATTTGTTAGAGTTAAAACTTCAAATGTAGATAAAAACACTCAAATTATGATTATAAGAGTAAAAGTAGGTTCAAGATTTCGTTTTAAAACACATTTTCTTGACATCTTCATCACCATAAATTATCTATGGGTTAGTACACGAAAATTTTTATTTTTTCAAATTTCTCAATTATGTCAAAATTTAAAGGTAGATAGAAATACTCAAATTATGATGATTGACATAAAATTTAGTTTAAGATTTCACTTTAAAACACATATTTTCTTGATGACTTTGCCGTCACGAATCCCCCTAAGGGTTAATACTAGGGGTGGGCAACATCATGTTCGGATTGCTTCTGACCGGATCCGATCCGAACATGGTAATTTCGCGGATCGTCATTTTTGGATCCGAACATGATCCATCAAGGAGAAGGAACCGATTCGATCCGATCCGAACACCTAGTTTACGGATTGGACCGGATCAAAACACCTACTTTCAATTTTAACTTATGATAAGAAGATAAATAGAGATATCTTGTTGGTGTACCTTCGTGAATTGTAATACATATCTCCTAAAATTTGTAAACATTCATACAAATTACTCAACATCAAACACGTGCAACATCTCCTTTGCCGGCTACCAACATCAAATTACGTGGACTTTATATAGAGGCATATGAAATTACGTATGTATCATTGTTCACGGGTTCACGGATCGGATCGGTTTTGGATACCCCGATCCGATCCGATCCGTGAAACATAGTGTTTTCACAAGTGAGGATCCGAACACCCTACTTTTGAACATGTGATCCGATCCGAATACCTACGGATCGGACCGGATCAGGGTGTTCAGATCGGTTCCATGTTTTTGTGCCCACCCTTAGTTAATACACTGAAAATGGTCAATTTTTTAAATTTCTCAATTAGGTTAAAAACTTTAAACATAGATAGAAACATCTAAATTACGATGATTGGCGCAAAAATCGGTTTAAAATTTCACTTTAGAATGTATTTTCTGTTAACATTTTGGCCATCACGATTCTCTCAGGGATTAGTATATCGAAAATGATCATTCTTTTTAAATTTCTCAATTAGGCCTAAACTTCAAATGCAGATAGAAACATCCAAATTATGATGATTAACACAAAAGTCGGTTCAAGATTTTATTTTAATATGCATGTTTTCTTTATGTTTTCATCGTCACAAATCACATAGGGGTTGATACATCGAAAATTTTTATTTTTTCAAATTTCTCAATTAGGTTAAAATTCAAATGTAAATAGAAATATCCAAATTATGAAGATTGATATAAAAATCAATTCAAAATTTTGTTTTAAAACACGTTTTTTTTGACAACTTCACTATCATGAATCTCTCAAGAGGTTAGTATATCAAAAATGGTCAATTTTTTCAAATTTCTCAATTAGGTTAAAAACTTTAAACGTAGATAGAAATATCCAAATTACAATGATTGACGTAGAAATCGTTTTAAGATTTCACTTGAGAATGCATTTTCAGCTGACATTTTTGTCGTCATAACTTCCTTAGGGGTTAGTACACCGAAAATTATCTTTTTTTTTTTTAATTTTTTTTAATTTTTTTTAAATTTCTCAATTAGACCTAAAACTTTAAAAATAAAAAAAAAAACACTCAAATTATGATGATTGAAGCAAAAATCAATTCAAAATTTTGATTTAAAACTCATTTTCTATTGATGTTTTCGTTGTCACAACTCCCTTAAGGGATAATATACCGAAAATCATCATTTTTTCAAATTTCTCAATTAGATCTAAAACTTTAAACGTTGATAGAAACATCCAAATTATGATGATCGCATAAAGTGGATTCAAGATTTCGTTTTAAAATGTATTTTTTGTTGACATTTTCTTCGCATGAGGTGTTAGTACACCAAAAATGTAACGCTCGAATCTAATAAATTTAGTAGAATAATTTTTTTTTCATTGAATAAGTATAAATAAGGTTTATATGAATAAGTTAAGGGACTCAATTAGAAACTTGCAATTTAAAGGGCCCAAATTGGAGTGATGAAAAATAACTCAATTAATTAGTATGGAGTTCAAAACTTAAGTGAGCCTAAATTTGGATTTAGTGTAGTCCATTTCCTTTTTACTAAATGCACTTATTGGTATTAAAAGAAATATATATATATATATATATATAGATATACAAAGGGTGCATAATTCGGATAGCATAGAAAGTAAAAGAAGAAGACAAATTTTGATCATAGAGTCAACACATGAAACAAAACAATGAGTTAGTGGGTGAATATTTTATAAAAGAAAACAAAAAGCATGAAATAAGAGCAAAAGCAAATGGAATGAGACAAAATGGGTTATAGCTAAGAAAGAGAGGCATTGAAATGAAATAAGGACAAGAAAGTGAGATTGGAGAGAAAAAGTGAGTGGGACCAGTCCATAACAAAAGCCACCACCATAAAAGCAAAACCAAACAAATGCAAAAGATTTGAGATAAGAATAAGTAAGGAAAAGATAACAATAAGAGAATTCAAGTAGAAAATGTAACATACCCTCTCGATCATTATACCGTACATGTATTGTATTAAATGTGGCGTATTTATGGAGTAATAAAATAAATTAAAGTACCCATATGTGAAATTGAATTTTAGTAGAATTTTCGGATAGGTCTAGGGATGATTTTATTTGCAAAGTAATAAAATAATTTAAAGTGGTCGGATCCGAATGTATAATCGAATTTTAATAAAATTTTCGGATGTAAAATTGAGTTATAATAAAATTTTCGGGTGAATCGCAGATGATTCCGAATACGAGAAGGGCACTTTAGGAGATTGGAAAGTACGGAAAAATGCATGAAAGTGGAACGACAAGTGGCGTGCAAATGGAGGAAGAACCAATGCATGAAAGACAAGTGTGGAATATGCATGAGAAGAGATGAAAAGTGTGGGGTGATTTAAGGGAATAATAGATGACAAATGTATGGGCAATATAAAGCACATATAAATGAAATAAAATGTTGAAACACAATCAAATGAACCAAAGGAGAAACAAAGGGTTGTGTTCGGTCAACTAATGAATGTTTGGTAGAGAGGAATAACCAAAGAAGATAGTAGCTGTTTTGGTTGATTTTGAAACTATTTTTGAAGGATTTCAACACATGCAAGAGGTGTACACAAGTCTAGGAGTGAAATCCATCCATTTAAAATAAACTTGAAGAGGTAAGATTTGAGTTTTCATGAACTAGTTTGTATAATTTTTGGATTTATGGTCTTTGATGGTTTTGTAGTGGATTTATGTTTGGGTTTGAAGTATTGTGACCTTAAAATGATGAGGATTGAGTTGCATGTGAATTTTGGTGTGGAATTTGAAGGAAAATTTGTGTTAGTATGCTTGTAAGTCACGGCCAAGATGATTTTTAAGAGTCGAAATCTAGTTTGATTGTTTTGCCATGAGTTTTGGTGCGATTTAGTGTAAATTCAACTGTTAAACTTGGAAGAAATGTTGGGAATGAGTATATATGTGGTTTGGCCAAGACAAGGTTGAATGGTCCAATTTGAGTTCAAGTTATTTGAGTGATTTTCATGCTTGTAAATGTATTGAAATGTTGGATTTTGATGTTGAAATGAGAAACAAAAATATGGTATGTTGAAATGTTATGTTCGACCATGTTGACTGTAAAATGTTAGATTATTGTTTTTGGATGCTTTGGATAATTTTATGGGTTGTGTTGATGATGAAAATAACATGGAAATTGAAAGGAATTCATTGGAAAGTTAAATGATTACTTTGCGGCAAAATTTTAGTTTATTACATAAATGTAATGTTTTATAAGTTGGACTTGTATTTACACCCCAAATCATATGTTTGACTGTGATTACAATGAGAAATATTGAATGAAATCGAGGGTTTTGATTCTGCCAACATGGGCCAAAATAATCCAAAAATGTATTTGTCATATACCCTTCTAATTTTAAGCATTGTAAATGTATTGTACTAATATGCCCTCATTTATGGAATAATAAAATCATTGAAATCTTTTGGATGTATAATCGAATTATAGTAGAATTTTTGAATGAATCGGAAATAAATTAGAATTCGAAAAGTAATGTGATGATTTATTAAAGTATATGATGAAATTAGTGTTAATGAAATTTTCAAGAAAGGGCTTGGTTAACAAATTAGTGGAAAACTTGTGCAAGGATATTTTTGAAAACTAAAGTTATGTGAATGCATGAAAGTGTAGGAAAAATGAGGGCAAAATGGTCAAGTAAAATTAATGGCATGATGGTAATTATATGCTAAAGTTGAAGGGCAAATTTATAAGGAATTGAAAGCTATATAAAGTGGAAGCAAGTAAAGAGAATTTTAGAACTGCAGGGACTAGTTCGGTTGGAAGAAAAGAGCAAAAGACAGCAACTATGGTTTTCACACTATTTTGAGTGGATTTCAAGCCCCCAAAAGGTTGTAAACAAACCTAGGAGTGACATTCAACAAAGGTAAGTGATTTTCAAGTGAAAAAGTTTAAGTTTTCATTATGTTTATGTGTGGAAAGTTTGATCAAAACTGTCAATGGACTACATGTGATGATGAAATTTTTATGCACTTAAAGAGACCCGACCTGGATTTCCCCTATTGAGACCCGAGCGGAACCCTCCCGGCACCCCAACGGAAGTCCTTGCAGTCTTCATATCGGTGACTGACTTGAAAGGACTCTGTGGAGCGAACCTGTGATAAAATTTCCATTTCATAATCATCTAAAAATCGGGGTGGAAAAATTTCCATAGCACAATGACTATTTTCCGAACTTTCCAACCCTTTTAAAACACTTGTAAATTAATATATAAACACTTTTAAAATCATACATTCATTTCTCCACTTCCGATAGGGACCTCAGGTCCAATTCACATTCAAACTCAATCATAAAATAAAATAATTAAATCAGAAACCACATCAAATTTCAAAATATCTCATCATATAAAAATCTGAAATATTTATATAAGATCAAAGACAAATATTCACTTTATGCATGTTTATGAAACAATAAAGTATGTACATGATTTCACAGCTGGAATCTTCGGAAGGCCCGCGAACCTCTGGGTCGTAAACTACTCGCTTTGAGCACTCATACCTGCACTTGGGAAGGTTTTTCATAGTGAAAACAAAAAGAGTGAGCTAAAAGAGCTCAGTGAGTATTATACATTTTTATATTAACTTTATTTCCTAAAATATCCTCTCAAAAGCGTTTTAAGGAAATCTTTATTTCTTAAGTATTTTCATCTTTGAAACTATACACTTTATAGATTTAATAAGAGCAATTCTAAAAGCTAATAATAGTATATAAATCATGATAAAGTCTCATACTTGAAATAAAATCATAGAATACTAAAACATTTCATAAATATTTCGAGAAATAGCTAAAACATTCTTTTTCTATATCTTATATTTGGTAATATACTTTTCTTTCTAAACGTACCAATGGAAACCTGAGAAGCTACAATCACATGGTAACTAGACTAGCACCGCTCAATGTGAGGTCACATGAAGAAATTGCTAGTACTACTCACTGTGACAAACTACAAAGACATCTACACTACCATGTAGCGGAATTTTATCTTCGCATACGTAGAGCAAGATAATATCCCACACGTGCAGAGGGTGACACTACTGACTCAACCCCTACACACAAATGTTAGTAACACGCCCTCCCAACACTAGCCATACACATATAGGGTATTTCAGTTGAGTCTGAATCTATAAATAGTCTATAAGATTGGGTAAGCCATTAGTCGTTGAAAACTTCAGGTATATATTTCAAACTTGAATTTTTCATTCTATAAATATGAAAATACTAAAACATATTTCATAAAATCTCTCCAAAACATATGAGTTCAATATTTCTACAATTTCATGCTTAAAATATTTTCTTTTAGACTAATTCATAGAACATTCCATAAATCCACATGTTCAATGGAAACTCATTTAAAAATAATAATGCTTTTAAAAATAATAAATTAATAATACATTTAACGTTCATAAAATAAATTTACATTTACTGTTTCCTAGCTCACGGAATATTCACGATTTCCTAGCTTGCAATAATTTTCGACTTCGGGTAGCTTCGTCTCCATGCTACCTGCATATTTTAGCATTCTATTTTTAAGTAACATCGTAACTAAACTTATTCGCATCTTTTCCATTGTAATCACATTTAAACATATGATTAGGGGTGTAATTGCAAGTTCAATTCATAAAGCATCACACTTTTGTAATTATACAAAGTTTTGTCACAAAATAGTCATTTACATTTTAATGCATTCTTTTTAATCTCTATGTTATTTTCATCATCCAAAATAGCCCCTAACATCATTCAAAACATCAAAAACAATTTTCCATCACACTAACCACAATATGGCCGAAACATAGCAATTCTTAAACATCATATTTTTTTGCTTCTCATTTCAATACTAAATTTCAACATGTTCAAATGCATCAAAATTATTCAAATAATTCAAACTCAAAATAAACTTAAAACCCTTACTTTGGCCGAACCTCTTGCAAGCACAAAACATTCATTTTCTTCACATCAAAATCCAACATTTCAACACATTACTAGCATGAAAATCACTCAAAATGATTTAAACTCAAATTTGGTCTATATTATCTCATCTTGGCCGAATGCATACCAACACATTTCTAACTTTCCATCAAGATTTTACACATCAATATCACACCAAAACTCATGACAATACACTCAAACTACATTTGAACCATTCACACACCATTAGGCCATGACTTCTCATCCATCAAACACAAAATTTTTCTTCAAGTTTCATACCAAAGCTACATGCAAGTCCATTCTCCTCCTCTTAAGGTTACAACACCTCAAACCCAAACATAATCTCACCACAAAATCATCCAAAACCATAAATCCAAAGATTACACAAACTAACTCATGGAAAATTCAAATTTTACCTTTCAAACTAACCTCAATTGGATGGATTTTACTTCTAGGTTGGTGCACACCTCTTGCATGTATGAAAAAGCTTCAAAAATGGCTTCAAACCGACCAAAGTAACTGCTGTCCTTTTTACCTTTTAAACTAACCTCAATTGGATGGATTTTACTTCTAGGTTGGTGCACACCTCTTGCATGTATGAAAAAGCTTCAAAAATGGCTTCAAACCGACCAAAGTAACTGCTGTCCTCTTGGTGTCTCACGGCAGAACAACCTTCACTCTTGCTCCTCTCTCGACCAAAAGAACACCCCTTTGTTGACCAAGCAATGTTAGTGCTCTTCTTGTTTTCATTTTGTTTGATTTTCAACATATTATTTCATATATATATATATATATATGATTCATATGGCCCTTACACTTGTCACTTACTCCACTAGATCACCACACACTTGTCTCACATTAAGCTTCACTTTATGACACTTGTCTATCATTCAATATTTCAACTTTCGATCTCTTAAAATACCCTTCTTGTATTTGGAATCGTCTCGGGTCCATCTAGAAATTTTATTATAACCCAATTTACATCCGAAGATTTTATTAGTATTCGATTATTCATCTAGATCCAACCACTTTAAATTATTTTATTATTTCACAATTAAAAACCATCCCCGGACCCATCTAGAAGTTCTACAAAAATTCAATTTCACCTCTGGGCACTTTAATTCATTTTTATTTCTCAATAAATATGTCACATTTAACACAATTCACGTACAGTACAATAATTTGAAAGGGTATGTTACAACATAGATTTAGAGTTTTGAAACCTTAAACTTGAAGGAAAGCAAAACAAGTGATCAAGGACAAATTGGTAAGCAAACTAATCAAAGTGATCTTTTGATTTAGAGTTGAATTAATGATGTTTAAGATGTTAGTTTGCTGTCATGATGGTTGATGTGATTTTGATTGAATTTCAAGTGAGAAACTTGAAGAAGTTTTGATGTTATGTTGATATGGTACACGACCAAGGAAGAATATGTGTGATTCAAGTGTGTTTGATTAGTTTGAATGGAATTTATGCATCAAAATGAGTTAGAATATCAAGTTGAATTGTTGAAATAAAAATTAGAAACATGATAGATGTCAATGCTATGTATTCAGCCAATTGAGATTTAGTGTGATGGATGAATGTTTTTGATTGTTTGGCATGATATGCGGGCTGTTTTGATGATAAATTTGGTGTGAAATTGAAAAGAAATTGATTGGATGATAAAGGAAATGTCTCACAGCCAAGACTAGAATTAATGTGCAATTGTGATGTTTTTTGAAATTGGCTTGATTTCATACCATGATACATGTATTTGAATGTGATTATGATGAGAAAATTGAGCTCCAATTGGGATGTTTTGCATGCTTAAAAGTTAAGAAATTCAAACGGAAAGTATACGCGAATAATCGAAATTGTTATGGTGTGAAAATAGGTGTTCGAAATCATTGTAAAATTAAATGTTTGTTAGTGTGTTAATGCATAAATGGAAGTGAATGTAAATGGTTGAAATTAGTGTGACACCATCTAAACACAGAATGCGAAAATATGTAGGTGATGGGAAAACGAAAGAAATTCTAGGTTGCGCATTATAATAGGTTAAAGAAATAGGTGAGCGTCCCTTTCAAAATGTTTTAGAATAATTGTACTTCTACCCATTTTGATTTCATGTTTTATGTTTAAAGATTATGCATTGAAATGTTTCAAATTGATTTTAAAGTAAATAAAACGATATGAAACCTCCTGATTGATTTTAGAGAGATTTTGTGAAATGTGAATTGTGATATAATGAAAAGAAACATATTTAAAAATGTTTTATAAATCTATGGTACGCCGTAAAGGTATTTTAGAACATAAAGATAAAGTTAAAGATAAAGTATAGATTCAGGAATGGTGGTATTGTCCCGCCTAGAGATTTATAGAGTTATAGAGATTTCCGATCAAAGTACCTAAATCCGTGTATGGTAGTGTCAGGGGTGTTTGTCACTAACAGTGAGAGGGATTGAGTCAGTTAGTCTAGTTAGTATGTCGTCCATGCACGAATTAGGGTATATTATAGCTAGCGCCTTACCAAACATGAGGCCGAAGCGAGAGTAACTTTTGTGGAGGCCTGAGCGATGACATATTCCGCTCGTACCTAGGGTATCATGTGGTACGGACAAACAATGGTTGACTTATTTTCATACAGAGATTTTCTGAAAGATTTATTGTCGCCACTATTTATGTTTTACAACAGAAAGTTTAAAAGCATTTTTAAAATGGTTTTTTGAAATCAGATTTATAAAGAACGAATTATATTTATAATGAAAATTTATTAAAGCATTTAAACTCAAAGATTGATTTTCAGGAAAACCGACTTTAATTCCATAGTGTTGAAAGGTTTATAAACACGTTTTAAGATTTTAGGGAGGTTCATTTTTAGAAAGCAAAAACAGAATAGAGATTTGTGACACTCACTGAGCTCGTTTAGCTCACTCATATTTTATGCTTTTATAAATAAAATCTCCCCAGGGATAGGTATAGGTACTAGTGTGTCCGTAGCAGGGACTTCGACACAAGATTAGATGGGCTGAGTTATGCATGCTGTTATATTTATATATAATCATTATAAATGTTTTTAAAAGAATTGAATGCTTGTAAATTATACATATTCATTTGTATATATTTTGGAAAATGTATAAATGCATATATATGCATGACATGTGAATGATTTTCAAATTGTCTTTGAATCTGCATGTATGTTTGGGTTTGCTTGTGGTTTCGAAATGTGATGGGCCTGAGGCCCAGAAGTTAAGAAAATGGTTGTTTTTAGAAGTGTGCAAATTTTCTGTGATTTGTTACAGGGTGGCATATTTAGAAAAACAAACGTTATGCTGTCCAAATTTTTATTAAATCTATTTTATAAATATATAATAAAAAGAAAAATTTACCACCCGTTTTCATTTCCAAAAGAGATTTCTAAAAAGATTTACAACAAAGAAAAAAGACTTAGCTTCACGGGAACTTTCAACCAAATCAGATATCCATTGGAGGGCTATCGTGAGATTGCCGACGGGCTGCCGATAGTACGAAAATAGAGGTATAGGAATAGAGCCGTCTGTATTTTATGCCTCGATATAAAAATTAGACTTAAATTTAGGTGTTTAAAAATCCTTGTGTAACGAAACATATTTGTGAGAGTTGATACGAGTTAATGGAAGTGTAGTTACGATGTTGTCTAATAATAGGATGTTAAAATATATAGGTAACAAGGAGGCGAAGGAATTCGAAGTCATAAATTATCGCGAGCTAGGAAATCATGAATTTTTTGTGAGTTAGGAATCAGTAAGTGTAAATTTATTTTACGAATGTTAAATGCATTATTAGCCTATTTTTAAGGCATTATTATGTTTTTAAATGAGTTTACATTAAGTATGTTAGTTTATTGATACTTTGTTGTATTAATCTAAAAGAAAATGTTTTATGCATGAAATTTATAGAAATATTGAACTTTTATGCTTAAGCAAGATTTATGTAAAATGTTTTAGTATTTTCATACTTATAGAATGAAAAATTCAAGTTTGAAATATACGTAAAGAGAGTTTTCAAAGGTTAATGGCTTACCCAAATTTATAGATATATTTATAAATTCAGACCTGACCGAAATATCCTATACGTGTATGGCAAGTGTTGGGAGGACGTGTTACTAACATCTGCGTGCGAGGGTTGAGTCAGTTGTGTCGCCCTCTATACGTGTGGGGTATTATCTTGCTCTACATATGCGATGGTAGAATTCCGTTGCATAGTAGTTGAGATGTCATTGTAGTTTGTCACGATGAGCGCTGCTAGCAATTTTGCCACGTGACCTCACATTGAGCGGCACTAGTCTAATCACCATGTGATTGTAGCTTCTTTAAGCTTCCATTGGTACGTTTTAGAAAGAAAGGCAAATTATTATATGTGAGATTTAGAAAATGCTGAAAAATAGCATTTTGGCCGTTTCTTAAAAGTTTATGAAATGTATTAGAATTTTATAATTTTATTCTAAGTATGAACTTTTAAAATTGCTTATCAAATTTACCAAGTATATGGTTTGAAAAATAAAAATGTTTATGAAATAAAGATTTCTTTTAAAATGATTTTTGGGAGGTTATTTTAGAAAGTAAGTTTACATAGAAACATATAACACTCACTGAGCTTCTTTAACTCACTTTTTTTTTCTGTTTATATTATGAAAAACGTCCCCAAGTGCAAGGACGAGTGCTCAAAGCAAGTGATTTATGGTGCAAAGTTTGGCGGGCATTTCCAACGACGCAGGGGTGAAATTAATGTATATGTTTTGATGTTTCACAAACATGCATAAAGTGAATACTTTTCTTTGATTTTATGTAAATATTTGAGATTCTTTGTATGATGAGATATGTTTTTGAAATTTGATGTGGTTTCTAATTGAAACATTTTGTTTTATGGTTGAGTATGATTGTGAAGTGGACCTGAGGTCCATATTGGAAGTGGAGAAAAGAATGTATGAGTTTTTGAAGTGTTTATATATTGATTTACAGGTTTTTTGAAAGGGTTGGAAAGGTAAGAAAATAGTCGTTATGCTGCTGAAACTTTTCCACCCTGATTTTGAGATGATCATGAAATGAAAATTTATCACGGGGTTCGCTCCACGAAATCTTTTCAAGTCAATCACCGATATAAAGACTTCAAGGACTTTTGTTGGGGTGTTGGGATGGTTGTTCTTGAGTCCTTAAAGGGAAAATCTGGGTTAGGTCCCTTCAGAAAAAGTATGAGGCAAGTGACAATTGAATGGATGGGTAAGAAAAAGAGAGTTAGAAAAGGGAGTGTATCTCGGTCGGTCACATGATAGCTAATATATATATTGATTTTCAATGAAAAAAATAGATTACACACACACACAACCAATTCTCATAGCAAAGCAAAAGAAAAGAAAAGAAAGGAAAGAGAAGGAAATCGTGAGCAAGGAGAAAGAGAAGAAAAAAATAGGAGAAAATTTACGTATGAGTGATCCGAATATTTAGGTGTCCGATTTATCTAAATAAGTGATTTTTATTTCAATGAAATTTGAAATCTAGAAGATTAGTTGATTTTTCTATAAGTTCTAAATTGAGTTTTATGTGATTTTAGAATGAATCCAAGATGATGAGAAATCAAATGGAAATCCGTTTTAGATCCAAAAAGAAGCAAATGAGTTATGTGAGTAGATAGTTTTATTTTAATTAAATCAATTGAGTTATGTTTATTTATATTTCAGATTTTGTTATTTATTTCAAGTAAATAAATTGTTTAGTTAATTGATTTTATAGATTATAAATTATGTTTTACGATTAAAATAAAAGTTTATTACGAATTCGTATATGTATCTATTAAAAATTTCGGTAAGAATTTTATGTTTTTAGTTTGAGTTATTATTAGAAAAAAGTTCAGCATGTTTTAAATAATATGATTTTATGCTTTAAGAAAGGAATGAAAAATAAATATGTTTTCAAAACATCAAGGTTGTACCTTCCCCTTTAATGGTCATATAGGCTTCACGTATGGAAGTCCGAGAGAGTCACCCAACACGTGTATGGTAGATGTCTAAAGTTATTGAGTCTCCCAACATATGTATGATAGATGTTATCCCTCACTCTACGTGTATGTTAAGTGTCTCTGTAATAGACCCTCCTGATTTTAGCACTGTACATGTACTGTACAACGTATTATATAAGTATATCCTAATTTATGGAATAATAAAGTGATTTTAAAATGCCCAAATGTATAATTGAATTCTAGTACGATTTCAGGATAGATCGGAGATAAATTCGAATACAAGAATTAGTATGGCTGATTGCTTTCTAAATGCATTCAATTGGATTCCTAATTTCACCCACCTAAGGCTAAATATGTGAAAAGGGGAATGGAATTCTCTAGAAAGGTTATAGAATGAATTATGGAATTTTGAACGGCAATTGATGAAAATAAAAGAATTTTCTAGAAAGTGGCAAAGATGTAAATAAAATATGATGGCAAGGGTATTTTGGGAAATTTGAAAAATTCTATACAAAGGGCAATGAGGTAAATAAAGTGTTATAGCAAGGGCATTTTCTAGAAAGTGAAGGGAGGGTAGGTTCAGCTAAAGAGGGAGAAGAAAGGTAAGGTTGTTTTGATCAAATGTTTCATACTATAATCATTAGATTCACTCCAAATTGGTGTTAGAACAAAGTTTGGACAAAGAACATGAAGTGAAAGTGGTAAGTTTGCTTGAATTTTCATGGTACTTTGAGGATTTCTTGGATTGATGATAACTTGATGGATTTATGTGATCTTTGGCATGATTAGAGGTAGATTAACTTATATTCAAGTGAGGAATTGAAAGAAGACTCAACGGAAGCCATGGTCATTCTAATATTCTAGGGTTTTATGCGATTTTTCAAGAAAATTTAAATTGAGTTGATTTTAGGGCATTAGATAAAGATTTGAGTAATTTTAGTGTGTTTGGTGGCCATAAAAGTGGAAGGATGATGTTGGATGCATGATGTGTGGTTTTGGCCAAGGCTAGAAATTGATGAATATAAGTTGATTTCATTGTTTTGATGTGTTTGTTTAAGGTTTTGCATGATTCTAAGAAAGTTTGCATCAAGAAAATGGAAAGAGAAAACTTGGATGGGATTGTGATGTGAGTTTGGCCATGTAAGGAATTTAGGGATGCATTTTATGTTTTTGTCATGTGAATGAATTATGGTGATGTTGAGATAGAATTAAGATGATTAATGCATGGAAATATCAAACGAATGAAGTATATGTGAAAAATAGTGTGATTGGCCAAGATGAAGGGCATACTAGTTTGATTGTAGAATTGGGTGAATTAGTGTTGATTTTAAATGATTAGGTGATGAATTCTAAAGTAGAATGTGCATAATAGGTGAAAAAGAAGCAAAAGAATAAATGGAGAATTCTTGGAGGGTATTCTAGTGGATTGGAAGCAAAGTGAGTGTAAAAATATTTTATGAATGTTAAATGCATTTTAGTTACTTTTAAAAGTAATTTTATAAATTTCCATCAACCATACTAGTTTATGGATACTTGGATGTTTTAGTTTGAGAAGAAATATTTTATGCATGAAATTGTAAAAATAATGAGCATCTTATGCTTTATCAAGAATTCATGAAATATATTTTACATTTTCATGTTATAGAATGAAAGATTCAGTTTTGAAATATATGCAAAGAAAGTTTTCAAAAAGGCTAATGGTTTACCCACATTTATAAGAATTTATGTATTTAAACCTGGCCGGCATACCCCATATGTGTATGGCAAGTGTTGGGAGGGCGTGTCACTAACATCGGGGGGATTGAATCTATCGTGTCTGTTGTGTTGCCCTCTACACGTGCGGGGTATTATCTCGCTATATGTATGCTATGCATGCAATGTAGAATTTCGCTATGTAATAATGGGATGTCTTTGTAAGTTGGTCATGATGTGCACGTTAGCAATTTTTGCCACGTGACCTCACATTGTACGGTGTTAGACCAATCGCCATGTGGTTGTATGCTTCTCTAGGTTTCCATTAGTATGATTTTAAAAAGAAAAGCACATCACTAGATGTAGATTTTAGAAAAACAAAGTTTTAACTATCCCTAAAAGCTTATGGAATATTTTAGCATTTTATGATTTTATTCTAGTATGAAAATCTTATTATGTTTTACGCACAATTATGAGCTTTTAAGATTGTTCAATAAATTTGAAAAGGGTATGGTTTTAGAAATGAAAATGCTTACCAAATATAAATTTCTTTTAAATGTTTCTGGGAGGTAGAATTCTAAAAGAAATAATTTAAATAGAAAACTCTAAACACTCACTGAGCTCTTTTAGCTCACTTTTCTTTGATTTTATGTTCTAAAAATCTCCCTAGGTGTAAGGACGAGTGATCAGAGTGTCCATTCTCCTACCTCAGACTAGGTGGGCTGAAGATGATCGATATTTCTGTGAAATCATTTGTATGCATATTTTGATTTAGATAAAATCATTTGCATGTTTATATTTTGGTTGTAAATAAGTTGTAGAATCGCTACATTTGTAATGATGTGTCGTTTCAATGTAAATGAATTATTTGATGACTATTTTATATGCATGATGCAAATATTTGAATTAAGTGTAAATGCTTTTAAATTGCTTGCACGAGAATGTATTTTCAAGGTTTGAAATGGTTTTGTGAAAATAGATTCATTGTGGCTAGGTTTCGGGTTTAGATGGACCGGATGATAGGCCCCTCTTCCTTACATACTAGGCAGCCTGCCCGATAACCCCACGGTGGCCTTTCAGACGGGATCCACTATGGCTGAAAAGTTCTCGTGAAGCTAAACCTTTTCTTGTAAGTGAAAACCTTTAAAAAACTCTTTGAAAATACTTTTTCTAGCAAAAATGAGTAGAAACTTTTTCTCTCTTTTTTTTTTTTTTTTTTTTTTAAAATATGTTTATAAATTAGATCCTATTGAAAATCTGGCAGCACAATGGCCGTTTTTCGAAAAAATTCACCCCGTAAAAATATAAAAGAAAAACTTTGTGCACTTCAAAAATTTTACATTCTCAACTACTAGGCCTCAGGCCCTCATTCGTTACCTCAATCAATCCACAAATACGATTCTTATTTATAAACCATTCGAAAATCATCTAATTTGCATAAACTCATGCATGCAAATTAAAACATAATATGAAATCATACAAGTAAAAATATGTTCCGAAATAATATTTACAAAACATGCAAATAAAACTTAAACAATTAAACATGTACATGGTAACTCAAAAATGTATCAGTGCAGTAGTGTCGCGTGATCAGCCAACTCACACGTCCGACGGAGTCCCTTCCGCTGAGCAGCTCATACCTGCACCTGGGGAGGATTTTTAATGAAAACAAGATAAAGTGTCATGAGTAATAACTCAATGAGCGAGTAAACTTTTATACTTGGAAATTCGTTTTCAAAATATATTTATCCTCCCAAAATAGTTTTGAAACTAGTAACTTATTTCTTTACATTAAAAATTTATAAAACTAGTATAATGCAAATATTATATGTTTTGAAATTTTAGCAATACTTCATAAATCTTACTTTTCTTCTTTTCAAAGTTTTAAGTCTAATGATATGCTTTTTATCTCTTTATCTTGCCTGAGATGGTAACCCAGGGAAACTTCATCCTTTCATGACGGTACCTATATATAATAATAATAGAACTCACACACGTAGTAGGATTGGGAAAATATTCTCTGTGAAGTTGCCGATGAGGGACCTCAGGGATCGCAATACCTACCCTAATATCAGGTAGATCTACACTACCGTATATGTGTAGAGGGCAACAAACTTACTCGACTCAAATCTCCTGAAGTTAGTGACTCTTACAACCACTCTTGCCATACACACATACGATACTTCGGCCGATGACTTTGGGGTTTAGGGTAAACCATAGGCATTTAAAATTCTTTCAATGTACTTACAACTTTCTTTTTATTTGCTTGAAAACATAAAGTTTTCACTAGTAAACATTCTTTTTCTAACATAAGCTTTATATTCAAAATACTTTCGAAATAACCTTATCGAATCATTTCTATGCATGTATATATATCATAAGCTTGCTAATATACTTTACTTTTAAATAAATACATTTTTAACACAACTTTAAGAATTATACATGTATAATAAAAATATAAGAGTATGCTAGAAACTTAATTAAACTTAATAATTTGGAATAATAAAAATAAACATTGCATTAAAGTAACTCGAATACTAAAATGTACGTTTGCAAATATTGATAATCAACTTATAAATTCGTAAAAGCTTTGAAAATAACCACACTCGCAACTTCCAAGTTTACTTCACCACTCTTTTACACTTCCCTTCCGCTCGCCGCTTCACCTATATTTTCATACGAGTGGATTTTCATTTAGAACTTATGTACGTGTTAATATAAAATCTCAACTGCACAAGAATATCGAAAAGTTCATATTCAAGCGGTAACAATTTAAATAATCACACACGGTATCTAATCGAATTCCTTAATATTCACACATGAAAATCGCTTCGATTTAAGCCTAAATTCCATATTAATGCATCGAACGCGATTTTAGATTACTTTATCCTACGATGGCCGAATACTTACCAACTTCCGTACTATCAATTTGAATCAATTCTTGTCATTACAAATACAGATAAACGTATATAATATGGTGCATATTCTTAACAAATCAATAAAACGTTTTACTTACATAAATTCAAAAAGTTTTTCTATAAACTGTCTATTCAACATATCAATGCATTTCCTTCAATTTCCATGCTAATTCTATTATCCAAATACTCCATCCAATCACCCAAACCAACCAAAAAAAATTTTCCATCACAACCCACACACCATGGCCGAATGCATAGCAAATAGATATACCAATCTTTGGTTTTTATTTCAACATTGTCGACATTGAAATCCAGTCGACGAGAATTCAATGCCCAGTACCTGCAATCAATGTGAAAAAGCACGCAAACCAAGAAAATAACAATAAAGAACCAAGAACAAAACAAGTAAACACAGGGTTTTTAACGTGGTTCAGCGAGTGCGCCTACGTCCACGACTGTCTCTCTCAAATTCTGCAGAGTGACAATATGTAATTATTTGTGTCGTCCCTTTTACAATGGTTTTAACCCCTATTTATAAGGGAAGAGTTGTTACAGATTAGGAAGCTTTAAAATAGGAAAAGAATTTCATAATAAATACACTTCCTAATCTGTTGGAATAAAATCAGGAAACTGCTCCATAAAATCTGAGATAATGTTGACTGAGTTTGAATTTGAATTAACTTCCATATCTGGTGAGAGAATCACGATCAAATTAGGTAACTGCGTGTTCTGGAAGATATTGCATTAACAATCCTCTAAACGAGTTGTTTACTGCCTTGAGCGACCTTAAGCTGGACCTCGCTGAATAGCGAGCTATGTCTAGAACGAGCTTCATAGCGAATCTGACTGAAATGAGCTAACTGATACGAACTGAAGAGCTTGCTGGGCGAGCTGAGCTACAGAGCGTACTGGGCTTGAATTGTTAACTGGGTCTCGTCTGATGGCCTTTGCATTTGGGCTAACTTGATTGGGCCTTCACAGGTTTTTACCAGCCCATTTGGTGAGTCCAGAAAATGCACATAACATCAGCCCCTCAGCTCTCAGTTCGTTCTGCGAATTGGGAGCTCGAGCTCGCTGGTAAAAGATAGCTTCTCTGGTAAGCCAACTTGAATTATTATTTTCGCGCCCTTTCAAATTCTATCACATCTGCCTAACACATGGCGGTCGTGCAGAAGGTATCTGAACCGACGCTGGCACGTCTCTTACACAAGCATTTAATGCGCACGTCTTTCAACTGACGGCTACATGATTAGAAAACCGTACCTTGCGCTGCACCGTTGGATTAATGACGGTTACACAACACAGAGATCTGATGGCTGGGGTTCGAGCTCGTCCACTTATATAAACTGGTGGAGCCTTTTCATTTTTCTTTTTCATCTGTCATTTTCTCTTGAAGCAACCAAGCAATCAAGTTCAGAAAAATCACTGGTTTTTCACGAAATCAACACTTCCAATCGCCGTTCTTACCATTACATCAAAGATTCATGGTAAGTTCTTTTCTTTTGACTTTAAGTTTTCAGCTTTTGGGTTCATTTTTGTTGAGTTGATGTTGTATTATGCTTGTGCTTTGTTTTCTGCATGAACGGTTTAAATGCATTGTATTGTTGCTGTTGAGTCTTTGCCATTACTGTGTCTGAGATGACCTAAATACATCATGTCCTTGATGTTAAACTTTTGTCGTTCTAGGTTTCTTGTTGAGCACAACTTTTCAACTTCTATTGATTTGATCCTGTAGCACGCTTGTTTATAATCTGATTACTGTTTGTGGCTTGTCATGCATGCGAACTGTAGGATTAGATTTGTAGATCCTTAGCTCGTAGATCGCTTCTTCCTAGGTCGAGCCCCCCATTGTATGAATGTTCTGAAAAATAGGAAACTTAGAAAAATTTTTAGCACTTCAATAATCTGCTTGCTGTGACCTGAACATACTTCCTTTACACAGATGTCTTCAAGCGAAGCTCGTAACGTTAGTAAAGCAGCTCGAGGCAGGAAGACTCGTGAGCAGGATAGGGCTCGGGCACGAGCAAAAAAGGAAAGAGAAGCTCGCGAGACTTTTGCACACTATTCCTCTTCACTGGGGTTTTTTGACCTGGTAGGAGTTATTGTTCAATATCACATACCTAGGGGTTGTCGTGCGTTGACACCCATTCCTACAAGCCATGCCTGCTATCCTCCATCAGGGTACGTTGCTGTCAGTACCCAACATCTCCAACACGGACTAAGGTTCCCCGTCCATCCTTACCTAATCGAGTTCCTTAACTCAGTCAAGCTCGCGCCATTCCAGCTGACACCGAACTCATATGCGCAGCTGACTTCATTGGCTTTGGTCTTCCTTAAAAACGGCCTTCCTCCCCCAACTCCAAAGATCATCCAACACTTCTACAGCTTTAAGGCTTTGGGCACTAAAAAGGGGAAAAACCAGATGGCATCTATTACCTCACAGCTCGGCCATCAGAATACAAGGAACTCTTGCCCCAAGGAGAAGCAAAGGGCAAGTCCAACATTGGGAAATACAAAACTAGCTGGTTCTTTATCTCCTGCCCTTTTCTCGAGGGTCTCAAAAATTTCAGCTTCGTTCTACAACCAGGTATGAGAGAAGGATTTTTAGCGAGCTTTTTTTTTTTTTTTTTTAACGTTTGGCTTTGCAGAGCTAAAAGTGGACGAGCTTCCTCTCAGCGACGAGGAGAAAAGGACTCTCGAGGCGCTCGCAAACTCGAGGGAACCGAGCATCAGCAGCAAGTTTGATAACGCTCTTCTCAGGGCTCATGACCTTGCTTCTCCTAAAGATTCTCCTCTGCTACGACGTGAAGAGGACATAGGGAGTATGGACAATGACTCTATACTCCCTTCTGTCCTTGAAGTCCCTGTCGAGGAAGAGGATACACCTGCTCCTCGATCATCTCCAAATCCTGCTACCACTTCGCGAGCAGGTACAACAGCTCTTGCCCTAAGCTCGCAGGCAAAAACTATTCCAGCTCGTGCAGCCCCCGTCGTGCATATAGATTCATTTTATTCCCCTGCTCGAGCAACTACTCCAAGGATTCCATCTCCTACCCAAACAAGTCCAATTCCCAGACCAACAACTCCAACACCTACTAGAAAAGCATCAGTTCCAGCTCGTCCCTCATTAGTAGATGCTAGAACAATTGTTTCTCCAGTTCCTGTTTCATCTTCTGGGCGAGCTCCAATTAAGAGGAGGAAAATTCCTCTTCTGGAGGCCCCCCAAAGAGAACTACCAAAACTTCTTTAGGTACTCCAGCAAAGTAACTTGCTGAAGCCTCAACTCCAGCCACTCCTTCAAAACGCTCAAAGCGAATTGCTAAAGTTAAATCTCCTGAGGTCGCTGCTCCCAGCCAGGTGCCACCTTCTAAAGTAGCAGAACTTCTGTTGGCTCTAGTTCCCAGCTCGCATCCTGGAGAAGGGGATGCTCTGTCCGAGGTTGCTCCCAAGCAACCTGAGCTGGTACCAGCAAGAGAATAACTAGGCGTACCTTTCTTACGCGATGTCATGTTTACCGGAGTGAGGAGCCTGATGCCCCGGAGGCTGAGAGGACTCCTTCACCAACAAGACCAGACATCGAGGTTGGACCTGGGGGAGATATTTAACTTCCTTCCTCAACAACTGGACATCAATTATGTTCACTCATGCAAGGGTCTTAGAGAATAGGTCCCTTAGGGGCACGGACCTGGATGAGTACGCAGCTCGTCATGCCATGCTGGTAAGTTATTCTTCTTTCATCTTCTGGCTTCTTTACTTGTCAAAAATTAACTTGTAAAATTTTCAGGCTGCCCTTGCATCAACAAAACGAAGGAGATTGACCAAGATCTCTGAGGACCGAATAATGAGGCTGGAGAATGAGCTGGAGGAAGCCATGGGGGAGATTACAGAGTTGACCGAGAGGGCTTGAGATGGGAGAGGGTTCACTGAAGGCCACGAAGCACAGATTGCTGCGGCAACCACTGCTAGACAAACAACCGAGGAGGCTCTAGCATAGGCAGAAGAGAATCACGAAGCCACTAGGTCGCACCTCACGGCCTTGCTACGCAATTGTGAAGACGAGCGTGACAAGGCAAAGAGTGAATTGAATAATATGAAGGGCGAATTGAGGCAATCTGAGCAACGAGCTGAGATAGCGGAGGATCAAGTCGAGAGGCTCAGGTGACAAGTTGATGCCGCAGTGCAGCAAGCTGAGGCTACTGAGCATCGAGCCGAACTGGCCGAAAAACAGGTTGAGCAAGTACAGGCTGTAGCACAGCGGACTGAGGAAGTTGAGCAGCGAGCGAAAATTATAGAGAAACAAATTAGAATGCTCGAGCAACAAGTTAATGCTGCAGCGCAACGGGCCGAGGTTGCTGAACAGCGGGCTGAGGGAATGGAAACTATCATCCAACGGGCTGAAGAGGCCAAACACTGAGCTGAGGTGCTTAGGCAGCAAGTGGGGGAGGCAGTACAATGGGTCGAGACTGCAGAACAGCGAATAGAGGCCATGAAGCAAGAAGCTGAGATCGTTAATCGCCATGCAGATGATGCCTTTGAAGAACTGATGGTTTTCAGAGAAAGATCTATTCAAGAAACGGAGGTGCAAGTTGCTGAGGCTAGAGATGAGGCTGAGGAAAGAACAGGTCGCAATTTCCTTTACACTCTATCGATGTCTGATCCTGACTTGGACTTTTCCATCTTTGGTGAAGAAGGACTCCAAACTGTGGAGGAGTTCAAGGCTGAAACAACCTCGTCTCCCATTGATAAAGTTCTTCTAACGACACAAGCTTCTGGCACAATCCTCAGGCTGAGCCCGCTGGTGACCTTGAACCTTCCAGGTTAACTCCAAGTGATAACCCTCTTTTGGGGCCGGATCCTCCAGCTCGAGAATAAGAGCTTGTTTATTTTTTACACTTGTATTCTTTATATTGGCATTCTTTCAATTTGTAAAGAATTTTTGGATTTAATAAAATTTCTTTGATCATATCTTGTCTATTGAATGTGTTTGAGCTTATTGCATCTGTGGTTACACACTTTATGATCTTCATTTTATAAGTCTTCATGCGAACTAATTGTTAACGAGCTCAAAATCTGATAATATTTTAAAGCAATAACTTAATTTCAACAGTTGATAGAATCTGAGTAATAAGCAATTGATCAGTTGGAATGTTGACGAGCTATGCAGGGGTATTCAACCACATCTGCTTTTCAGGCTCTTTATTTTAGCGAGCTATGCAGGGGTATTCGACCACAATTGCTTTTTAGGCTCATTTTTAGAGAGCTATGCAGAGGCGCTTAGCCATACCTGGTTTTTAGGCTCTTTTATTTTTAGTGAGCTATGCAGAGGCACTTAGTCATACCTGCTTTTTAGGCTATTTTATTTTTAGTGAGCTATACAGAGGCACTTAGCCATACCTGCTTTTTAGGCTATTTTATTTTTAGCGAGTTATGCAAAGACACTCAGCCATACCTGCTTTTTAGGCTCTTTTATTTTTAACGAGCTATGCAGAGGCACTCAGCCATACCTGCTTTTTAGGCTTTTTTTATTTAGCGAGCTATGCAGAAGCACTCAGCCATACCTGCTTTTTAGGCTTTTTTTAATTAGCGAGCTATGCAGAGGCACTCAGTCATACCTACTTTTTAGGCTCTTTTTATTTAGCTTGCTATGCAGGGGCACTTAACCTCCCCTGCTTTTTAGGCTCGTTTTCATTTTAGGCGAGCAGTGAGCTAATCGGTACGGAGCCTGTTAACTTGGTGAAATAATGCACCTCATGAGGGAAAATGGAGCTTTCATTTTTTTTTAATTACAACATTGAATTATGGGTAACAAATAAAGTTACTGATAATATGGTCGAAGATGCTCGGCATTCCAAGCTCGAGGGACCTCAGCTCCATTCATGTTGGTCAAATGATAAGCTCAATTTCCCAAGTTTGCCTTGATGATATAGGGTTCTTCCTAATTTAGGCCTAAGGACCCATCACTAGGTTTACGGGCTCCAGGCAGAATGATATGCAGCACCAAATCTCCTACGTTGAAATTACGGATTCGGGCATTCTTGTTGTAGTACCTCGCGATTCTTTGTTGATAAACAGCTACTTTCAACCTAGCTGTTTCCCTGACTTCTTCAAGCAAGTCCGAGCTTGCCGCAAGTAATTGGTCATTGTCATTTGGATTGAAGGTCGCTCTGCGTTGCGAGGTAACTTCTAACTCCGCAGGGATCATGGCCTCAGATCCATACACCATTGAGAAAGGTGTCTCGCCTGTAGTGCTGCGAGCTGTGGTTCTGTAAGCCCATAATACCTTCTGAAACTCATCTACCCATGCTCCCTTCTTCGCTTCCAGTTTCATCTTCAGGGTCTGCTTGATAATCTTGTTCATAGCTTCCACTTGGCCATTGGCTTGTGGATGGTCCACTGCTGAGAAGCTTTTAACGATCTTGAGGTCGCTGCAGAACCTGAGAAACTGGTCACTAGTGAACTGGGTCCCATTGTCAGTCACGATCTGCTGTGGGACTTCGAATCTGCAAATAATATTATTCCACACAAATTTTTCAATCTTTGTAGTGGAAATTTCAACTAACTCTTTTACTTCTGCCCACTTGGTGAAGTAATGAACTGTGACCATGACATGCTTGCATCTTCCACGAGCCATTGGTAGAGGTCCGATCAAATCCATCCCCCAGATTGCAAATGGCCACAGGCTCACCATTTGTTGGAGATAAGCTGGTGGAGCTCGTGGAACTTGGGCGAACCTCTGACATTTGTTACATTTTTTCACCATGTCGATGGCGTCCTGCTTCATGGTGGGCCAATAAAAACCCTGTCGAAGTGCTTTTTTAGCTAAAAACAGCCCCCCAGCGTGGTTTCCACAATGGCCCTCATGTATTTGCCTCATTATTGCCTCACAATCTTGGCCATCTATGCATCTCAAAAGTGGGGCTGAAAATCCCTTCTTATACAGCACATCGTCGTAGATGCAGTACCTGGCTGCTCTAGCTCGCAAGCGTCGTGCTTCCAGCTTATCATTCGGCAGTTTTCCATCTTGCAGATATCTCATAATTGGACCCATCCAGGAATTGGGTTGCACAGTTATGGCCATCATCAGATTCTTCTCTTCAGTAGTAGGAGCTGGTAGGAACTCTACTGGGATCGCTCCAAGAAAGTCCGCATCTCGAGCGGTTGCCAAGCTAGCAAAGGCATCAGCATGTGTGTTTTGAGCTTACGGGATCTGTTTCACTTCACATTTCTGGAAAGCACTTAGCATTTCATGAACTTTATGGAGGTACAGAGCCAGTTTTGGCCCTTTAGTCTGGTACTCCCCTAAGATGTGGCAAACCACAAGTTGCGAATCACTGAAGACCCTTAGCCTTTCAACTCGCATCTCTCTAGCTAGACGTAAACCTGCGAGCAGTGCTTCATATTCAGCTTCATTGTTTGTAGCCTGGAAACCGAACCTGAAAGCGCAAAGGATCTTGTGGCCTTCAGGACTAATCAAAAGAGTCCCAGCTCCAGCCTTCTGCTCGTTAGATGATCCATCAACATAAAGCTCTCAGGTCGAACCTTCAGAGGATTTGGCTTTATCATCCACACGTCCTGTAAATTCTGCAATGAAGTCTGCCAGAGCTTGAGCCTTTATTGTCATCCTCGGCTTGTACTGAATGTCAAACTGTGCGAGCTCCATTGCCCATTTTAACAAACGGCCTGAAGTGTCCGCTTTCTGTAGAACTTGTTTTAGCAGATACTGGGTGAGGACTTCAATCGTATGAGCTTGAAAGTAAGGTCGCAACTTCCTTGATGCGACCACCAGGCAATAAGCGATCTTCTCCATCTGCGAGTACCTGGTTTCAGTATCTTGCAGCCTTTTACTTACATAATAAACTAGAAGCTGCGTCTTCTCTTCTTCCCTCACCAGTCCAGCACTTAGAGTTTGCTGCGACACTCCCAGGTATAGTATTAGCTTTTCTCCTTCTTTGGGCTTAGAAAGGAGTGGAGCTCGCCCCATGTATTCTTTTAACTGTTGAAAGGCAACTTCACATTGCTCGGTCCACTCGAAGCTTTTTGCCTTCTTCAAGATATCGAAAAATGGAATGCACTTATCGGTGGCTTTCGAGATGAACCTGCTTAATGCTGCGACCTGGCCATTGAGGCTTTGCACATCCTTTACCCTAGTTAGTGATCTCATGTCGATCAATGCCTTTATCTTCTCAGGGTTGGCTTCAATTCCCCTACTGTTCACCATGAAGCCCAAAAACTTTCCAGAAGCTACCCCGAACGCACACTTGTGTGGATTCAACTTCATCTGATAGTTCCTCAGAATCTGAAACATCTCTCCCAGGTCACGCACATGATCACCTACCTACTTGGACTTTACTAACATATCATCAACATAGACCTCCATGGTCTTTCCGATCTGCTCTTCAAACATCATATTTACCAAGCGTTGGTAGGTCGCTTCTGCATTTTTCAATCCGAAGGGCATCACCTTGTAGCAGTATAAGCTACGATCAGTCATAAACGAGGTGTGCTTTTCGTTTTCGGGATTCATTGGGATCTGATTATAACCCGAGTATGCATCCATAAAACTCAGGAGCTCATGGCTAGCTGTAGCATCCACGAGCTGGTCTATCCTTGGCAAGGGGAAACTATCCTTTGGGCACGCCTTGTTTAAGTTAGTGAAGTCGATGCAAGTCCTCCACTTTCCTTTTTTCTTCTTTACAAGGATTGGATTAGCAACCCAAGTCGGGTAGTAAGCTACTCGGATAAATTTGTTCGCCAACAGCTTGTTTACCTCTTCCTTCAATACGAGATAGCGTTCCCCTGTCATTGCTCTCCTCTTCTGGCGAACTGGTTTGTGGTGAGGATCAATATTCAATCTGTGCGACATCACCTTCGGATCTATCCCCACCATATCCTCATGGTTTCATGCGAACACATCCAAGTTCGCCTTCAGGAAGTCAGCAAGCTGGGCTTTCAATCCTGGTGTTAAACCTCTTCCCAGCTTCAGGCACCTCTCTGGGTCTGCCTTGCTGACTTGAACATCTTCCAGTTTTTCAACTGGACCAGTAGCTCGGTCTGCATCTACTTCGTGGGGGTCGAGGTCATGACCAACCCCCTTCCCTATCGTAGTTTGCGGTTCACCCCCCCGAGACCACGTTCACCTTCTTTCCTCTTACACCCATCTTTACTACATCCTCATAGCAGCGTCTGGCTAAGTGCTGCTCTCCCTGAATGCATCCGACGCCGCCAGGAGTTGGAAATTTCACTGTTAGAGTCCTGGTTGAAGTAACTACATCCATGTCGTTCAACGAAGGCCTCCCCAGGACCACATTGTATGTTGATGGGCAATCAATAATCAAGAAATCTGCCAATACAGTTGTCTGGCGATCTGCTTTCCCCAGCATGAGTGGTAGCTTAATTTGGCCCACTGGCACAACAACATCTCCAGTGAAACCGAATAGAGGCTCTGGGGATGGTCTCAATTGCTCTGCTCCTAGCCCCATCTGCTCAAAACAATTCTTGTACATCACATTCACTGAGCTCCAGTATCTATCATGATGCACCGTACTTCCATGTTGTTGATTTTAGCTCGTATAACCAGCGCATCATTGTGTGGCCATATAACACCTCTAGCATCCTCTTGAGTAAAAACAATCTCATCTGAGGTCATCTTGGGTTTCTTGGCGGGTCCCTCCGACCCACTAACTTGAAAGGTATGATTTGCTTATCAGACATACCTCTCGTGCGACTTGTTAGAAGCACCTGTGATATGGGGGCCACCATAGATTGCAAAAATAGTTTTTACCGCAGGCTCGTGTTCTGCCTCGGGAGCTCGTTGGGGCTATTGTGTCGGCTGCTGCTGTTGAGGTCGTTGCTATGAAGGTCGCGAGTCTGCAGGTCGCTCCACATAATTTCTCAGTTGACCTATCCTGATTAATTTTTCAATGGCGTCCTTCAACGCCTAATAATCCGAAGTATTGTGCCCGACCTCATTATGATAGGCACAAAACTTGCTTCCATCTCTGTGCTGAACAGGGGCTCTCAAAGGGTAAGGCTTCCCAAAGTCCTCCCTGTTCTTCTCTGCTGCAAAGATCCTGTCCTGCGAGTCTGATAGGATACTGTAATTTTCATAGCGACCTTGATGTTGAGGTCGCTCATACCTTGGCTCTCTCCTTGCATTCTTAGCGATCTGATGGCTTGAGCCACTATTTCTTCATTCTTCGTTCATGCCATTATTTCTCTTTTTAGTTTGGCTGGAACTGCCCGCTTCATTCTTCTGGTTGGATTTCTTCGGGCCGAAGGTCTCTTCCCACCTAATCTCCTTTGCAGCTCGCTCATAGAACTCTTCCAGATCCTTAACTGGGGACTTGTAAATGCTTTCGTACAGTTTCCCATCCTTGCGCAACCCAGCTGAGATCACTGTCAATATACTCTCATCTGATGGATTCTTAACATTCGCGACCTCGCGTCTAAACCTGGTGATATATTCCTTCAACGACTCACCCTGACGTTGGAAGATAGTAGCTAGGTGGCAGGATGGCGCGAGCTACCTTCTCAATGCCCTGTACTGGCCAACAAACTTCTGCTGACATTCTTCCCAACTACCTATGCTGCGAACTGGGAGATTCTTGAACCATGTCCTTGGAATGTCCCCCAAAGTAGCTGGGAATACACGGCACTTCACCATAGGATTACCTGTCTGTAGGTCCATCTGAACATTAAAAGCATCTAGATGATCATAGGGATCACTGTCCCCATTATACTGCTGAATACTTGGCATTTTAAACCTCGAAGGGAGAGGCTACGTCTCAATTTCCCTTGTAAATGGGGTTCTTTCTCCGTAGTACCCACGCTGCTCAGGGGCTCCAGGTCGCGCTTCTAGCTGCTGGACCCTCTGAATGAGCTCCTCTACTTGTGGATCTCGGAGCTCATATCTCCTCCTGTGGTCGCGACTTGGGGAAGGGTGCTATGGGTCATACCTTTCATCCTCTTCGAACAAACCCTCAGGCTGATGGGATCTCGCATGTTGCCAATTCACTTCATCCACATATTGAGCTGCAGCTCGGACTCTATCACACCCAACTTCTGCCTGTCAGTTTCCATCCTGGCTCAACCTTATCACCAGGCTAGCTGGGCGCGCGACCTCCCTTTCTTCGCGGACAAGGTGTCCTCCAGCCCTAGAACGTGCATTGGAAGAACGAATTGAGCCGGCAGGTCGCGGGATTTCCCTTGCTGGTCTTTCGGGCGCTTGCATTGCTTCATGCTGCTGAGGCACATACTTTGGTGCCTGAACCTCAACCCTAGGTACGTTCTGTACCTGAGCCTGCACCAATATATTGACGGCCTCTGTGAGCTGTCTGACCTTGTTCTCCAGTGCCTCTTGCCTCTGATACCACACCTGTTGCCCATCAACCATTGGGGCGATTGGAACTGGTTGACGAGGAGGCAAAGGCGGCATGTTTGCTGCAACACCAGCTACCTGACCATACGACGTTCCTGCTGCATGCATGGGTGCGCCTTCCGCCTGTTGCACATCATGTTGATAGTGACTGGGCTGACTCTCTGCCTAGTCAGCCTGTGAGCCCACATACTTGGTTTGTCTGGTTCTTGCCATGTTATCAGAAATCGATTAACTGAGATGACAAAGATTGCAGTTTGGGCCCTCCTTCTAGAGCCAAAATGTCAACGTTGAAATCCAGTCGACGAGAATTCAATGCCCAGTACCTACAATCAATGTGAAAAAGCACGCAAACCAAGAAAATAACAATAAAGAACCAAGAACAAAACAAGTAAACACGGGGTTTTTAATGTGGTTCAGCGAGTGCGCCTATGTCCACAGCTGTCTATCTCAAATTCTGCAGAGTGATAGTATGTAATTATTTGTGTCGTCCCTTTTACAATGGTTTTAACCCCTATTTATAGGGGAAGAGTTGTTACAGATTAGGGAGCTTTAAAATAGGAAAAGAATTTCATAATGAATACACTTCCTAATCTGTTGGAATAAAATCAGGAAACTACTCCATAAAATCCAAGATAATGTTGACTGAGTTTGAATTTGAATTAACTTCCATATCTGGTGAGAGAATCACGATCAGATTAGATAACTGCCTGTTCTAGAAGATATTGCATTAGCTATCCTATAAACGAGCTGTTTACTGCCTTGATCGACCTCAAGCTGGACCTCACTGAATAGAAACTATGTCTAGAACGAGCTTCATAGCGAATCTGACTGAAATGAGCTGACTGATACGAACTGAAGAGCTCGCTGGGCGAGCTGAGCTACAGAGCGTACTGGGCTTGAATTGTTAACTGGGCCTCGTCTGATGGCCTTTGCATTTGGGCCGACTTGATTGGGCCTTCACAGGCTTTTACCAGCCCATTTAGTGAGTCCAGAAAATGCACATAACAAACATCAAAAGTTGATATTTAAACACATTCTTAGGCATGGAAATCATCCAAACAAATCAATTCACTAAACCATTAAAATCTCACCCTATAGCTGAACCATTACAAGCATCTCTCATCACATTTCTCTTCAAACATCACATAAAATTTACATGCAACACATCAACCATCCAAAACTCAATATTTTTCAATGTAAAAATCATCAAACAACAATTCAATCCCCATCACCTCACTTGGCCAAACCATATCACACATTACCTATAAAAAATTTCATCACTTCCTGCATCAAAACCACTTGCAAAACATCATTCATCCCTTAAAGATCCTAAACATTCAAGCCCAAGCAAAAATTCACCACAATCCATCCATTTACTCAAATAAATTCATAAAATCTAACATTGACCTCTTGGAAACTTGTTAGGATGGATCCTTAACTTGCATGCAAGCTTGATAGACTTGAAACTTGCTTGGAAAAGCTCTTCAATCTTTAAAAATGGCAGTTGCACTTCAGACTTTCTCTCTCAGCAATTCACTTTCCTTTGCCGACTTGCTTCTCCATTCTATGTTTGACCAAGCTGCACTCTTCTCTCCATTTGCATGAGCTGAAATCCTTGAAAAAAATGCTCACAAATTACCCAAACAAGACTGAATTGCTTGAAGTTTCTCCCTCGGCAAACAAGACAGCTCTCACACTCTCAATCTTCTCTCTCGGTCACACAATACACCCCTTAGACCATGTACTTCTTCTTTTGCTTCTTGGTTATTCAAAATCTTCATGCTTCTCTTGTTTGCTCTCGGTCACACAAAACTCTCCTTTTACACTCTAATGACCGAATTGCTTCACTTGAAAACAAGTAAGTTGATTTTGGTTTCATTCAACATTATATATCATTGTCAAATTCATGCCATTTGTCCACCATCCATGGTTCCACTTTGACACTTATCACATTCCAATGTTGTATGCATGACAAATGTCAAGCATACTCTTTTTTCATGCATTCTTTTCACGCTTTTCCATTCTTGCATTCAAATCCAATTCCAGTCCATATGGAAATTATACGAAAACTAAATTAATACTTCCAGAAATTTATTAAAATGCGATTAATACTACCGGACACTAAAAACAATTATTATATTACTTTGGAAACAAAATCATTTCCGATCCATCTGAAATTCTACTAAAATTCAATTTTCACATTCGGGTACTGAAAATTATTTTATTTCTCTATAAGTACTATATATAGGACACTAATCGAATAGAGTACTTTCATCCAACATATTTCAAATCACTTAAAATCTCTTTGAATGGACTTATCTTCACTTTGTTTTAGTTTCTATTAATTCTAATATTAATATCAAAATTTTTAATCAAAGAAATCCGTTTTTCGAAAATTATTACTCATACGAACCTCCTTTCCGTCCGAAAACTCTATTTATCAGAAAAATAAATTATTTAATATAAAACGGAGTTTTGGATTTTACACCAAAGGTCCAATTGGTAATGGAGAATGTGTATAAATTTTAGAAGTGCTTGAAAATTATTTTCAGATGATTTGATAAAATGGAAAACTTTGAAAAGCAGTCGTTATGTTGCCGAAATTTCTTTTAGGAAAAACCTTAATTTTTGAAAAATGGAAAATTTAAAATTTACATTTTATATGTTTAGCAATAGACAATTTAAGGGTTCGCTCCACGGTGTCTTTTTGGTGATGCTAGCTAGAGTCCAGAAGGGTTCTATAGGGTGCTAGGCAGGATCGCTGAATTCCATTAGAGGGAATTCGAATTGTGTCCTATCAGTCTCTACCACATATGATAGATTTCCTTAGATAGTAGTTGGTGTAAATTCTCAGATTACATATGTTACATTGAGTTTTATCAATACAGAAAGAGGTTTACAAAACATGAGATTTATAGAAAAAATTCCAAAAAAAAGTTTACAGATAACAATAATTTATAGAGAAGTTTACGGTTTTACAATGATATGAAATTTATATCCAATTTTATTTCCAGATATGATTGTTTATGAATAATTGAGAATTGTTTCTTTTTACCAATGATACACCTTGATGTTTTATTTAGAAATATTTCTAAAAAAGTTATATCCACTCACTGCGCGTTAGCGCTAACTTTATTTATAAGCCCAATTTTCCAGGTATCCACCGCAGGTTCGTGCAAATTATTGCATATCTTAAGAGGAGCCACATAATGATAAATAGTTGCATTTGTGTATATTATTTCTTTATTTACCAAATTTCATAAATGTATTTCCAAAATAGTTTTACAAATGAATCATCATTTTACGAAAATTTTATAAATATTTTATATATTCAATCTATGGGTCTAGCACAAGAAATTTAAAGATTTTAGATTTATTCAATTTACATTTTGATTAAAGTGATTATCAGGATTATGATGATTATTTTAAAGAATTTTTAGTACATCGAGATTTCGATAAAGAAAGACCTCAGTTTTCACAAGGAATCCTCCTAGACTTGAGAGCGGAGTCTGAAAGGGTTCTGTCAGAAAATGATAAATTTTTCAAATTTCTCTATTAACCAAAAACTTTTAAAGTTGATAAAAATACCTAAGTTATGATGATTTGCACAAAAATCTTTTCAAATTTTTCATTTAAAATGCATTTTCTATTTACTTTTTCTCCATGATAACTCTATTATGTACACTAAAAAAGTTCTCTTTTTAAATTTCTTAATTATTACTCAAACTTTAAAAAAAGATAGAAATACCCAAATTATGATGATTGATGCAAAAATTAATTAAAGATTTTGCTTTAAAATGCATTTCAATTAATGTTTTGGCCATAACAACTTTTTTAGGTGGTTAGTATATCGAAAATTGTCATTTTTTTTTTCAAATTTATTAGTTAGATCTAAAACTTTAAATGTTGATAAAAACACTTAAATTATGATGATTGACGTAAAATAAGCTTAAGATTTTGCTTCAAAGCACATTTTTTTCTCAATTTTTTCATCGTCATGAATCTCATAAAGGTTAATATACCAAAATGGTCTTTTTTTTAAAAAAAAAAAAAAAAATTCACAACTAGGCCTAAAACTTTGAACATTGATAGAAACACCCAAATTATTATGATTGATGTAAAAATCAGTTCAAGATTTCACTTTAAAATGTATTTTTTGTTAACATTTTTGACGTCAAGATTCCTTTAGAGGTTAGTACACTGACTATGGCCATTTTTTCAAATTGGTTATGAAGGGACCCAACCTGGATTTCCTCTATTGGAACCCTCCCGACACCCCAACGGAAGTCCTTGTAGTCTTCATATCGGTGACTAACTTAAAAGGACTCTGTGGAGCGAACCTGTGATAAATTTCTATTTCACAATCATCTAAAAATCAGGGTAGAAAAATTTCGACAGCACAATGACTGTTTTCTTACCTTTCCAACCATTTCAAAAGACCTGTAAATCAATATATAAACACTTCTAAAATCATTCATTCATTTCTCCACTTCCAATATAGATCTCAGGTCCTTTTCACAAGTAAACTCAATCATAAAATAAATTAACTCAATCATAATACAAAACAATTAAATCAGAAACCACGTCAAATTTCAAAATATCTCACTGCGCAAAAATCTCAAATATTTACATAAGGTCAAAGATAAATATTCACTTTATGCATATTTATGAAACATCAAAAATATATATACATTGATTTCACTGCTGCATTTTCAGAAATGCTCATCTATCTTCGCATCGTATATTTACTCACTTTGGGCACCTATATTTGCACTTGAGGAGGTTTTTAATAATAAAAAAAGAAAAAAGAAAAATAGTGAGCTAACGGAGTTCAGTGAGTGTTATACGTTTCTATTTAAACTTTGCTCTCTAAAATAGCCTCTCAAAATTCATTTTAAAAGAAATCATTGTTTCTTAACCATTTCTATATTTTTGAAAACCACTTATTTCGTAAATTTTATAAGCGATTTCAAAAGCTATTGTTTTGAATGAAATCAAAATATTCTATTATATTTCATAAACTTTTATAAAACGACTAAAATGTTATTTTCTAAATCTTAAATATAATAATTTTGCTATTATTTCCAAAACGTACTAATGGAAACCCGAGAAGCTATAATCACATGACGACTAGATTAGTGCCGCTCAATGTGAGGTCACATGGCGAAATTGCTAGCGGTGCTCACCGTGATAAAACTACAAAGACATCTCAACTACCACTCAGTGGAATTTCATCATCGCATATGTAGAGCAAGATAATACCCCACACATGCAGAGGGCAACACTATTGACTCAATCCCCACATACAGATGTTAGTAACACGCCCTCCCAACACTAGCCATACGCATATAGGGTATTCTGATGAGTCTGAATCTATAAATAGTCTATAAAGTTGGGTAAGCCATTAACCATTTAAAACTTCATGAATATATTTCAAGCTTGTATTTTTCATTTATAAGCATGAAAATGCTAAAACATATTTCATTCAATCTCACTAAAACATAATAGTTAAATATTTCTACAATTTCATGCTTAGCATACTTTCTTTTAAACTAATACATAAAAATATTTCATAATTCATCATGCTTAATAAAAATTCATTATGAAATAATAGTGCCTTAAAAATAATAAGCTAATAATGTATTTGATGTTCGTAAAATAAATTTACACTCACTGTTTTCTAGCTCACGGAATGTTCCCGATTTTTAGCTCATAATAATTTTCGACTTCGGGTAGCTTCATCTCCACGTTACCTATATATTTTAGCATTCTATTTTTAGGCAACGTCAAAACTAAACTTATTCACATCTTTTCCATCATAATCACATTTAAACATATGGTTAACAGTGTAATTGCAAGCTTAATTTATAAAGCCTTACACTTTTGTAATTACACAAAGTTTTGTCACAATTTACAAGCTATTTTTCATCATCAAAACAACCCCTTAACATCATTCAAAACATCCAAAACAATTTTCCATCACACTAACCACATTATGGCTAAACACCTTACAAGCACAGAACATCCATTTTCTTTACATCCAAATCCAACATTTCAACACATTACTAACGTGAAAATCACTCAAAATAATTCAACTCAAATTTGGTCTATATTATCCCATCTTGGCCGAATGCATTCCAACACACTTTCAACTTTCCATCAAGATCTTACACATCAATATCACACCAAAAACTCATAACAACACACTCAAACTACATTTAAACCATCCACACACCATTTGGCCATGAGTTATAATGCATCCAACACAAATTTTTTTTCAAGTTTCACACTAAAGCTACATGCAAGTCCATTCTCATCCTTTCAAAGTTACAACACCTCAAACCCAAACATTATTTCATCACAAAATCATCCAAGACCATAAATCCAAAGATTACACAACTAGTTCATGGAAATCTCAAATTTTACCTTTCAAACTAACCTCAAATGGATAGATTTCCCTTCAAGGTTGATGTACACCTCTTGCATGTGTGAAGAAGCTTCAAAAATGGCTTCCGAAACTCATTAAACAGTTGTTGTCTTCTATAGTGTCTCATGGCAAAACAGGTTTCTTCTCTTGGCAAAATTATTGTCTTCCTTCTCTTGCTAAATAACTTCTTGCATGTGTTACAATTGCTCAAAAACAGCTTTCTAAAATCACCCAAAGCTGTTGCATTTTCAGTCTCTTTCCTCTCTGCCTAAGCTTTTCCTTTTCTTCTGTCAAACCAAAAGCTTTCTCTCTTGGATGACCGAACATAGCCCTTTGTCTCTTTTGTCGAATTGCTTCTTGTTTGTTTCTCCTTTGTTGTGCTTTTGATCAGTTGTGAGAGTTCTCTTCATTCACTTCGTTTGTTTGTTTTAACTTATATATATATATATATATATATATGGTTTATATTAGCTTGGCACTTGCCATCAAACTCCATTTAATAACCATCCATTTGTCACACTTTTTTTGTTATTTACCATACACTTGTCATCACTTCTTATAGTTTCATGTTGACACTTGTCCCCTTGTATTAATTTCTACTTTCCAATCTCCTAAATGCCCTTCTCATATTCAGAATCATCTCGGGTCCATCTGAAAATTTTATCATAACCCAATTTTACATCCGGAAATTTTATTAGTATTCAATAACTCATTCGGATTCATGTGTTTTTTACGGGACCCGATCCTAATTCCCTCTGTCGAACTCAAGCGATCTTGTCTGGCACCCCACAGAACCCTTCTGGACTCTAACTAACAAGACCCAAAAGAACTCTATGGAGCAAACCCAAAATCTTTAACCATTGCTAAACATATGAAATATAAATCTTAAAATTTCCTTTTTCTAGAATTAAAGTTTTCCATAAAAATTTGGGCAGCATAACGACTGCTTTTTTTACGTTTCCCATCTTTCAAATCACCTAAAAACAATTTATAAACACTTCTAAATTTCATACACATTCTCCACTACCAAATTGGACCTCCAGTCCATCTCAACCACAATCCTAGCCACAATTTGAAACTAATTCAACAAAAATCATTTCAACTTTGCAATATATATTTTTATGTAATTAAATTTAAAACATTTACACATAGCTCAAATATCTACATTATGCATATAAAAGAGTCATTAAATGATTCATTTACAAAGACATAATATGTTACTACAAACATGATAAATTTTCAAAATTCATTTACAACCAAAAATGTGACATGTATATGATTATATCTAAGTCAAAATATGCATGATGGTCATTTCACAGAAGCATCAATCATCTTCAGCACACCTAGTCTGACATAGGAGAATGGGCACCCTAGTCATGCGTCTCTACACCTGGGGAGGTTTTTAGAACATAAATCCAAAAAAAAAAGAGCTAACGGAGCTCAGTGAGTGTTTCAAGTTTTCTACTTAAACTATTTCTTTTAAAATCTACCTCACAAAAACATTTAAATGAACTTTATACTCCTTAAACTTTTTCATTTCATAAAACTATACACTTTACAAGTTTACTAAATGATTTTGAAAAGCTTATCATCGTGCATAAAACGTAATAAGGTTTCATATTATTATAGAAATCGTAAAATTCTAAAATATTTCATAAGCTTTCAAGAAGTAGCTCAAACATTTTCTTTCTAAAATTCCCATCTAGTGGTATGCTTTATCTTCCATAAACCCTACTAAAATGGAAAGCCAAGGGAGCTATAATCACATGGCAACTGATCTAATGCCGCACAATGTGAGGTCACGTGGCAAATATACTAGCAGTGCACAACGTGACAATACTATAAAAACATCTCATTACTATGCAGCGGAATTATGCATCACAGACATAAAGCAAGATAATACCCCACATTTGTAGAGGGCGACACGACAGACACGATAGCCTCAATCCCCCCAATGTTAGTGACGCGCCCTCTTAACACTGCAGGGTATACCGACCGAGTTTGAATCTATAATTTCTAGAAACTTGGGTAAGCCACTAGTCTTGAAAATTTTTCTTTTTATAAACTTCAAATTGAATTCTCTTCATTCTTTTAAGCAAGAAAGTATGAAAATATCTTACATGAATTTGAATTCTTACTAAGACATAAAAGGCTCATTGTTTCTATAATGTCATGCATAACTATTTCTCTTCCAATAAAACATAAAAGCATTCATAAACTAACATGCTTGATGGAACTTATAAAAATACTTTAAAAATAAACTAAAATGCATTTGATATTCAAAAATTATGGTTACACTCTCTTTGCTTCCAATCACTAAAATACCCTTCAACAATTCTCCTTTGATTCATTTGTCTCCTTTTTACCTACAATGCATATTCTAGTTTAGAGTCCATCACTAATTCATTGGAAATCCATACTACTTCATCCAATTTGGCATTCAAACCAACATATATGCCCTTCACCTAGTCCAATTACACTATCTTTCACATAAGCTTTATTCTTTTAATTTTCCATGCATTAATCATCTTAAATTCATCTCAAAATCACCCTAAATCATTCAAATGACAAAAACATAAAATGCACCCGTAAAATACCATGCTTGGCTGAATTCAACTCAAAACCCCATCCAAGGTTTTTCTTTTCATTTTCTTATTATACATCATCTTCGAATCATATAAAACATCACCAAAATATGTCAAAACATTAAAATAAATCCAGTGACATCAAAACCACTTCTTGGCCGAATGCACATCGCCATTTAATCCAAACTTCTACCCCTAATCATGCCCAAGATTACATAAATCCATCAACTTATCATCAATCCAAGGAATCATCAAAATACCATGAAAAGCAAGCAAACTTACCTCTTTCACTTCACTTCCTTCGCTAAAGCCTTGCCTTATCACTAAATTTGAGTGAATCTAGTGGTTTTGGCATGAAAAAGTGGTCAAGATAGCCTTGCTCTTCTTCTCCCTTGTCTTGGCCGAACCTAGCTCTCTTCCTTGTCTCAATTCTCTTCTAAATTTTTCTACACCATTCCATGCACATAAACTATATGTAGGCCTTTGTTTGATTTAATAATTGCCCCCAACAATTCTAAATTTTACAAGTTTGTCATTGATTGATTTAGAAATTGCCCTTAAACTAACTTAAATTTACAAGCTTGCCACTAGTTAGAAATGGAAGCTTTTGATTGGTTGAGATCTAACCACTAATTCTATTCTAACTAAATAAAAACTAACTAGTTCACTTGTCCCAAAATTTACCCATGTGCCATCCTTATCTCTACACTTGAGGTTTTTCCATTTTGCCCTTGCTATGTCACTTTATTTACCAAATTGCCCTTTCTAGAGAATTCTTCAATTTTCCAAAATGCCCTTGACACAACACTTTAATTACATTTTTGCCACTTTCTAGAAAATTCCTTTATTTCCATCAATTGCCTTTCAAAGTTCCATAATTCCTTCCATAACCTTTCTAGGAAATTCTATTCCCCTTTCTACATATTCAATCTTAGGTGAGTGTAATTTGAATTCCAATGGAATGTGTTTAGAAAATAATTCACCATGCTAATTCTTGTATTCGGATTTATCTTCAGTCTATCCAGAAATTCTACTAGAATTTAGTTACACATCTAGATACTTTAAAATTGTTTTATTATTCCATAGAGAGGTACATATTACATAGTACAATATAATGTACATATACAATACTAAAATCAGGAGGGTGTATTATAGTTTTAAATTATTTTATTATTTCGCAATTAAAAATCATTCCCAGACTTATCCAAAAATTCTACAAAAATTCAATTTCACCTCCGAGCACTTTAATTCATTTTTATTTCTCCATAAATATGTCACATATAATACAATTCACATACAGTATAATAATTCGAGAGGGTATATTACAGCTTAATTAGGTCTAAAACTATAAATGTGAATAGAAACACTCAAATTATAATGGTTGTAAAAATCAGTTCAAAATTTCATTTTTAATGTATTTTTTGTCTATGTTTCTGCTGTTATGACTCCACATAAGGTTAGTACATAGAAAATGATTATTTCTTCAAATTTTTCAATTTGGCATAAAACTTTAATAGATGATAGAAACATCCAAATTATTATAATTGATGCAAAAATTGGTTCAACATTTCGCTTTAAAACATATTTTCTTTTGATGTTTTCATCGTCACAGCTTTTCTAAGGGCTAGTACACCAAAAATGGTTATTTTTTTCAAATTTCTCTATTAGGCTACAAACTTTAAAAGTTAATAAAAACACCTAAATGATGTTTATTGGCACAAAAATCGATTTAAGTTTTTGCTTTAAAACACATTTTTTTCATGATTTCTTCATTGTCTCGAATCCCTTAATGGTTAGTATGCTAAAAATGATCATTTTTCAAATTTCTCAACTAGGCCTAAAACTTTAAACGTTGATACAAACACCCAAATTATGATGATTGACATGAAAATTGATTGAAGATTTCACTTTAAAATGCATTTTTTGTTGATGTTTTGGGCTTCACAACTCTCTTATGGGGTTAGTATGCCGAAGATGATCATTTTTTTTTTCAAATTGCTCAATTAGTTCAAAAATATTAAATGTTGATAGAAACAGTCAAATTATAACGATGGACATAAAAATCACTTCAAGATTTCGCATGAAAAAATATTTTATGTTGATGTTTTCACTGTCACGACTCTTTTAAGGGTTAGTACACTAAAAATAGTCATTTTTTCAAATTATTAAATTAGGCCTAAAACTTTAAATGTTGATAGAAACACCCAAATTATGATGATTATTGCAAAAATTGGTTTAAGATTTTGTTATAGAACACAATTTTTATTCATTTCTTCATCGTCAAGAATCCTTTATAGGTTAGTATACGGAAAATAATCATTTTTTCAAATTTCTTAACTAAGTCTAAAACTTTAAATGTTGATAGGAACATCTAAATTATGATGATTGGTATAAAAACCAGTTCAAGATTTCACTTTTAAACGTATTTTCTATTGACGTTTTCATCTTCATGACACCTCTAGGGATTAGTACACCGGAAATGATTATTTTTTCAATTTTTTCAATTAGGCCAAAAAATTTAAATGTTGATAGAAACACCTAAATTATGATGATTAGTGCAAAAATCGGTTCAAGATTTTGCTTTGAAACTTATGTTTTGTTAACATTTTAGTTGACACGACTTTTAGAGGGTTTAGTACACTGAACACAGTCATTTTTAAAATTTTTCAATTAATGCCTAAAACTTTAAAGGATGATAGAAACATCCAAATTATGATGACTGATGTGAAAATCGATTCAATATTTTTCTTTAAAACACATTTTTTACTGACATTTTCACCGTCATAACTCCTCTAAGGGCTAGTGCACCGAAATGGTTCTTTTTTCAAATTTCTCAATTAGGCTAAAAACTTTAAAAGTTTATAAAAACATCCAAATCATGTTTATCGGCACAAAAGTTTATTTAAGATTTTGCTTTAAAACACATTTTTTCATGATTTATTCACTGTTTTGAATATCTTAAGGTTAATACATCAAAAATGATAATTTTTTCAAATTTTTTCATTAGACCGAAAACTTTAAACATAGACAGAAATACCTAAATTGTGATGTTTGGCACACAAATCAATTCAAAATTTCACATTAAAGCACATTTTTAGTTAATTTTTTCACTATCACGACTCCTTAAGGTTAATACACGAAAATGATTTTTTTTTTCAAAATTCTCAATTAGACCTAAAACTTTAAATGTAGATAGAAACACCTTAATTATGATGAGTAGGGCAAAATTTGGTTCAATATTTCCATTTAAAACTCATTTCCTGTTGATGTTTTCATCGTCACAATTTAAAGGACTCGACTCGGATTTCCCATATTCGGATCCGAGCAGAACCCTCCCGGCACCCCAACGGAAGTCCTTGCAGTTTTCATATTGGTGACTGACTTGAAAAGACTCCATGGAGCGAACCTGTGATAAATTTTCATTTCATAATCATCTAAAAATCAGGGTGGAAAAATTTCAACCGCACAATGGTTGTTTCTGACCTTTTCAACCCTTTCAAAACACTTGTAAATCAATATATAAACACTTCTAAAATCATTCATTCATTTCTTTACTTCCAATAGGGACCTTAGGTCTACTTCACAATTAAACTCAAGCAGAAAATAAAATAATTCAATCAAAAATCTCATCGAATTTCAAAATATCTCATCGTACAGAAATCTCAAATATTTACATAAGATCAAGGAAAAATATTCACTTTATGCATGTTTATGAAACATCAAAATATGTACATGATTTCATAGCTAGAATTGTCGAAAGAGTCTGCCAATCTCTGCGTCGTAAACTACTCGCTTTGAGCACCCATCCCTGCACCTAGGGAGGTTTTTCATAATAAAAACAGAAAAATAGTGAGTTAAAGGAGCTCAATGAGTGTTATATGTTTCTATATAAACTTTATTTTCTAAAATATCCTCCCAAAAACATTTAAAGAAAATCTCTATTTCTTAAACATTGTCATCTTTGAAACTATACGCTTTATAGATTTAATAAGCAATTCTAAAAACTAGTAAGTGCATAAATCTTGATAAAGTCTCGTACTTGGAATAAAATCATAGAACACTAAAACATTTCATAAACATTTTGAGAAACGGCTAAAACAATTTTTTTTTATATCTCACATCTAGTAATATACTTTTATTTCTAGATGTACCAATGGAAACCTGAGAACCTATAATCACATGGCGACTAGACTAGCGCCGTTCAATGTGAGGTCATGTGGCGAAATTGCTAGCAGCGCTCACTGTGACAAACTACAAAGACATCTCAACTACCATGTAGTGGAATTTTATCACCACATATGTAGAGCAAATTAATATCCCGCACATACAGAGGGTAACACTACTGACTCAACTCCCACACACAGATGTTAGTAACATGCCTTCCTAACACTAGCCATTCACGTATAGGATATTCCGACCAGGTCTGAATCTATAAATAGTCTATAAGGTTGGGTAAGCCATTAGCCATTGAAAACTTCATGTATATATTTCAAACTTGAATTTTTTCATTCTATAAGCATGAAAATACTAAAACATATTTCATAAAATCTCTCTAAAACATATGAGTTCAATATTTTTACAATTTCATACTTAAATATTTTCTTTTAGACTAATTCATAAAAACATTCCATAATCCACATGCTTAATGGAAACTCATTTAAAAATAATAATGCTTTTAAAAATAATAAGCTAATCATGCATTTAACATTCGTAAAATAAATTTACACTCACACTTTCCTAGCTCACGAAATATTCATGATTTATAGCCTTGAATTAATTCACCTCTTCGTTACCTATATATTTTAACATTATATTATCACATATCAATTCATACAAACGCTTCGCTATTGATGGATTTCTAAACACCGCATTTTAAGTCTAAATTTTATATCAACACATGGAATATATTTTTAGATTATTTTGGCCCATGTTGGCCAAATCTATACTATAAATTTCATTCAACTTCTTACTCATCGAATCACATTTAAACATATGGTTAGGGGTGTAATTGCAAGCTCAATTCATAAAGCATCACATTTTTGTAATTACACAATTTTGTCGCAAAGTAGTCATTTACATTCTAATGCATTCCTTTTAATCTCCATGTTATTTTCGTCATCCAAAATAGCACCTAACATCATTCAAAACATCCAAAACAATTTTTCATCACATTAACATTAATATGGTAGCTTATAATCCAAAGTTTTTCCTTTAATTTCAACATCAAATTTTCAACATTTTGACACATCTATAAGCATGAAATTACTCAAATCATTCAAGCCTTAAATTTGTTCATTTCTACACTCCTTAGCCGAATACTTCATCCACACACAAGACCAACATTTCATCAAGTTTCTCACTTAAATTTACATCCAAAATCTCACCAAATATCATGACAAAACAATCAAACAAATTTTGAACCATAAAAGCTCATCTTGGCCGAATGCATACCAATGCATTTCCAACTTTCCATCAAGATTTTACACATTAATATCACACAAAAACTCATGGCAACACACTCAAACTACATTTGAACCATTCACACACCATTTGGCCGTGAGTTCTCATGCATCCAACACAAAATTTTCTTCAAACTTCATACCAAAGCTACATGCAAATCCTTACTCATCCTCTTAAGATTACAATACCTCAAACCCAAACATAATTTCACCACAAAATCATTCAATACCATAAATCCAAGGATTACACAAACTAATTCATGGAAAACTGAAATTTTACCTTTCAAACTAACCTCAAATGGATAGATTTCTCTTCTATTTTGGTGTACACCTCTTGCATATTTGATAAACCTTAATAGCCTTCAAATCTTCCAAAACATTTGTTGTCTTTTATGGTTTCTCATGGTAGAACAGCTCTCATCTTTCTCCTGCCAAACTACTTCTTGCTTTCTTGTTTCTCTTGACCAAATTGCTTCTTGCATATGTGAAGAAGCTTCAAAATTAGTTGTTGAGATCACTGAATAGTAGCTCTCTTCCTTGGTTCTCCTTTCGGCCACAATCATTTCTTTTCCTCTCAAAGCCGAAAGCTCTCTCTCTCTCTCTCTCTCTTGGATGTTATGTGTTTGACCGAGCGTGCATTTGTTTTGATCTCTTGTGTTAGTTTTTAACTTATATATGTATCATATAATCCTTACACTCGTCATCCAACTCCCTTAATCACCATACATTTGTCATCTTGTCATTCCACTTGCTTGAAAAATGTCACATTTGCATGCATTCTTCCTCTCTTTTCATGACACATGTAATTCCACTTTCATACATTCATTCACACTTTTCGATTTCTATGTTCGAAACCATTTCTAGTCCATTTGGAAATTTTATTATAACTCAATTTCACATTCAAAAATTTTATTAGAATTCGATTACACATCCGGATCCGACCACTTTAAATTATTTTATTGTCTTGCAAATAAAATCATCTTTGGTCTTATCCAGTAATTCTACTAAAATTCAATTGTATATTCGAGTACTTAAAATTATTTTATTATTCCATAAATATTGTATACGGTACTAAAATCGAATAGAGTATTTTTGTCCAATAAACTTTGGATTACTTACAAACTTTTCAAATGGACTCATCTTTGATCTGTCTCAATTTCGTTTAACTCTAGTACTAATTCTGAAACTTTTGATTCACGTGGTCCATTTTTCAAAAATCACTATTCACACGAACACTATTAATGCGAAAACACTATTCATCAAAAAATTTTATTTCTCCTATGAAGAGGAAATTCTGAGTTTTACGAATCTAGAAATCACTATTCACTTAAAAATACTATTAATTGAAAACATTATTCATACAAAATTACTATTCATCGAAAAAATTTTATTTCTCCTAAATAAAGAAAATCTTGGGCTTTATAATTGAGGTCGGCTACCACATGCTAGTATAAAGGTTAGAGAGGTGAGTCATCGGGATTGAGCGAGAGAGAGAGCGTCATTGAGTCGCCTAGCGTGTGGATGGCAAAGATTCCCCGCCCTCTGCGAATGTATTAGGTATCTCCCCATATATGGCAGAGTTTCCCCCTCCCCAGAGATTATCACCCGCCCTCTACGTGTGTGTTGAGTATCTCCACCATGTATGGTAGAGTTTCCCCCATTCCCTACCCTTTGCATGTGTGTTGAACATTTCCACCATGTATGGTAGAGTATCCCTCACCCTCTGCATGGATATCGAGTATCCCTACACGTACGGTAGAGTTCCTCGGTTATTAATTGGTGTAGAGAACAAATTAAAAATCATTTTAAAAAGAAAAGGTTTTATAAATTATGGTTTTCCGTATTTCACAAGTAGGGAAGAGAATTTACAAAATATTCAATTTATCGAAAGAGATTTTGAAGAAAGTTTTATAGAAAGAGTTTTACAAAAGAGTTTTATGTAGGAGTTACGGTTTTATAGTGATATGATATTTATTTTCAAATACAATTAATTATGAATCATAAAATTGTTTCTTTTTAGCAATGATAAGTTTTGCATATCATTGAGAAATATTTTTGGAAAATTTTATCAAGGTTCAGAATGTTATTACGAGATCATGTTTGATATTCAGTTTTATCATTTCAGATTTCGAAATTTTATGATTCGCTAAAATATAATTTCACTCACTTGGTCTCCAATCCACTAGAATTCCCTCCAACAACTCTCCTTTGATTCCTTTGCTTCCTTTTCACCTATAATACACATTCTAACTTAGAATTCATCACCAATTCAATTGAAATCAACACTAATTCACCCAATTTGCATTCAAACTAGGATACCCTTCATCTAGGTCATTTACACTATCTTTCATATACACATTATTCTTTTGACTATCATCACCTTAATTCATTCAAACAACAAAAACACAAAGTGCACCCTTAAAATTCCATCTTGGCCGAACATACATACATCCCATTCAAGCTTTCTCTTTTCATTTTCTTGATGCAATTCATCTTAAAATCATGTGAAACCTTTTTGAATTATATCAAAACATCAAAAATCAATTCATGTAAATCCAAACCCTACTTGGCCGAATGCTAACCTCATGCATGTCACATTATTCTTTCATTTCCATGGCCATCAAACACACTAAAATCATTCAATACTTCATCTAATACCCTAAAATCAATCAAATTCAAGTTTTATTGAAAAATTTCATAAAACTCTAGAATACTCACCTTGGTTTCTTGCTTGTCTAATAGCTTCTTTTAAGTCTCCTTTCAATTCTCCACTTAAATACAAGTTAATCCACTTCTAAACATACCAAAAATAACATCAATTCATCGAGATATCATTCCACCAACAAATCATCAAAACACACATGAAAATTCAAGGAAACTTACCACTTTCACTTCACCTTCTTTGCTCAAACCCTATCCTAACACCAAATTTGAGTGGATTTAATGGATTCAGCATGAAAAATGGGTTAAGAAAAGCTTGCTCTTCCTCTTTCCCTTTTGGCCGAACCTAACCCCCTTTTCTCTCAATTTTTCTTCTCACTTTTTCTACTAACTTTCATGACACTTCAACTATATATCGGCCTTGATTTAGTTTAACATTTTCCCTCAAACCAACTTCAAATTTACAAGATTGCCATTAGTTAGAATTGAAAGCTTTTGATTGGTTGAAACCTAACAACCAATTCAATTCTAACTAATTCCATTCCATTTCAACCAAATACTAACTAATTAGTTAGGTTGTTCCCAAAATTACCCATGTGCCATCCTTATCTCTACACTTTGAGGTTTTTCCAAAATGCCCTTGCCATATCACTTTATTTACATCATTGCCTTTTCTAGAGAATTCTTCAAATTTCCCAAATTGCCCTTACCATAACATTTTATTTACATCCTTGCCACTTTCTAGAAAATTCCTTTATTTCCATCAATTGCCCTTCAAAATTCCATAATTCCTTCCATAACCTTTCTAGAGAATTTCATTCCCCTTTTTACATATTTAACCTTAGATGAGTGAAATTAGGATTCCAATTGAATGTGTTTAGAAAACAATCGATCATACGAATTCTTGTATTCGAATTTATCTCCGCTCTATCCGGAAATTCTACTAGAATTTAGTTACACGTTTAGGTACTTTAAAATCACTTTATTACCCCATAAAGAAGTGCATATTACATTGTATAGTAAAATGTATATATACAATATTAAAATCGGGAGGGTATATTACACTAAGAATCAGAGCTCGGGTTAAGCTCTAATTGTAACCTCTAAGTTGGGATTCGTAGCCTCTAGATCAACATTTGCAATATAGGTCCAAAATCCGAGCTGGAGTCGAGGTTTCCAGGATAAGATTCCTAACATAGAGGATGGGATTCCTAACATGGAGGTTACAATTCCTAACTTTGAGGTTTGGATTTGTAATCTCCAGGTGGAGATTCCCAACCTCTAGGGTGAGATTCCCAACCACCCTCCAAATTGAGATTTCTAACCTTCAAGTTGGGATTTCTAACCTAGGTTGAACATATTTTCCGGAGTTCAAGTTGAAACCCAACCTTTAGGTTAGGCTTTCCAACCTCTAGGATAAGATTCCCAACCTTTAAAGTTGGAATCTCAACATTCAGGTTGGGATTCCTAATCTCCAAAGTGAGATTCCCAACCTCCAGGGTAGAACTCCCAACCTTGGAGGTTGGGATTCCAAGTTGGGATTCCCAACCTCTAGGTATGGATTTCTAACCTAGGTTAAACATATTTTTCGAAGTTCAAGTTGAAACCCACCCTTTAGGTTGGGATTCCCAACCTCCAAGTTAGGATTTCTAACCTAGGTCCAACATATTTTCCAAAGTGAAGATTGAAAGGTTGGGATTCCTAACCTCCAAAGTGAGATTTCCAACCAGGAAGTTAGGATCCCAACCTCCAAGGTGGCATTCCCAACCTAGAGGTTGGGATCCCAACTTAGTTAGGATCCCATCTTTAATGTGGGGATTAGATTGGGATCCCAACTTCCAGGGTGGGATACCTGATCTAGAGGTTGAGATTTCCCAACGATCCCAACCTCTAGATTGGGATTTCTAACCTAGGTTAAACATATTTTCTGAATTTCATGTTGAAACCTAATCTTGAGATTGGGATTCTCAACCTCCAGAGTGGGATTCTTAACCTTCTGATTGGGATTTCCAATCTGGAAGTTAGGGTCCCAACCTAGATGTTGGGGTTCCTAACATCTAGGATAGAATTCCTAACCTTTATTTCTAACCTACGTTGAACATGTTTTCCTAAGTTATTCCAAAAAAAAAAAAAGCTTGCAACTGTGAAGCCACTGCCCTTGAATGAATGCAATGACCTTATAAGAATGGAGGAACAGAATTGAGAATGCTTTCATTTATATATAGGCTACTTGTGTTCTTACTTTAATAGCTTTTCTTGCACTATTTTCTGTTTTGTGGTTTTGTCGATTGCGATGAATGGATTTTCAGAGGTGTTGACGTGGATTTTATGCTCTCGAAAAGAGATAACCTCTATGTTAAATCCAAAAGATGACCAAACAAAAGCTAAGGTTAGGAATCCTCGTTTGTCTGACTTTGAGGTTTCTATGTTCAATTGTTTTTATCCTTGACCAACATTTGCTAAGTAATATGTATTTTTGTTATACATGTATAATAATAAAATAGTATAAGATTCAAATGTAATTGTTCTAGTGCTTTGATTAGTTTCCAATTTTTAACTGCCTCTAATTTCCTGGAAAGGTGTCACTTTTCCTTTTATTTGTTATGCTTTCAACCGAAAATAGTATGAACCAACAATTTAACGAGAAACAAATTAAGTAAAAAAATATTTTTCAATTGTTTTATTATGTTTGCCTATATGATTGTGATGACCTATGATTATTAATTCAAATTAAGAATATTATATATATTAGTGAATTTCCTACAACCGATTGTCAAATATTTAACTCGTTTTGATAATGGAACTTATATAGTAGTAAGAGAAACACTTACTACTCCAAATGATTAAATAAATTGTTTTATTTATTTTCAACCAAATCCTATGAAAATGAACATAATTACACTGTCAAAGGATTCCAAATATCAAACAATCTTATAGTTGTGAACATCAATGAACCAAAATGAAACAGCCATCAAGGAGTATTTGAATTAACTTCAGACAGCCACACTCCATTTTCAATTCCAAGGAACAAATTAGCTAACTGGATATCGATTATCACATGTTAGAAACAGTTTGTATACGACTACCGATAACCACGGAAAAAAAGGGAAACTAGTCATAACTCAGATAGTAGTAGTTCTAATTTCAACATCATTATTGCACAAGCTGGAGCTAACTTCTCTGTTGAGAGCACAAAAGAAAGTACTTTTGATAGGCATCATACCATGCATCGAACCTTTTAGAGCTCCCTTGCTTTGTAGGCAGAACTCCATCTGCACAAGAATGACAAAATCAAATTATTAGAATTTTAGTTGAGCATTTAGCTGTTTTAATATCTCAAAAGCAAAAGACATTAGCATTCTTCAGCGTCAACGTCTAAAGTTAAAACATATTCAAAAAGAAAGAAGCAACTGTTGAAGAAAGACACTCAAGTCTGAAACTGATCATTATGTGACAAAAAACAACGCAATTTGAAAACTAATACCAGCTTTGCTGCTGCTGTGAATCTTCGAAATCTAGTAAATCTAACTTAGGTTGAATGTCTGATGAGAATTTGTAATAAAATTCATAATGAATTTACAATTATATTACATGGAAAACAACAACAAAATCCTTTTACCACGGCTATTTCAAGACCCTATCAAAACCAATCAGATACCAACACTCATCAAGGACAATGTCTTGAGGCAAAACTCAGTCTTTAACAAGTTTCTGCCAAATATTTTTAGCTAAATGGTTATTTGCCCCCACATGGGAGAAAGTTACAGTTCAATTCATACAAGCAAAGGCCTTCAGTCTAGAAGGCTTCGTATTCAAGCCACGTGAGGTGTGGGCTTTGGACTAGACAACGAATAATACTCCATCAGTAAGCAATTATATTTGCAGCCATTGTTTTAGCCAAATCTAATGTATAGAAGAATAAACACAACTTGAACATTACTTAGTAAATACATTCTAGTCACACTAGTTTCAACAGGTTAGTGGTGCCATTATGCATGACCACTTCACTTCACCAAAAGCCTGCGGAATTTAATCATAAGTCGACCAAATGATCTCATAACTCAAACAACCAATATAAGGGGGCTAAGAGTGTAGTGGCTGATCTTGTTTGAGGCTGAAATAAAAAAGCAGGTAACATCACTAAATAAATATGACAAATGCAACAAAATGCCAATCCTACTATAGTATAAACGTAATTGGTGGGATTTTAAATTCTAACAAACATAACCCATTTGAAGATGGTAAGAAACATAGATACTCCAACTGGCCTCATAGATACGCAACCAAAACTATGGGCTCAAAATGAATTTACCTTATACATTTGATTTAATAGTAGAAGCTACGATGTCACAACTTACATCAATTCCGAATGGTAGTTGTTCTTGCTATATTCACATGATGAGATGCCATATAACTTGTCAAAAACACAAAATGCCAACTAGATAACACAAAATGTCAACTACATTTGACATTTTGATGTCTAAATTGCAATTCCTGTTACAACCAAAAAACAAACCAATTAGATAAAGGAGAAAACAAAGAACAAAAAACACATGCACGTACACTTTATATTTTAATAATAGAATTGATGTCTTACAATTTTATCTATTAGTTCGGGTGCAGTAGCTTATCATACTGGAATTGGTGCTCGACACTTTTATCTATTGTGTCCCAAGCCCCCACATCTACTGCACTTTGATTATTGCTTATCTTCACCTTTCAAAGGTTTTCTTTTTGTAGTAGGTTGTCCACAAGGCTTACGACCTTGAGGTGGTAAGACAATAGGAACTTCAACATAGTTAGACAAAATCCAATCATCTTCAAGTCCAACTAGATGAATGGAAGTTGCATATGCTGCTACTAATAATTCCTTTTTATAGTAAAGAGTACAGTAGTCGTAACAAGATATATGATGACTACTACAGATTGCTAATGCACGTGCACATGGCGGTTGGTCCAATTGAAATTTTTTGCTATCACAAGTCCTATTTTACAAGTTCACAACTGGGTTCAAATATTCATTAATGACAAGGTACTTATCTATATCAACGGGACATATAGGATAAGAACAAGCTTTATTCATCCTCTGTTGCAGCTTGGTTTCAACCTACCTTGTCATTGGCATAGGCATTTTTGTAGCTACTTCATGCCTTTCCCAAAACCATCTTTGAAGTACGCCATGTACATGCTCTATTAACTTCGTGATCGGTAGCTCTCATGCCTCTTTCAAAATGGCATTCAATAATGTTTGTTGTCATAATGGAATATCTTCTACCATCAAACTAACATTTAGCCCATTTCGTAGGTTCCGCAACAAACAAATACTTAGTTGTCTTAACATTAACTTCTGCGATTTAGGATATGACTTCATTGAACACTGAAACCTAGTATGCTTTGATAGCCTTGTAAAACAAATGATGCACATCACCACCTTTACAATTGGCCTTCATGTTTTGACCGAGGCGATACATATATATTCCATACAATACCCCTGGAAATGAATGTGTAATTGCTATTGTTATACTTGTGTTTCGATCTAAAATGAACACTAGATCATCAACTTCTCTAATACAACCATGCAACTTTGTCATAAACCAAATCCAAGCATTATCATTTTCTGAATCGCCAATACCAAAAGCTAATGGGTACACTTGGTTATTTCCATCCATGCAAGTCATAATGAATAAGGTACATTTATGCTTGGATTTGAGAAAAGTTTCATCAACAACTATAACAGGCCGAATGGAAGATCTAAATCCAGTACTAGAACTTTCTAATACCATAATATTTGAAGCGATTAAAAGCATCACATTCAATGTCAGTTATCATCCATGGATTTTTCATTTCCAACATCGCACAATACAACGGAAGCACACTATAAGACTGTTCGAGTGATCCCCTAGCTAACATCATAGCAACCTCTCTAACCCTCCATGCTCTATTATATCCCATAATTTTTTTTTCATGTCCTGAACTATGTCGTTTGTACGGTAATACTAAGAAGCACCCTCATATTTCCATTTAATACAATGTCTAATCAATTTACTTGTTGCTTGCGGATGGTAAAAAACGAGCAAATCAAGAGAACATATGTGATTTGGAATGTACTTTCGCATGCAAAAAGCTTCTAACCCGCAAGTTTTGTTGCATGCAACCACTACTTGCAACCTTTCTGCACACAAGCCAAAATCAATAAGTGTTTGGTGGATTTCTTCACTCTTATATTGAAATGTCTACCAACAACTAACATTCTTATCTTTAGTTGTAGCTCTTCCTTATTACAGAATATATCACCAGGCCAAACATCTTTAAAACTATTGAACACATTATCAATATAGCCGCCATCTTTTACTTGAGGAATCAAAGTTGTTATTGGAAGACGACAATCCTATTCAACTATTTCTAATTTCAACTTCTTATTCATACTTTCAGCCCTATCAATTGATGATGCTTCCATAGGTGCCATTAGAGATGTATAGATATGTGTATGTTCGATACCAAAATGATCAAAATATGTCTTCTGTAAAGTTATCAACCTCGATCACATCTTCATTGGTCATTGTAGGTTCTACACAAATAGGAACTTCACTGCCCATAGGTTTTTCTACACCAATTTTTACTTTATTATTTTTGGTACATTCTTCCTTACCAATTAACAAGACTGCTGTCGAGTCATATTTACGTTCCACTGTAATACATAATGGATTCCTCGTCATTACATCACTAACTTCAACGATAAAGAATTCAACATCACTATCATTCACCACTTCAATTGGTGGGGTGACATCACTCATTTTATATTTGAACTTCATCGTAATTGCAAATTCAACAGGCTTGATATCAAGTGCACGACATATACTATCGTGTAATTCTTTATATGATGAATTCTTTAACAATAAAATTCCTTTGGTCTTGCCACCTTCATACATAATGTTTCCTCCCTTATTCATCCATTCACCATCATATTGAATTGTAATTCGAATTTTACCCATGTCATTCAACCTATCAAATTAAGCCAATAGTGTGGTTAGTATATATCTAAACATTGATTTCTCCTAGTTTGTGATAAACAAGCACTACTACTGTCACAATCTCTTAAATAAAGTAGCATATAATTTAATTTTTTCTCCATAGCAATTGCATTTATTTCAAATAAAAGAAGCACTTGTACACATTTCATGACAATTTTATTATTTCATATCAAATGCTATACAACTCACTATATCGATCCGCGAGACCAAAGCTACTGAACATTGAATAAACACCATAAATGTGTAACAACTAGATGAAAATCTAAAAAGAAACAAAAAAATTAAAATTTATCACATTAAACACATTCATAAATGGAATACAAAACACATTCTAACTTCTATTAAGATGTTCAACCAAGGTTCGGAATCCTAACCTCAAGGTTGGGATTCTTAACCTATTGGTTAGGATTCCTATACTCAACCTGCAGTTTAAGATTCCCAACCTGCTGATTGGGATTCCTAATCTCGATGTTGGGAATCCCATCCTAAAGGTTAGGATTCAACCTTAACTTTTATTGGGATGTTTAACCAAGATTGGGGATTCCCAATCTGAAGGTTAGAATTCCTAACTTGCAGGTTGGGATTCTAAACCTAGATGTTAGGATTCCTAACCTTGACATTGGAAATCTCATCCTAAAGGTTAGGATTCAACCTCAACTTCTGTTGGGATGTTCAACTAAGGTTGGGATTCTCAACATGGAATTTAGGATTCCCAACCTACAGGTTAGGATTTCTAACCTCAATATTGGGAATCTCATCCTAAAGGCTAGGATTCAACCTCAACTTCTATTGGGATATTTAACCTACATTATGTATCTTAACCTCTAGGGTTGGATTTGTAACCTCTGGGTTGGGAATCCCACCCTAAAGGTTATGAATCTAAACCTTAAGGTTGAGAATGGTAACCTTCAGGTTGGGAATCCCATCTTGAAAACCTTGATTATGGTTAGGATTCTCAACCTATATTGTAAATGTCGACCTGGAGGTTCAGAATCCCAACCTTGACATTAAGACTCCATGTTAACCTAAGCTCTGATTCTCAACCTTCGTTAGGAACGCACCCTCAAAGTTGGGATTGTTTTCAAACGATTTTAAAAATCCTAATTTGCAAACCAACACAACCCCAATCAATTATCCAACAGAAACCTATATGTTCAGATTCAATCCACTGTTTACATTACCCATATCAGACAGCACGAATGGAATTATTTAAAAATTTCAAAGTACAAAGTCAATAACCTTAACAACAACATCAAAGTGTTTACACTACAAAAAAAATCCACTATGAACAGCATTACCATTTAAGATGCATTCATGCATCAGGTAACAAAATGACACACTACAACACATTAACATTCTAAACACATTCACCAATAACAACTACCAATACAATCTAATTTTCATATTCTAATCATACCCATAAAACCACATATAAAATACATCAAATAGTCACAATGTACTTGTAATAGCCCAACTTCGATTCATATTACCATCTTTGGATACCCAGAGTAAGTAAAACTAGTCAAATAAACTTACCACCCATAGAGAGAAAGAGAGGCAGTTGTGGGCATAGTACTATGTCATCCAAAAAATCATAGATTAGAACAACCTCACTTACTCCTTCTTTTGTTGGCCATGGGAAGGGAGAAGAAAGGTTGGGCATGAGAAGTGAGAAGAGAGTAAGATGTAGAAAGTAAGAAAAGAGTGAGGTATAGGAAGTGACAAAATGGAGGGTTGTTGGGCGGAAGAAACGGCTGCACAGCAAAATACATTGTAGCTTATGTTATGTGGCTCCCATTTCATTAAGGGCAATTTTGTCCATTAGAAGTCATTTTTGTAAGAATCTAAAAAAAGGTTGTTTTTCAAGTTGATTTTTCAAAATGGGTCATTTTGGGCATTTTCTCTTTGATCTAATAAGTGGAAATGGGCCATGATTAGAGGTCAATAAAAGACTGTTTGTTTTTTTCACTAATAAGTCTTGTTTTCATTTTGATCTTAATTTGAGTGATTTTAATGTGTTTGTTTTTTCTACTTATATCTCAATTTAAATTAAAAAAAAATTCTCATTTAAAAAGTCAAAATTTCCTACTTATATGTTGATGGAGAAGTCTTTTATTAATGAAACTAGCATCCAAAATTAACCTCCTATTATTATATCATTATCAAAATGTCCATAACATAAAAAAAAAAAAAAAAAAAAAAAAAAAAAAAACTCAAATCTAATCCAACCTTAACATAACTCTAGCCTAACCTTATCACACTAAGGCCGATGACAGTAGCCGCCAGTCATTAATTCATGACTGGCCTCCTAATGAACTGATGGGAGAAGGCCACACCTTCTCTCATTCAGATTGGAAAGGAGGTCGTGGCCTCCTTTACACATGGAGGCCACCGATGTCCTCTTACAACAAGTCGCCGACAATCTCCATGCATTTGCAGAAGATCGTCAACCTCCTACCACTAGTGAATGGAGGAGATTGATATCCTCAATTCTTGTTTTTTTTTTTTTTATAATTTCATTTTATATTTTATTAAATTTTAAATTATAATTACTATTTCTTTTATAATAAATCATTATGAAATTATCATTATTTTTAATTAATTCAAATAGTTATTTAATAAATATGCTTATAAGATTAATTTTGATGGAATATTAATGGAATGTTATAAAGGTAAAAGCCAACTCACTCTAAATTATCAGAAGTCAATCCCTCCCATCACCACATGCCCTCGACCCCCCCCCCCCCCTCCCCCCCCCCCAAAAAAAAAATACAAAATCTTAAATATCAAGACTTATTCAAATTTGATGAGAGCATTGAAAGATATTTTTGTTGGGTTCTGAATATGTTTGGATTTCCTATTTTTACTTAAAATATTTTTTTGAGAGTTTAGACTTTAATAGTATTTCTTCAGTAGTTATTTGATTTTGTTTTTGGCTTATGGAATATTAACAAAATCTTACAATTTGCTAGACAATTATCGTGAAATTTCTTTCAGCTTTTCTAGATATTATTGCTTGGGCAAGAGTTAGGTCATATTATGATCTAATTCTAGAGAGTCAATTTACGCATCCTATGGGTTGGTTCGTTCGTTATCTATCCTTGAACTAAGATTAAGTCATTCTGTGGTTTGATTCTAAAGGATTAATCTACTCATTCTATGGGTTGATCTAACCTAGCATGTGGTGCAAATCATGACAATTAGAGCTTATTGTTGGATCTATAATTAGGTCCTCAATAAAATCTTACTTAAATTATGTTCTATTAAGATTTAAGACTAACAAAAAAAAAAAAAACACCACCTAAGTTAGGCAAATTCCCTCGAATTTTTTAATTACGAAAGCATTGAATATCTACTTTATAATATTATAAGGTTGGACAAAATTAATTTAAATTTTTCATTTAAATTATATGATGTTAATATTTATTCATTTGTTAAGTTTTAATCTAGAGGTGAAAAAAAAAAAGAAGTCAATAACTACCTTTAGATTATGACCAAATAAATAGATGAACATTGAAATTATATCATTTAAATCACGCTTTTAAGTTGATGTATGTACTATTTCTTTGTACTTGTATCAACACAAATTATAGCTAAACAATGAAGTGACTCTAAAACAACATATATTATGCCTAAAAAATAAAAAACATATATTTTATTTGGAAAATATCGACACCATGGATATTCCACACATACACATTGCTACAAGTAGGAATGCGAATTTCTCGAGTACTCACGATGCTACAATCTACTAGAATTTAGAGGTTGTTTTGTGTGTCGTTGGGTTAGTTGACTTCATTCTCCATCAAATGATAGAAGCCTTGCAAGGGAACATTTTGATGGATAGAAGCCTTGCAAGGGAACATTTTGATGTCTAAGTTAATATGGTGTTTGGTAGGTTAAAAACTAGAAGCTAAATATATGTGAGAGTGAGAAAGCATAAAATATCTACATATGAGTATTTCAATATATATATATAATAACAAGCCTTTTAATGTATAGATTACCGTTAAATTGATTTGATAGTTCAAATATTATTATTTGTTTCTAAGATTTTATTTGATCTATTCATAATATAGTAAGTCACTGATGGACCGTTTAAAATTTTATTTGATCCATTGATACATGATAATATAATCAATCACATGATAGTAAGAACTAAGAAAGGACCAATGGTATGTCACTAATCCACCAATGGTCCTTATATGACATGAATAATTAGTTACATGCTCCGACCCAAATTACCATTGCCACATGTCACTTTTACACATGTACACTATATAATGCATGCCCTTGCACACTCTTCTTCCTAAACTTGTACTCCCAGAATCCTAGCTTCGGGTTGCCTTCATTTGATTGATTGTATCATTATTCATTACTACCAAATATTACTTAATTATTACACCTTACACATTGAACCAGCTTTATCAAAGTAGTATTTATTTAGCTTGACAACCTACCAGAGGACAACCTTTGCCTTTATATATTCCTTCATAAGAAATCAACAGACTAAAGAAAAAGAGGGAAAAAAATAAAAAAGAACAAAAGAAAAAGAGAAAAGGACCAATGGTATGTCACCAATCCAACAATGGTCCTTAAATCACATGAATGATTAGCTGCATTCCACTCTGATTACCGTTGCCACATGTCATACACTATAAAATGCAAGCCCTTACACACTTTTCTCCCTAAACTTGAACTACCAAAACCCTAGCTTCTCCATGCCTTCATTTGATTGATTGTATCATTATTCATTACTACCAACCAATTACTTAATAACGCTTACACATTGAACCAACTTTACCAAAGTAGTATCGATTTTGCTTGACAGCCTACAGCCTACTAGAGGACAACATTTGCCTTTATATTTATCAACAGAGAAAGATAAAAGAGAAAAGAAAAAGAGAGGGAGTAAAAAAAGAGAAAACTAACAAGGAAAAGTGTTATATATATGTAATATGTTCACGAACAAATAATTATGAAGTTATTTGTCTCCATTTGCACCTTATGAATGTTGACTAAAATGTTTGATGTACGATTCTCCATCCCCAGTAGGGACTATATATAAGCTTGGTAAGCATAATGTTCGAATTTTGGTAAGTATCAATTGTTACTTATGATGACTATACATGGAATAGAATTTAATGTTTGATATATATATATATATATATATATATATATATGTAGGATATGAGAGACCTGAGAAAAAGGGTACTGGAATTCTCTCCTTAGTTTTAGGTCCTTGTTGCTTTCTCTTGTTAAAGTACAAGCCTTGAGAATAATCCAAGCTGCTACTTTTTTTTTCAATGAGTTGAATTCTTTTATTTATCAAAGAGATAAGAATAAGATCCATCATACACCTGATAAGCTCCTTTTTGTTGGGTTCACCTGAATCCATAGAGCAATGTTCATTTCCTTTAATTTGTTCTCTTGTCTACTATGAAAGATACGTTAGACCAAAATTCATTAAAGTTATGCTCCCCTTGATTTGAATTAAAACTTCACTATGAATTAAGAACCCTTCATGGAATTTATAAAAGGCAGATTGGTCAGTCAAATGATAATCATAATGGATAATTTAGTCAATAACTTGGGTGCAGGAATGTTAATAAACATTTCCCCATGGAATTAGATTCCAATGTCTAGCCTATGCTTCTTCTCATTTGTCCCTTACTAAATCTTCTTCACCTTAATTATACCAAGTTATTCTCTACTTGTGAAACTTAAGCAAAGTATTTACCTAGAAGACTGTTGAAAAATCTCTTTTTTGGCCATTCAGAGCCAAGCAAAACCAACCTCATCTTTATCCATCTGCATATATATATATATATAGCTGGCCAAGCCTTATATATCTTTATATATAATATACTTACTCCTCCTGTTAAGGAAGTGAGATCAGAAACTTCATCACAAGTATGAAGATAGACAAAGAAATCTCTCACCCTATCCACCCTCAACACAGGCTAAAGCTTGACTACACAGAGATCCCCTTCAATTGTGATGGATGCAACGAAGCTGGCATCGGCTTCAAATATAGCTGCAAGCGATGTGAGTTTGACTTGCACAAGGCCTGTGGGGTTGCAGCTCCAACCATCACTCATCCTTTCTATGGAAAATGTGATTTCCAATTTCACTTCCAACCTCCAGGCAGAGAAAAGAGGATTTGTGATGCATGTAGGAACGATGTTCTGGGATTCGTCTACCACTGCAAAAGATGTGGCTTTGATCTTCATCCTTGTTGTGCAAACCTGCCTCAGGTCCTGGACGATGGAGAACACAATCTTTTCTTGTGCCTCAAACTATCAAGCTCATGTCATCAATGTGGGGGCAAAGGAGCCGGGTGGTCTTACAGATCACAATGCAAGAGTTATAATCTTCATGTGTCATGTGTGAAGGAGTTGCTGGTAGAGAGCTGGCAAGCCATGTACTTGAATGTGGACAAGAACAAAGTTAGAGAGATGCAGACTAGAATCCCCAGCCTTAGGGGGACGTTGAAAAACCATCATATTCATAGAGGAGATGGTGGAAAGGTGAAGAAGTGCTGTGAGATGGCCGGCGGAGCTGTTCGTATCATTGTCTCAGCCATTCTTGGAGATCCTACAGCTTTGATTGCTGCAGTAGTTGAGGGTTTCATGTCCAAGTAATTAATAGTAGATTTATGGCACAAAACAAAGTAGATGCATATCATACTTATTTACTTTCATGCATGTGTGTCATGGTGTTTGTTATTGTTCTCTTGTTCTTCTGTTTAATTTCTGTAACTTGTAAACTTAATGTCGTGACTTGTTAATGATTAGGGCCTATATCCCTATATGCAGGGTCCTCCAAAGCTTTATATATATGTATGTTTGACTTGAAAACGTGAATGTAATATTATTATGCGTGAGATCCGGTACTAAGTTATTTTAACTAGTTTGTTTTACGCGTTATTATTTACATATTTAAAATTCACTTAACAATTGTGTGTTACTTCCTTGTAATTATAGTTGAAGTATTTAATATCCTTCTATATAGCTCTCTCTGAGAATAAAATAACAATACTAATATGTAAAATTAGAATCTAAGAGCATCTTCAATGCAAGTATAAATTGTAAAAAAATAGAGTGCCACATAGAATAAATTGATACATAGTTAAAATTAACCTCTCCAATGTAAACTTCCCTAACCACTATCAAGCTAACATGGCAAAAAAGAAAATAGAGGTTGTCAACCTCAATGTCTATTTCTAAAGAGTCTTCTAGACAGCCATATCAGCAATAAATGATTGAGATTTTTATTAAATAATATTTTATGGTAATTCACTTTAATGATGTATTATTATTTGATTTTTTATTATTGAAATGAATAGAATAGCATTTGAGAGTCTTTTTAGATTTGAATATCTATCAATCCATATTTATGTCATATAGGATGCAAATTTCCTTAACATTGATGATATGTTCACTTTTTTTAAAAAACAATCCACATTTGCATTGGAGATGCTCTAAAAGAATTTTGAAATAGAAAATGACTTTATACTATTAATTATGTCTTATTAGAATGAAATTGTTTCTATCAAAAACATTATCAATTGATCATCACAATAAAAGGTTTTTTTTATCTTTCTAAGGGTGACTGGCTATGATACAAACAACAAAAGGTGTGTTGTGCGCAACGAAAATTAAAACAAATACACAACTACTAATGCTAGCTATTAAATATAAATAAAAAATACTAATAAAACAAAAAAAATAAATAAATGCAAAGCGAACAAAGAAAGAACACACCAGAATTTACGTGGTTCGGTGTAAAAACCTACATCCAGGGGTGCTGCTGAAAACTTCCACTACCTCCAAAGAAAGATATTACAAAATATGGGCAAGATCTCAAAACCCAGAAACAAATGGGGAGAAAACAAGAATAATACAAATATATGGATTTTTGTAATTCTCGTTTTTCAATGCTAAAGTAATTAGCTAAATAGCCTATTTATATCTCGCTAAAGCTCCCACCACATTATATTCTTCAGATGTGGGATGCTAATTAAACTAAAATAAACAAACATTCATCAGATGTGGGATGCTAATTAAGCCAAAATCAACAAATCTCCACCTTAGCGTATTAGCTTTCAGTAATGCCTTCAAATATGTCTTTTTAGACTTTCAAAATATTGATCAAGTCCAAACAATGGTTGAACTTGATTACCGTCACCACTTTGGTCATCATATCTGCAGGATTATTAGTAGTCCCAATTTTCTATAAGAGAATCGTCCCTTCACTCAGAATTTCCCGCACAAAGTGATATCGAACATCAATATGCTTGGTGCGAACATGGAATACTGGGTTCTTTGCTAAATGAATGACACTTTGACTATCCGAGTGAATAGTAATATTCTTCTGTCTCATTCCCAACTTTACAAGTAATCCTTGTAACCAAATTGCTTCCTTCACAGCCTCTGTCATTGCCATATACTCTGCTTCTGTTGTAGACAAAGCAACTGTTGATTGCAAAGTAGACTTCCAACTTACTGGAGCTCTTGCTAGAGTGAATACATATCCAGTAGTTGACTGTCGTTTATCTAAATCACCAGCATAATCTGAATCAACATATCTGATTGCAAACTGACCAAGTGAATTTTCCTTCTGAAATACCAAACCAAAATCTATGATTTTTAACAAGTACCGTAGAATCCATTTCACAGCTTGCCAATGTCCTTTACCAGGATCATGCATATACCTGATCACTACTCCAACTGCTTGTGAAATGTCAGGTCTTGTACACACCATAGCATACATCAGGCTACCAACTACATTGGAATATGGAACACGAGACATGTACTCTCGTTCTTCATCAGTACTTGGAGATAATGATGCACTTAACTTGAAATGAGGAGCAAGTGGCGTACTTACAGGTTTTGACTGTTCAGATATATACCAAAACGTTGTAATACTTTCATCAGATATTGCTTCTGAGTCAAACAAACCTTACTTTTTCCTCTATCTCTACTAATCTCCATACCAAGAATCTTCTTAGCTTCACCCAAATCCTTCATTTCAAACTCTGAATTCAACTGAGTTTTTAGCTTCTTAATCTCCACTTTGTTCTTAGAAGCGATCAGCATATCATCAACATATAAGAGCAAGTAAATGAAAGAACCATCTTGTAGCCTTCGAAAATATACACAATTATCAAATTTGCTTCTAGTGTACTTTTGTCCTACCATAAATTGATCAAATTGCTTGTACCATTGTCTAGGAGACTGTTTCAAACCATAAAGCGATTTCTTCAATTTGCAAGCCCAATTTTCTTTACCAACAACCTTGAATCCATCTGGCTGAGTTATATAGATTTCCTCTTCCAAATTATCATGTAAAAATGCAGTTTTTACATCAATTTAAACTAGTTCCAAATCTAACTGAGCTACCAAGGCCAATAGAATTATAATGGAAGAGTGTTTCACAACTGGAGAAAATACCTCGTTATAGTCAATCCCTTCCTTCTGAGCGTAGCCTTTTGCCACCAACCTTGCCTTGTAGCGGATATCTTCTTTGTCAGGAAATCCCTCTTTTTTAGTAAACACCCATTTGCACCCAATTGTCTTCTTATTCTTCAGTAATTTAGCTAGCTCTCAAGTTTCATTCTTTTGAAGAGATTGCATTTCTTCATCCATAGCTTTCTTCCACTTATCAACTTCAGAACATTTGACTGCTTCTCTATAAGTGGAAGGGACATCATCATCTACAATTGGAAGTGCATAGGCCACCATATCAGCAAAACGAGCAGGTCTACAAATCTCACATCCTGGCCTATTTATTGCAATTGATTCTTGTTACTGTGAAGGTTCTTGGGTAGGAACCTCTTTTTCTACTTCTTCTTCAATAACATCATCTGTCATAGGAGTGTCACCATCTGCATCAACAATTTTAACTGGATTGATTGTTGATTCAAACTCCACCTGTTTCCCAGTAGACTCCACCTGTTGCGGAATACCCTCAGCATTCTCTTCTATTTTGTTCCTTAACATAGGAGATTTATCAAAAGTAACATCCCTACTAAATATTATCTTCTTCGAATTTAGATACAAAAGCCTATATCCTTTCACCCCTGATGAAATCCCCAAGAAAATAGCTTTCTTGGCTCTTGGATCCAACTTAGATTCTTTTACATGATAATAAGCAGAACAACCAAAGACATGTAAAGAATCATAATCAGTAACAGGTTTTCCAGACCATACCTCTAATGGAATTCTACCACCAATCGCTGTTTATGGTAAACGATTAATGAGATGACATGCATAAGTCACTGCCTCAGCCCAAAATTCCTTGCCCAACTCAGCATTGGACAACATACGTCGAACTTTCTCCAGCAACGTTCGATTCATGCGTTTTGCCACCCCATTCTGTTGTGGTGTGTGTCTAACTGTAAAATGACGTACAATACCTGCATCTTGACAGACTTCTCTAAAAGATTTACTGCAATATTCACCTCCATTATCCGTTCTAAGGTGTTTAATCTTTCTCCCAGTCTGAGTCTCAACCATCTTTTTCCAATTAAGGAAAATCCTAAGTACATCATCCTTTTTCTTCATCCTGTATACCCAAACTCTTCTGGAAAAATCATCAACAAATGTAACAAAATAGTGTTTACCACCCAAAGAGGCTGTCCTAGTGGGTCCCCACACATCAGAGTGAACATAATCCAAAATACTTTTAGTATCATGAATGGCAGTTGCAAATTTTACTCTCTTCTGCTTTCCCAGAACACAATGTTCACAAAAGTCTAATTTACAGGTAGTCACTCCTTTCAACAAGCCTTGATTCACCAAACTGCTTAAGACTTTCTCACCTGTATGTCCCAAGCGCATATGTCATAGCCTGATCAAATCTGAATCAACATTCTTCTCTGAAACTGCTACTGCTGATCCAGTAACTGTACCACCATTGTAGTAGTACAAGTTGTTCTTCCTTGTGCCTTTCATTATTACCAATGCACCAGACACAACATTCGGAACACCATCTCGAATAATTACCCTGTAGCCTTTAGATTCTAAAACTCCTAATGAGATGAGATTCTTCTTTAACTCTGGTACATACCGAACTTCTGTCAAAACTCTGGTTGATCCATCTTGATTCTTTAACCGAATTGAACCTATCTCCATAGTTTTGCACGAGTTATCATTACCCATGAAAACAACTCCACTATCTAGCTCTTCGAAGTTGAAGAACCACTCCTTATGTGGACACATATGATAAGTACAACCCGTATCTAAAATCCACTCATTTCTTCCAGATATGAATGGTTGAGTGGCCAACGCAAAATCATCGTTATTATGTTCGACTACATATGCATCAGAAGTAACATTGCCCTTGCCCTTATCTTTCTTCTTTAACTTCGGACAATCTTTCTTCCAATGCCCTTTCTCATGACAAAAGGCACATTCATCTTTATCAGGTCTTTTCCTTGACTGTGATCTGCCCCTTCTTTCTTGTTTTCGACTCTTACTTCTTCCCCTAACTGTAAGCACTTCTGCTGCTTCATCCCTATTCTCTTTCTGATCTTTCTTACGAATTTCATAATTAAGCAAAGCTGCACTCACTTCTTCAAAGGACAATTTTTCTTTCCCATGAATAAGTGTAATGCACAAATGATCTAACTCATCAGGAAGAGATCCTATCAACAGCATGGCCTTCTGCTCATCTTTGAAGGTTTCATCCAAATTCAACAAATCGGCTAACAAACGGTTGAAATTATCAATATGATCACAAATATTCAAATCTGGTTTCAACTGAAGACGGTAAAGTCTCTTCAACAAATATAGCCGATTCTCATTGCTTTTCTTCATATATTTGTTCTCTAGCGCCTTCCATAATTTACTAGCAGAGGTTTCCTTCATGAACGGATACTTCTGCTCTCTACAGAGACATGAGCGAATTAAACCACACGCCTTCGCATTTTGCTTCTCCTAATCTCTTTCCTCAATATCCTCAGGTTTTATTTCTTCCAAAACAGTATCCAAATCTTGTTGATACAAAACATCCATAACTTCGTTTTGCCATAGGCCAAAATTATTTCGACCATCAAATTTCTCCACTTCAATTTTTGCATACGAAAATAAAGATGCTATCATTTCTGCTTTACACCAAAAGTTTTATACTAATAGCTTGGTGATCAAATGAATAGTACTCAAAAGGTAAGCTCCCAGGAAAGACTGGAGGGGTCACAAATGGTCCCATTTAAAATCCAATCTCCTTAAACAAATATAGTCTTTTTGACAAAGCTTTCCTAAATTGTAACTATTCCAAAATAACACTCAAGCTCTATAAACAAATATTTAATAGCCAGCTGACGCTCTAGATTATTTCCCCAAAATAATCGAAACCTGACTCTGATACCAATTGTTGTGCGCAGCGAAAATTAAAACAAATACACAACTACTAATGTTAGCTATTAAATATAAATAACAAATACTAATAAAGCAGAAAAATAAATAAATGCAAAGCGAACAAAGAAAGAACACACCAGAATTTACGTGGTTCGGTACAAAAACCTACGTCCACGAGTGCTGCTGAAAACTTCCACTACCTCCAAAGAAAGATATTACAAAATCTGGGCAAGATCCCAAAACTCAGAAACAAATGGGGAGAAAACAAGAATAATACAAATATATGGATCTTTTTAATTCTTGTTTTTCAATACTAAAGTAATTAACTAAAGAGCCTATTTATATCCCACTAAAGCTTCCACCACATTATATTCTTCAGATGTGGGATACTAATTAAACTAAAATAAACAAACATTCATCATATATGGGATGCTAATTAAGCCAAAATCAATAAGGTGTTTGTATCATACATAGAAGGCAAAAGGAGGTCATCCAGCCATTGAATGATAAAGAATTGCATCCAATGGTTAAGATGATTGGAAAAATAATAATAATAATAAAAAAAGGATGGGAATGTGCTACCGGCTAAGTGGGTACAGAAGAGAGAGAAAGTGAATTAAAAAAAATAACCATTCAATTATCTTTCTCTCTCTTCCATCTGCTTTCTCTCTCGACCAAATCTCTTTGTCCTTATTTTTGGCTTCATCGGGGGAACTCATCTAGATTTTGGTGGTGGTGGTGGTGGGTCGGTGGTTTCTGGGTTCATGTTGGTGGTTGTTCGAATGTGTTTGATGGGTGGTTTGGTGGGTGTTTGATGTTAATGTTGGTAATTGTGGTGGTGGTAAGTGGTTCTGGTGGGTGGGTAGGCGATTTCGAGGTGTGGTGGATGCGTTTGATGGGTGGCTATGGGTGGGTGTTTGATGGTGGTCGCCGTCCATGGGTGGTTTCATCATCATCTTCTTCTTCTTTTCTTCTCTTCTTCGTCTTCTTCTCTTCTTTCTTCTCTTCTTCATCATATATCCAAACCCATATTTAGGTTCGATGTTCTAATTGAACCTAGAAAACTGGGTTCAGAATAATCTAGAAACTGGGTTTAATTCAAGAATCAAACCCAAAAATGTTTCGAACCCGATTTTTGGGTTCGAATCGAAACTAGAAAACTAGGTTCGATTCTGAACCCAGATGAGTTTTTTTTTTTAATTTTTTTCCAGTTTGATTAATGAGTTTGTGTTTTATATTGATTTTAGTGATTTTTGATTATTTTCATCTAGGTTTGGTGATGTTTGATGATTTTGGTAGTGGTGGGTGGGTGGTTTTTAGGTGTTTAAAGTGGTGTCGACGAGTGTGGTGGGTGTTCGATATTGGTGGCCATCCAGGTGTGATGGGTGATACATCCTTTATAAGGCATTAGTTTGACTGCAGTGATAAAGCATAACACTTATATTTGTAGGTTTGTTTGCTTTTTTGGGTTTGTGGTTGCAGGTATAGAAAAAAAAAAGAGGAACCACAGAGGTTGTAATACATCATCAATGGAGCCAAATTACAATGGGGAAACAAGGAGACTCAATATGTGAGAGTCAACAACTCACAAAAATTCTCAGACAGACCAATGGTATGAATCGTCGCAAAATTACATCTAGAATTAATGGATTTTTGGTAATCGTCTCTAACAAAGAAGCCTTTAATCATCTTACCAGGTAAAAGAAGAGAAAGCCCCACACAAAACTCTACAAATTTGTGAAATTTTGTTTCTTTTATTCTCATGGGTGTGTTTGTATAGATTTTGTTTTCATAGATTCTATCTGTATAACTATTTGTATGGAAAGATTAATTTTAGGTTTCATAAGAAGTTATTTGTTTTTTTTTTTTTTAATTCAATGCTTGATACATCTTGAGATCTTGTGAACGAAGGTGCTGAATTTGATCTTGATTGTTCTGGACGTATTAAGTTAATTGATTATATAAGTGAACTTGTTTTGCTCAATCCTTAAATTGGTCAAATAATTTTTTGAATACACCAATATAGTGATTCCTTACTATAAACATAGACGAACAAAGGCATATTCTAGTGTGTGATGAAATTGCAAGTCTTCAAAATTGTGTATGCTTGCTTTTGTTGTTTATAACAAGCAAGTTGAATAAGTTATCTGAATTTTATATTTTGATAAGTGCTTAAATTGGAATTTACGTATGTGATTCTTATTTTGAGGCATGTAAATATTGATAAGTGTTTAAATTAGCACTTTGCATATAGAGAGTTGCTTGGGGATATTGGTGAGTTCTGCTGAAATATCCATTATGAGTTGTTTTATTAGTTTTAATAGTTGTTTTTTACTCACTCAGATATGAGAAAACAACTATTAAAGAAACAAAAATGTTGATGTCTCCTTGGTTCCAACTAAGATCAATGGAATGAAGCTATGAATGCTGGAAATAGGAAATTCAGAAGTTGAATACATTGAATCTGAGGACTTGTGTGATGTAGAAGATGTTGATACAGGTATAAAGGTAGGGGTTTTCCTTCTTTTCATTCTTTATTTGAGAGCTATTCATCTAAGCATGCATATATCCGACCTGCCTTGATATATCGGCTTTAGATTGCATCATATTTTGAGATCAACCGTTGCTGACATTTAGAAGGTTTTTGGTTCATGTTTTAGACACTTCTATTTGGACTTGATTCTAAGATCCGGTCTGTGAAGCACTTAATAATGTATGTCGATTATCAATATGTCACAAGGAATCCGAGCTGGATATTCTGTAAGTCTTGAGTGTCTTGCACAATTTTCTAATTTAATGGTGTTACTTCACCATTTATTATTCAATATGGTTGTTTTTTTTTCCATAAATTAATTTGACTTATGTGTATATTGGTGAACAAGGGAGATGTGATCCCGCTTGTAGTGAAATACCTGAAGAATCCCAAAAGTGTTGTTTGTAAAACTGCAATTATGACAGTTGCAGACATTAGTAATGCTTATAATGACCATATCATCGATTGATTAGACCCTTTAGTACTTGACTTTCCCTAAATTCTACTGTCACATCTAGCTATTTAGTTTATTTTGTTAATGCAATGATTCCTAAATCCTAATTGTTCCTATGTGGTTAAATGGGTAAAGCTAGTTCAGCTTCTTCTCAAGTCTTCGCAAGATAAACGATTTGTACTTGTTAGGCTACTGAAAGAGCTCTGGTAGCAATGACTACTTAGGTTTCCTCTGTACTGTTGTTACCAAAGAGTCAACCGTATCTTAAAAATAAGAATCCTCAAATTCGAGCTAAAGCATCAATGTTGTCAAAGTGTTCTACGACTGGTAAGGAGAACCTGCTATCTATGTTGAATTTTCTGAAGTTAATCTATTAATCTGGAATGACAGTATCTCTCTTTGCTTCTGTTGATGTCTGTATTTCACTCTAAAGTAAATGGAAAATGATTTTTTTTTTCCGCTTCCTTTAAGGTTTCTGGGGAAAATCTAGACTTGGTGAAACAATAAAAGTTACATATATTTGTTAATTTGGTTAGTATATATATAGTGTTACACATGTCTTTAGACATCTAGTTGTCTTTTATGGTCAGTTCCAGAAATGTTCTTAATGCAGAAAATTTAATTGTGAATGGCTTAAGTGTAAGGTGGGATATTCAACTTGTGCTTCTAGATGTTGGCATGCTGATCTTAAGATATAGATTGTACCGACTGCTCATTGATTACTTTCTGCAATTGATGTGATAACTTTATTATGTAAGCCATGTCAGCATACCCTAGTGCTCCCTTTTCAATCTGTATTTACCTACTTTATCAACTTGCATATATGTAAGCAAACGTGCATAAATTCACTGAGACAAACATGCACCAATATGTTGTTGTGTGTATTCATTTTCTGTTTTATTGTGATTGTTATAATAACGTAGCATCTTTGAAAACAAGTTGTGTGTTGGATTCTTTGTATGTCATAAATCCATATTACTTGCCCAATTTGATCATTAGCCAAATATCATCTATTGTTTCTTGTAAATACCATGAACATGGAGAGATCTGAAACTTCTGTTAAGCAATTAGTTGAGCTGGAAGCTTCAGTTTTGGCTGTTGCAGTTTGATTATGGGATCCAAGTATATTATACCTGCTGTGTTGGGCTCTTTTACAATTACATATGCATTTGACCAAATTGTTGCTGGTAGGAAGATATTTGGAGGCAAGTTGTATAGTTGTATTTTGAAGCTTTGCTATTTCTCAATTGCAGTGGTTTGAGATTGTTGTTTTTATTTTTATTTTTTTAACACTTCAGGAACTACTCCAACCACTTGCAAACAAGGAATGGTGGGAAGAAACTAACAAGAAATTTTAGGCATGGCCCTGAACTGTAGGGCCACCTGTGGTCATGAATCCCATCAGTTGCCAGAATATCATTGTCAAGTCTCATGGTGGATGAAGGTGTAATTGTAGCTTGTGACTTGTCAACTCGTTTCGGTTGATTGATTCATGTCGTTTTATGTTTGCAGTGTCAAACCATGTTTCATTTGGCTTCGATGCTTGTAGAGATCGTTTATTGTTTGATAATTGCAGCCTTGGTGCCTTCTTTATATGCTTACCTTTTTCTAGATACTGATGTTGTTGATTATGTCAACCTTTTTAGCTGTAAATAAAATCTGGTGATGAAATGATATAAAGATTCTTCTTGGTTTCATGTTTAATGAATTTATAGTTCACTCAATTTTGAAAAAGAATTTAACCAAAGAGTGGCTATATTACATTTCTATCACCTTTCTTGTTTAATAAAAACCCGGCGTATACCTCTCTACAATAATTTGTGAAAAGGCACTATCACTATTAGGAACCCCATTGGCAATGATAATGTCTTTCTGAGGTTGGTTTTGATAGTATATCACTATTAGGAACCACATGGACATCGTCTTTTTCATAATTTGAATACTTAAATCATTGTTTCTATGCAATTTTGCAGGTCGTCGATCTCGAGGGATTAATGAAGCTCATGCTTTGAAAGTTTTGCTGTGCAATTGAACAATTCGCCTTTCAATTTAGACTTCTACAAATTATCACTGACTTGCCGTTAGCATACACATGCTGGTTTTTATGAATGGTACCTCAATTAACTAGCGTTAGGCTAGGATCTGGGTGTTACATAAATTTGGTCTTCCCTAAAGATGCTTCAAATGTTGAGGGATATTAACATTTCAATGTAACTTTGAACTAGTCATTATTATACTTGTTATGCATATCATAGCACAGTAAGGCTATAGTTTAACATTTTCCATTTTAGAGTCGGATGTAAAAAGAAATGTCGTAGGATTTTTGGGTATAATGAAAGTATTTTTATTGGAATAAAGAAGTATGTGGTAAATATATTCGCATTGTTATATAATAAATGTAAATAATATAGAGAAGAGTAGGAGTAGAAAAATAAAGAATATAAATAATAGAATAATATGTATTAGATAATAACAAAAAAATAGAAGTATGAAAATAAAGGAAATAACAAGGAGAAGAAAAATCAAAGAGACAAGGAGAGAAATGAGAGAAGGGAGAGAACCAAGAATGAGGGAGAGTGTTTGTTTTGCAGTTCATTTCATTATTCACCATCAGGGGAATAAACAAGTACAAACACAGGCACACATAGATATAGAGAGAGATAGAGACAGAGACAGAGACAGAGACAGAGAGAGGAATTGGGTGGTCAGTCACACTAAACTATGTTTACAAAGTAATTATAATGACTTACCAATGAAAAATCTCCACGTTTGGAGCAATTTATAATGTCCTCTGTATAATGGTGGCTAATGTAAATTGATTTGATATAATGGTAGCGTCATCCACTAAGACTTACAACACACATTGCCCAATCTTGTACTTATTGATGATTTGTATGTGAAGACAAATGGTGAAACATATTTACAAAAGGTTACTCAAAAATTTTCATCATGTCATTCTTAAGGGTAAACATCATTTCTTAGTTTCATAAATGATCAAAACACTCTCTCACACTTTCATTATTCTCCCAAATCCTTTGTAGCAAAAAAAAAAAAAAAATTATTAATAATGTACATCGAACTTGTTTCATATAACCCATTAAAGTTTACTCAAGTTTCATATTTTAATTTTAAATATAGTTAAAGATTGCTTAAAAACTAAATAAAGAAATAAACTCACTAAAAGTAGAGTGTCATAACCCCACAAACATGGTTGGAAAAGTGAAATCTGATTCAAAAGGAAAAACTTAATCGTTTTTGAAGTGTTCAGTAAACTAATAGTTTTATGTATATATTAAACATCATAAGGATAAAGATGTAAATGCAAAATTAAATCCTAATAAAAAAAAAATCCTTGAAATTATATTAAATTAGGTATAAATATTTTTTTTTTTTTTGGCATTTTTAAGATATAAATTTAATAAACTTATTTTCTTCACAAATATAAATTAATAATATTTTAATAAAATAATTCAATTTAAGTTATTATATTTTACTATATTTTAAAATTAAAAATTAAATTGAATTACACTAGTATGGGTGCACAGCCATACTAAAACAGTGGTGCGGCCATACACCAACACTGCAGTAAGTATGCGGTCGCACTGGGATGTGAGTGTGGCCGTACACCCATGACAAGGCTTGCACTTGTCCTGGGTGCACGGCTGCACTCACATCCGAGTGCAGCCACGTACTTAGTCTAGTATTGCTGCGCAGTCGCACCTTTGTTGGAGAGTGGTTGCGCACCCATGATCAATGCAAGGCTTCCACTATCATTGGCCGCACTGTCGCACTAAAATGGTGGTGCAGTATGTTAGAAATAACTTTAACAGGTTAAACATATATTAAAGTCTAAAAACTCATATTAAATCAATAAGAATTATTGTAGAGAACATACATGAATCCATATTGTTAAACCTAAGTATGATTGAATCTTCCACAATCAAATCTCGTTAGGTTACTCTATATTTTTCTTCTTAAATGGGGAAGAGAAAAGAGAGCAATATTACGTTGATTTGACTTGGGGACTATAACCCTAATTATGTTCTTTATATACTAATATAATTAGGTTCCCATTAACCCTAATTTAATTAGTATTAGGTCTCTACACATTAAAGCTCATACTCAATAGATATTTCTAGAGCTCAATTAATAGATCACTTATTTGGCCCTATTAAAATAGATAGCTCATAATATAATTGTTATTTAATATGTAAGCCAACATTAAGAAATATAAAAAATCCTAACAATCTTCCACTTGGGCTACATATGTTTCTTGAAACAATTATATTATCTATAATCTTAAATGTACACCGAAAAGCTATCTGTCCTGAAATATCCCTTTAATTACAATCTGATCCATCAACTATATTAGTATGAGATCAAAGCGACCTTTGTTACATATATTCGTAACTAGACCCATCAATGGTCACCACACCAATATATTTAATGACATAGATCAAGTATGGATGCATAGCATGGAAATTACATGCAATGTGATCTCAAACATGTCTATTTCCAACTGGTCCTACTTTAATCTTTAGTGAGATCAAACACAAATAACATTCAGAGTTTATAACTAAACTTTATACTTTATTCTGCAGAAAATAAATATAAAATATATCTTTAACAAAGAACATCAAAATACTAACTCCCACTAAATATGCATATCATCAACCAAAACAACACTCATATGAGCAGTGTGCTCATGAAAGACCTTGGGTGGTAATCCTTTAGTAAGCGGATCCGCAATCATGGAGTTTGTCCCAATATGTTCTATAGCCACCTGACGACTCTGAACTCTTTCTTTAACAACAAGAAACTTGATGTCTATGTGCTTTGACTTCATAGAGCTTCTGTTGTTATTGGAATATAGCACAGCCGAATTATTGTCACAATATATCTTTAATGGTCTTTCTATACAATCTATAACTCGCAGCCCCATGACGAAATTTCGAAGCCATATCCCATGATTAGATGCCTCATAACAAGCTATGAATTCAGCTGCCATAGTGGAAGAAGCTATGAGTGTTTGCTTAGCACTCTTCCAGGAAATAGCTCCTCCAGTTAGCAGGTAAATATAGTCCGACGTGGATCTTTTACTGTCTTGGCATCCAGCAAAATCGGAATCAAAATACCCAACGATCTCTAAATTATCTGATCTCTGATATGTGAGCATGTGATCTTTTGTTCTCTATAAATAATGCATAACTCGTTTGGCTGCTTTCCAATGATCCATCTCTAGATTACTTAAATATCTGCCCAACATTCCCACTATGAACGCAATGTCCGGACGCGTGCATACTTGAACATACATTAGACTTCCTACAGCTGATGCATAAGGAATCTTTTGCATTTCTTTTCGTTCCAATTCATTTTTAGGGCACTGATTGAGACTAAACTTGTCTCATTTAGCTACAGGAGTGTCTCCTGATGCACAACTTTTCATGTCGAATCTATCAAGAACTTTTTCGATATAGCTCTTTTGTAATAACCCAAGGATACCTCGAGTTCGATCTCGATGTATCTGTATGCCTAATACAAAAGAGGCGTCCCCAAGATCTTTCATTTCAAAATTCTTTGTCAGAAATCTCTTGGTTTCATGCAATAAGCCTATATCGTTACTAGCAAGTAGTATGTTATCGACATATAACACCAGAAATATGTATTTACTCTCACTGAACTTATGATATACACAATCTTCAACCTTATTTACCTCAAATCCATATGAGATAATGATTTGATGAAATTTGTGATACCATTGACAGGAAGCATGTTTGAGACCATAGATGGATTTCTTTAATTTGCAAACCATTTTCTTTAAGTCACCAGATATAAATTTTTCTTGTTGCATCATATATATTGCTTCATCAATGTCACCATTGAGAAATGCAGTTTTTACATCCATCTGATGTAGCTCTAAATCAAAATGAACTACAAGTGCCATTATAATCCTGAAAGAGTCTTTCGTTGAAACCGAAGAGAAAGTCTTTTTGTAATCAATGCCTTCTTTCTGAATGAAACCCTTGGCAACTAGACGAGTCTTATATCTCTCAACATTGCCTTTTGAATCCCTTTTGGTCTTAAATATCCATTTGCAACCAATGGGTTTCGCACCTTCAGGCAATTCAACGAGATCCCAAACGTCATTGTTTTTCATGGAATTCATCTCATCATTCATAACATCAATCCACTTTTGAGAATTAGAACTTTGTTTGGCTTGATGAAAGTTGATTGGATCATCTTCCACCACTCTTATATCAACTTCATGTTCTTAGAGAAAAACGATATAGTCATCCGGAATCGCACTTCTCCTTTCTCTAGTGGATCGTCTCAATGACACATCCTCTTGAGGTTGTTGAGTTTGTACTTCGGGTATAATTTCTTCATTTTGCACAGGGAACTCATCTACATTGTCTTGATATTCCGAATTTGCATTTTGAACAATGTCAGGAATAGAAGTCTGATCATTATTAATAGCAATAGCAGAAAGAGAAATAAATTCCTCTTCAAAGACAATGTCTTTAATCTTATCTCCCCCCACAAACTCAACTTCCTCAAAAAATCTCGCATTTCCCGTCTCAAAAAATATTCTAGTAGTGGGATCGTAGAACTTGAAATCCCTTGAGCGTTCAGAGTACCCAACAAAATGGCAGCTTACAGTTCTTGAGTCCAGTTTCTTTTCATTTGGCCTATAAGGCCTTGCCTCAGCTGGACAACCCCAAATATGTAAATGTCTTATACTAGGCTTTTTGTCTGTCCATAATTCATAAGGAGTTTTAGCTACCGCTTTGCTTGGAACCCTGTTGAGGATATATGTTGCAGTCTTTAGTGCTTCTCCCCAGAGGGATTCTGGTAAAGACGAATGATTGATCATACTTCTTACCATGTCCTTAAGCGTTCTGTTTCATCTTTCAGCAACATCATCCATGCTAGGTTTCCCTGGCATTGTGTATTGCAGGACGATACCGCATTCCTCTAGGAATTTCGTAAAAGGTCATAGACGTTGTTCACCAGATCCGTCATATCTGCCATAGTATTCACCACCACAGTCAGATTTGACAGCTTTAATTTTCTTGCCAAGTTGATTTTCAACTTCAACTTTGAAGGCCTTAAAAACATCCAAGGATTGAGACTTCTCATGTATCAAATATAGGTACCCATATCTTGAATAGTCATCTATGAACGTAATAAAATACTGTTGACCATTCCAAGAAGCTGTAGGAAATGGTCCACAAATATCAGTATGAATTAGTTCTAAGACATCAGAACACCTATTAGCACCTAATCTCCTAATGTTTGTCTGTTTCCCTTTAATACACTCAATACAGACTTCGAAATCTGCCAAATCAAAAGGATCAAGAATCCCGTCAGACATAAGCCTCTGAATTCTCTATTTAGAGATATGACCTAAACGTTTGTGCCATAGTGTGGTGGAATCATTGTCAGTTAATTTTCGTTTTGTACCTCGTGAATTTATATGTAAAGTTTCATTAATTTAGGCAATTGTATTCAACAAATATAGGTTATCATGCAAATATAAAGAACCAGTACCAATAAGATTCGAATCTTAAAAATGACTAAATTTATTATTTCCAAATGAACAAGAATAACCAAATTTGTCCAAAACAGAAACTGAAACCAAATTCTGTCTAAAAGACGGTACTACATAAGTCTCTTCCAAATTCAAAAAATGACCAGTCTTTAATAATAACCTAAAAGTTCCTATTGCCTCTACTGCAACTATTTTGTCGTCGCCCACATAGATGAATCTTTCAGCATCACTTGGCTGTCGGCTCCACAGGCAACCCTGCATAGACACACTTATGTGAGTAGTAGCACCAGAATCTATCCACCAAGTGTGTTTAGGTACAGAAGCTAAATTAACTTCAGAACAAACTAAATTGAGAAGCATACCTTTCTTGACACGCCAGTTGGCGTATTTGGGACATTCTTTCTTCATGTGTCCAGCTTTCTTGCAAAAGTAACAGGTAAACTCTTTATCCTGTTTCTTTTGCACCTTATGCTGTGATGTCCCAGCTGCAGCTTCTTTTCCTCTTTTCCTTTTTTTGTCCTTAGAGATAGTTGCTAAGTTAGCACTTTCAATACCTTCTCGCTTCAATCTTTCTTCTTCTTACACACAGTGAGATATGAGCTCATTAAGAGTCCATTTATCCTTTTGAGTGTTGTAACTCACTTTAAACTGACTGTATTGTGCAGGAAGAGAAATCAAAACTAAGTGCACCAGCAAGTCCTCAGACAGCTGTAACTTTAGTGCCTTTAGTTTGGAAGCAATATGAAACATCTCCATGATGTACTCCCTTATATTCCCTTTACCTTTATACTTCATTGAAACAATGTTAGCCAAAATGCTACTTGTTTCAACCTTTTCGTTTTTCGCAAAACACTGTTTTATATCATCAAGGAACTTCTTAGCATTTTTCTCTTCAGACATAGAGCCCCTAAAAGCTTCCGGAATGGAACGTTTCATGATCATAAGACACATGCGATTAGAACGTTCCCACTTCTCCATACTCGCTTTTTCATCAGCGGTACTATTGTCATTAAGAGATGCGGGTCGTTCTTCCCGAAGTGCAAGGTCAAGATCCATGCAATCGAGAACAATCATAACGTTCTCTTTCCAATTCTTAAAATTCGTGCCATTAAACACAGGAATGGAATTGATATTAGCAGTTATTGTTGAAGCAGAAGTAGTAACTGAATCGAGAATAAAACCAAATATAAGCTCACAATTAATAATCATATCATAAAATAAGAATACTCAATTAATAAATTCATACATGACATGTTTAAACTATTCCCATGATAGTGGGCCCTAAAATAAGATACCTAGCACAACATTGACATTTAGTCTTTGGACAGAAATATCAATTGTAAGTGGTACTCTTTATGTAGTAATCAAATATTGACAATTAATCCCGTCAAGTAATAAGCCTTTTTTTGGACTGACTTATTACTTACATGGAAAACCTAATAATCGTCATATATTTATTACCATAAGTATGCCCATTATTTGGCTAAATAATAATCTTCCTTTGGGCCGGTCATTATTCGCATAAATAATAGACATACACATCTTAATATTCCAAAATAAACAAATTTAATTATAGAGGTTACTTTGGTAACATATAATTTCAATTCAATTTATTTTGAAATATCAGATATAATACATATATCAATAAACTTTTATTTCCAAATCAAAGCAAAACTTTTATCAATTTAATCATTATGCCTGCATTGTTGATTATATATATATAACAATACAGTGGTCTTAATGATATGCACATATATATTCACGCCAAAAAGAACAAAAGAATCAAGCTTAATGATATGCACATATATATTCACGCCAAAAAGAACAAAGAATCAAGCGACCTGATAAAATATATGTATGTATTCATGCTTGTGTTGACTTTCACGTCAAAACAAATAAAACACACAAAACAAAAAGTCACAGCTTCAACAAAATATATATATAATTCCCATGACAGTGTTTTGGCTCAACAAAAATTATATATATATTATATATTATTTGCCAAAAAAATCACCAACAGCATTCATCAAGTCGCCAGTAAACACGATTACACGAATAGTCGCCAGTAAACACGATTACACGAATATATATGACAGTAGTATGAATATTTAAAGCAAAACCCGATTAAATATATATATTCTTGCTTCACGCAGTAAAACAGTATAATATATATATTCTTCAATTGCTTCATACAGTAAAATAATACAACATATATTTTTCAATTGCTTCAACAACAATCATAATAATTAAATCAATTAATATCTCAATGATTCAATATGAGTACGCTCTAATACCAATTGTTAGAAATAACTTTAACAGGTTAAACCTATATTAAAGTCTAGAAACTCATATTAAATCAATAAGAATTATTGTAGAGAACATACCTGAATCCATATTGTTAAACCTGAGTAGGATTGAATCTTCCACAGTCAAATTTCCTTAGGTTACTCTATATTTTTCTTCTTGAATGGGGGAAGAGAAAAGAGAGCAATATTACGTTGATTTGAATTGGGGACCATAACCCTAATTATGTTCTTTATATACTAATATAATTAGGTTCTCATTAACCCTAATTTAATTAGTATTAGGTCTCTACACATTAAAGCTCATACCCAATAGATATTTCTAGAGCCCAATTAATAGATCACTTATTTAGCCCTATTAAAATAGATAGCCCATAATATAATTGTTATTTAATATGTAAGCCCACATTAAGAAATATAAAAAAATCCTAACACAGCAATGCACCAACATTGGAGTGTGGTTACGCATCCATTATCAGTGGAAAGCTTGCACTTTGGAATTTATGAAAATTTGACATTTTAGAATTGACAAGCAACATTTTGTAACTTTCCAAGAAAGCCTCTTCTGCCACCACCTTAACTCTCTACACACAATCTAACTTTCAAGTCAAAATACACATCATGGCAAGCATTTACTAAAGGTTTTATCCAATGCTATTACTTGCCTTGCAGAACCTTACACAATTCGAACAAAATGTGACCTTCACAATACTTACTACAAAAATAACTCTAACAACCAAATGTTCTGGAAAGTAATTAACATGATACTACATTTACGATCTTTCATGAAGTTCACATTCCATAGATTTTACTAACAAAAGAGATAAAGCCTCTACATACAAATGTGGAAAGAAATTTTGCAACAACCATAAATAGAAACTTCTTCAACACATTATTGTAAACAATGCATGAACTATAAACTCCCTATAACATCACTACAATAATATTATTATCTAAACAAATAAACAATATTCATACATATCAGTCACACAGCATTCTAAGTTGGTTCATTTCTCATACATAACATAAATGTGGGACCAAAATTTGACATACCCAAAAAAAGAGTGGGAATCCGAATGGCTATGGTTGCTCTAAGCCAACAACTACTCTACTTCTCTAATTCAACAACCACTAGAGTTACACAACGACCATCTCACCCCAATACACCTAGCCTTCTAAATACCTCCCTAAACAAGTCCTATGTCTCTCCCATCTTTTGCTCTTCTTCTACTTCTCAGTCTCCAGAAGCCAATACAGACACTCCAGAGTCTTATGTCAATCTGGGTGTCTCTCTCTTCTCCAAAGGACGAGTTTGTATCTTCACTTGTCATTCATTGTTTTCTGACCAAACATTCATCTTTTAAACAATTTTCAAATATCACAAATGACTGCACCTAACAAGTCAAAAGACACACTAAAAAGTCGAGCTTGTTGAAATTTTGATATAAAATACATACTGATCCACGACGGAGGTCGTACCCTCTCAATTCACATCCTTCAACACCCATTCCCTTGTCCACATGCAACTCACCAAGCTTGCTTTCAAAACAGAAAATGAAAGCCTTAATCGATGAATACAAAACCCAGACCATCATCAATCTCCCAATCCATCATCAGAAACCATCATCGATCTCCCAAACCATCATAACAAAACTATCATCAATCTCGAACCATCATCAATCTCCTAAACCATCATCAATCATCAGATGAACATCATCAATCCACAATAAAAGAAAAAAAAAGTAATGAAAGAGAGACTTATGGTCTTTACAGAGAGAGATGGAGAAGGAGAAGTTCTAAAAGAGGTGCCATTGGTGGGTTTCGATACCCATTTCTAGGTTTCCACATTGACTGGAAACCATTTCCATTGCTAGGCTAGGAAACTCATCCTGTTGATAGAGGTTGACCGATGATCGAGGTTGAGTGGACAGACGAAGGTTGATCGGTGATAGAGATTGAGTCAAGAGAGGGAGGTTGATCGACAATAGGTTTCCAAATTAACAAGAAGAAGAAAAAGAAAAGAGCATAACAGAAGAAGAGAACAGAAGACCAAGAAAAAGGTAAAGAGCAGATGAATCTAGGTTCGAAGGAGAAGGAGAAGAAGAAGAAGAATAAGAAGAAAGATGATGAAAAAGAACAAGAACAAGAAAGAGAGAGAAACAGAAAGGAGAAATGATCTAGGTAGGAAGAGAGAGAATGTGGTTTTTGTGTTTTTTAAATATTTTTTTATTTTTTAATTTTGATTTTTCAATTTCATTTTAATCAACTGTAAATCATTGGCAAAATGGTCATTTACTACGCTGGCTGTGACAGGAGGCTCTTCCATCATGCTTGGTCGTGATAGAAGAGCCTCACATTACTCTCAAGGCAAGCATCACGCTTGAGCATGATGAGAGAGTCTTCTGTCACGCTTAGGTGTGACAAGAGACTCTCCCGTCACGCCTGCACATTTTCATTAAGAATGATGTTGGAGTTGTTAAGGTAATAACCTCGACGTTTGTTAATGTCATACGTCCATTTTGTTAAATTTGAACAACTTCAAACATTGTGTTAACGTCCAACTTGTTACCTGAATAACTTTCACGTTGGTAGGAACAAGTTGACATTATGTACTTATTAAAATGGATGTGGGAGTTGTTTATGGAACAACTCTGACATATGCTAATATCATACGTCCATTTTTGTTTAATTTGAACAACTTGTGACGTTACACTAAACGTCTAACTTGTTCACTTAACAACTTTGACGTTGGTAGGAACAAGTTAACGTTACATATTTGTTAAAATAGAAGTTGGAGTTGTTCAAGGAACAACTCTGACATGATCCTGATATCATACATCCATTTTTGTTCAATGTAAACAACTTTAGACGTTGTACTAAATATCCAACTTGTTGATTGAACAACTTTGACGTTAGTAGGAACAAGTTAACGTTACATACTTGTTAAAATGGACGTTGAAGTTGTTCAAGGAACAACTTTGACATCATGCTGATGTCATAATTTAATGCTCTGGTAGTGATGAGAGAGCCTTCTGTCATGGTTGGCCATGATAGAAGAGCCTTCTGTCACGTCCAATCGTGATAGGAAGCTCTCCTATCATGCTAATGTGTTTTCGTTTAATTTGAACAACTTCAAACATTGTACTAAACGTTAAACTTGTTAATTAAACAACTTTGACGTTGGTGAGAATAAGTTGACGTTACGTACTTATTAAAATGGACGTCCGAGTTGTTCGCAAAACAACTCTGATGTATGCTGATGTCATATGGCCATTTTTGTTTAATTTGAACAACTTTAGACGTTGCACTAAACGTCAAACTTGTTCATAAAACAACTTTCATGTTGATAGGAACAAGTTGACGTTATGTACTTGTTAAAATGGACATTGGAGTTGTTCAGGGAATAACTCTAACGTCATGCTGATGTTATACATCTGTTTTATTCAATTTAAACAACTTCAAAAGTTGTGCTAAACGTCCAACTTGTTAACTGAACAACTTTGACGTTGGTGGGAACAACTTGACGTTACGTACTTGTTAAAATGGACATTGGAGTTGTTCGAGGAACAACTCTGATGTCATGCTGATGTTATGCATCTATTTTGTTCAATTTAAACAACTTCAGACGTTGTGCTGAACGTCTAACTTTTAACTAAACAACTTTGATGTTGGTGAGAACAAGTTGACGTTATGTACTTGTTAAAATGGATGTTAAAGTTATTCAGGGAACAACTCTGACGTCATGCTGATATCATAACTTAATGCTTCGGCCATGATGGGAGAGTCTTCTGTCACGGTTGGCCGTGATAGAAGAGCCTTTCGTCACGTCCAAGCGTGATGAGAAGCTTTCTTATCACGCCAATGCGTTTTTATTTAATTTAAACAACTTCAGACATTGCACTAAATGTTAAACTTGTTAATTAAACAACTTTGACGTTGGTACGAATAAGTTGACATTATGTACTTGTTAAAATGGACGTTCGAGTTGTTCACCAAACAACTCTAACGTATGCTGATGTCATACGTCCATTTTTGTTCAATTTGAACAACTTTAGACGTTCACTAAACGTCCAACTTGTTTATCGATCAACTTTCATGTTGATGGAAACAAGTTGACATTATGTATTTGTTAAAATGGACATTGAAGTTGTTCAAGGAACAACTCTGACGTCATATTGATGTCATACTTCCATTTTATTTAATTTAAACAACTTCAGACATTGTGTTAAACGTCCAACTTGTATATTGAACAACTTTGACGTTGGTAGGAACAAATTGACGTTACGTACTTATTAAAAAAGACGTTGGAGTTGTTTTAGGAACAACTCCGATGTATGTTGATTTCATACGTTCATTTTTGTTCGATTTTAACAACTTCGGACGTTGTGCTAACATCTAACTTGTTTGATTAACAATGTTGACGTTGGTCTCAACAAGTTCACGTTACGTAACTTGTTACAATGGACGTTGGAGTTGTTTATGACACAACTTTGATGTTTGCTATGTCCATTTTTGTTAAATTGTAACAACTTTAGACGTTGCACTAATGTCCAACTTGGTATCTAAACAACTTTAACATTAATCTAAACAAATTAACGTTACCTAACTTGTTAACAAGAATGTTGGACTTGTCAAATGAACAACTTTGACGTTAAACTGAAATATTAATAATAACAAATAATAATATAATATAATATTTTATAATAAATTATTATATTTATATATTATTTTAATTATAATATAATAAAACATTAATAATAGTTTAAAATACTTATAATATCATTATAATATTATATTTTATTGTAAAATATTATATTTATATATTATTTTATTAGTAAATTATTATTTTAATATTATTTATTATAAAATTAATATTTTAAATCTGCAGCAACCGGTTTAAATTGGCTGCTGCAGGTTTCATTAACCACTTTGGCTGGCAGCTGGCAGCAAAAGTGTGTTCGTATGGTACAAACAACTTTCAACTTTTGTTTGTACCATAGCCACTCTCCTTTCTAAAGAGATATACATGAAAAAGATTAGGAAAAAATAGCCATATAATAAATTTCAACTTACGTTAAATTAAAGTATGGTAGAGAACAAAAGTCGTATGGTACAAACAACTTTTGTTTGTACCATAGCCACTCTCCTTTCTAAAGAGATATACATGAAAAGGATTAGGAAAAAATAGCCATATAATAAATTTCAACTTACGTTAAATTAAAGTATGGTAGAGAACAAAAGTGTGTAACGCTAGTCAGAAAGATGTAGACAAGAATAGGAGGAAAATTAATGTGAGGAAATAAAATAACTAGATACAATGGACCTATAAGTCTATGACCACAAATGGAGTGATGGAGATAGAGGGCATCAATATATATATATATATATATATAATTAATCACGTATTGATTATTGTTAAAAAGAAAGTTGAAGCTTAATTCAAGCTGTTAATCACATGCATGCATTCACATGAGGAAGAAGATTATCTAGCCAAAATGAAGAGACTTTGTCCCAACTTGTTTGTTCTTTCTTCCAATAACAGCTTCTTCTTCTTTTCACAAGACCTTTTAATTTCTCCATCTGTTCATATATATATAAAGGAAAGTGCACACCACTTGATAAGTAATGTTTCAATTCTATTATTGGCCAGCCTTCCATTCCTCTAAGCAACACACCTACTCCCCACCAGTGTAGTTTATTTCAAGAAATCCAATAGAGATCTTCATGTTTTCCTTTCTTATAATTAAATAATTCAGCTGGATCAGGTGCCATCAAAGTCTTCCAGAACAGATGCAAAGTGAGTAACTCACGCTTCCCTTTAAATATTTATATGCCTTTTTAACATATAAATTTCAACTATGGAAGGTAATCTTTAAGATGCATTGGTTGTTATTTAATTCGACTGAATGCAAAAGGTACAGCTAAACACCAAGCTCTGTTTTTCTTTACTTATCATTATTTATACACATGTAAAACGATGTTCGTTGAAATTTGAATTACCGGCGGCCCACAGAATTATACATCTTATTATAGTAAGCGACACAATAATTAACTATAATTAAATCTCTTATGAGTTCTATGGACAAATCATTTATCTTGTAATAAAGACCTTAACTTCATCTAATCAATTGATTAAGTAATTTAAAACATGGAAAATCATCATCAAGGCTGTTGTGTGTAAATGTACATGCACAGAAACTTCCTTAGCAATGATAGTGTAACTTCAAGCATTGACTTGCATTTTCTGGCACACAACGTTTGACTCTCATGCAAATTTATTGGAATTTTCATCACATTCAACCGTTCCGCTTCAAAGCGCAACTACCTAATCTTTCCATTCTATTTCATTCCTTGACAATTAAACTACATATAGTTTATATAATATTAGTGGTGGAGACGGTCCAACCGTACTCGGAGAATTCAAAATGCGGTAAACACGGCTCTTCCTTACATGATTTTGCATATAAGAGACGATCGCACCTCTCATTTCCATTCTGTTCACCCACTAATGCATCTAAATGGCCATTTCATATCAAAGCGTGATCATCCGACTACTTGTGATAGTCCTCCTTATTACCTGCACGGAGGCAGCGTCCTTCGAACGAAAACGTATACCTTTCCCCGGATTCGAGGACAAGTCATTAGCAAAGTTCTTTGAGTTTTCAGGGAAGAATACTAGCATCGATGGTGGAGCTCTTCAGCTAACTACTGATACCCGCAACGATAAGTTAACCAACCACTACAACAACTCTGGGCGTATTATGTACAAACAACCTTTCAGGATCCACAATGGTCAAATCATGGGCTCTTTCAATTCAACTTTTGTAATAAATCTCTTCAGGGACCAAGGATGGGATGCTGGTCATGGCCTTGCTTTTCTCATTGCCCCCAACCACACCTTACCCGAAGCCAGCCATGGTCAGTGGCTTGGCCTCACCAATAGTACCACTGATGGTAGCAGAGACAACCATATTGTGGCCATTGAGTTCGACACCGCGGAGCAAGAGTTTGATCCAGATGACAATCATATTGGACTCAACATCAACTCTGTTAGATCTAACAAGAGTGTTCCTCTCAAAGATAATAATATCACACTGTCCACCACTGGAAGCACCTCTTACAAAGTGTGGGTCCAATACAATGGAACATCCCAGTTGATGCAAGTCTACGTGGACAAAGAAAGAGAACCAAAGCCCTCAAAGCCGCTTCTCACTCAGAAAATAGACCTGAAAGCTTTTGTCAAAGAAGAATCCTACTTTGGCTTTTCTGCTTCTACAGGTTTTCCAAACATTCAGCTCAACTGTGTTCGCTCATGGACATTGGAGATAGAGGTTCTTGAGAAGAAAAAGGACTGGAAATGGTTGATTATCACAGCTGGGGTTGGCATTCCTATTCTGACCATATTACTAGTCCTGTTCATAATGCTTTATGTAAACAAGAGAAGAAGAAGAGTTGAAAAGCCCCATCAGGAATTCGGTAACTTGAGATATCTGCCAGGGATGCCAAGAGAGTTCAAGTATAAGGAGTTGAAAAGGGCCACAAACAACTTTGATGAAAGCATGAAACTTGGAGAAGGTGGATTTGGCATAGTTTACAAAGGGACAGTCCAGGAAAAGGGTGGTCAAGATCATAAAAATACTATCCCATGTGAAATAGCAGTCAAGAAATTCTCGAGAGATAACATCAAAAGCAAAGGTGACTTCTTGGCTGAGCTCGCCATCATCCACCGTCTTCGCCATAAACACCTTGTCCGCTTAGTTGGTAAAAACTTTTTCTTCCAATGTTCATTTTTATTTGTTTATCGATGGATTGATAGTTACCAGGTGATCCAGTAGAGAATTTCTGAGTTTTTTTTTTTTTTTAAATTACAAAGGAAAGGACTGCACCACTTGTCTGACACATGACGATGCTATTTATCAGGTTTAATTTATGCCATAAGCATCCCATTAATTTAAACTATTTTCAACAAATGATCTTCAGAGTGTCATTTTCTTAATTACATTACATGTACTTTCCAAGTACTTTCATTGACACTTTCAAGATGAAAGCTATCGCAAAACGTCATCTACTTTGCAGGTCAAACGCTGGGTTTGAAAATGTCTGCACAAGTCTCTCTCTATGCTTATCACAGAAAAGTAAAAACTATGACAATTCCTTGCTACTTGTAAAAGGAACTTACTAGTCAAATGAAATTTAGCTCTAACTGAATTTAATAACAACTTGAAATGTTAGATGCAATATTATCTCTCGAAACCAGCGAAACTGATCAGTCCTTTCTCTGCAGGCTGGTGCTATGAGAAAGGGAAGCTTCTATTAGTGTACGATCACATGCCAAATGGGAGCTTGGAGAAACACCTACATGGGAATTCAGAACAGAATACACTGAATTGGAATCGTAGATACAGAATATTATCTGGGGTTGCATCAGCATTGTATTACCTGCAGAATGAGTATGATCAAAAGGTGGTGCATCGTGACCTTAAGCCAAGCAACATATTGGTTGATGCAGATTTCAATGCTAGACTGGGCGACTTCGGTCTTGCTCGAACCATCGAAAATGAGAGAAACTCCTATGCTGATCTAGTTAGTGGCGGCGTCCCAGGGACAGTGGGCTATGTGGCTCCAGAGTGCTTCCACACAGGGAAGGCTACACCTGAATCCGATGTGTTTGGTTTTGGGGCTGTGGTGTTAGAGGTTGTGTGTGGCAGAAGTCCTGGGATCATGATTCCTCATGAACAACATATTTATACCTTGGTTGATTGGGTTTGGATGTTGCACCGCGAAGGGTGTATTCAAGATGCTGTGGATGAAAGGCTGGAAAATAATTATGTGGTTGAAGAAGCAAAGAGGGTTTTACTACTGGGGTTGGCTTGTTCAAATCCAATAGCCACTCAAAGGCCTAAAACGGAAGAAATATTACAGATCATATCTGGAACTTTGCCAGCTCCTTGTGTACCTCCATTCAGGCCAGTCTTCACATGGCCTTCTACAGGTCCTGCCACCATTGTCATTGACGATTTTCTAAATGGCATCACATCATCTTCTCAAGATTATTCTAGTGAAATAAGTAGTTTATCCATAGCACAGAAGCCTTTAGCTCCATCTCCCACTACCAATCTTCCAGTTTCTGGAATTGTGGGGGCGTAACACTGGTATAGAATACAAAATTTTCTGCTCTTATGTCTACCACCAGGAGTTAATCTCGTATACATCCTCATGTTTTAAACAGTCTTTTGTCTCCAAGTTAACCCCCCGAGACTCATTTGCCTGGCATGCTTTTTGCCAGGAATGTGCTTTGTAGTATAGGATGCTTAGGGGCATTTCCATTGTAATTTGATGCATGATTCCTAGGAATAGCGCAGGCCGTGGGTAGGTAAGATGAGGCATTGTATTAGCCAATCCTGAAATTTTTTTTTTTTTTTCTGGGGCAAATTCTCTCATGGTCGATGCCACTCAGACAAGATTATGAAGGATTCAATGACCAAATTACAGTGGGTACCGAAGGAGCCTATCCAAGTATCAAAACCCCAAATATTGTGGATATTCATGATGCTTGATTGTAATGTCAGGAACTAATAATGTTGAAGCAATGAAAAAAAAAGGCTTTCTTGCAACACATAAATATACCTGTATTCCTTATTTTCAGAATAACTGGTTTAATATAGATATTGTTGAGTATACATCATGCTATAAGACCGTTCACTAATAGATAACTATTTAATTGTCTACTATTTCAATTTACAAATTTTAAGATAGATTATGCAATTATAAGTTATAGGAGAGTTGATTTCCTAACCTTGCCTGTAAGCCATTTTAGCAATGATCCATAATGCGGGCAGAAATACAAAACTATCATCTTGATTTCATTTAGTATAAACAGACAGTTACAAGCCAGGGCTCAATATCCAAATGGTAAAGAAACTTCCGTCAGAGATGCCCCAAAGAATACTTCACTTAATCGAAAGACCTTTAGAGAGCAGTCCTTTTGGGCTTTGATATTTAAATGATTCATAAAGAGCATACAACAACTAGCATTTATATCTATATATCGAATAACAGGAAGACATCTTCTTTGGACACAATCAAAAATTCAAAATGATGCCTCCTTGAGAATAATTCAGATTGACCAGGCGCTACTTTGAGCCAAAGTCTTTGACATTTATATGCTGTATGTATAATAGAGGTGGTGCCAGAACTCAATATCAGTCAATCATGTGCCTGAAGGATGCTCAACAACAGTAAGTGATCATAAATAAGCTTGATACAGTCCCAGACGTGACAGAAAGAAATAGAGATAAGAGGAAACAGAATACAAATTTGTCATTACTATTCTGTGCACAAAAAATCAAATAATATGCAAGCATGCATAATTTTGAGTGATTCAATGAATGGAACAAATGTAAAAAGAACATAAAATCAAGAGAACTTAGCAATAAGTCCTATGAATTCAATGAATGGAAAAAATGCAAAAAGAACACATAATCAGGAGAACTTAGCAATAAGTTCTCCGAATTCAACAATTGATTTCTCATATAAACACTTAGTGAATATTTGGTTTTACCTTAGCAGTGAGTTGAGGGTAGGCAGAATGTAGATTAATTAGTTGTAAAGTACAACTAGATGGTCTTATTTCAAAGCAAAAATCAAATACATCTAATCATCCCAGTCACATAATAGAACTAAGGCCGCCATAAGATTCCTAAATTCTTGAAAGCTATCAAACAATCCCGTGGCAATATTGTATGTGACCATGAGTAATATTTATTCTTGAATCCACTATGACAAACTTAAAATTTAACATGCCTCTCATCCAAGTAAAGAGTTGCACTACATGAAAGCAAACATAATCAGAACTTTTAACATAGGCATTTTATAAGTTCGTTAGTTTTAGACATTACCGCATCAATGACTAGTAAATGTCCAAACAGAAGCTTGAATCAGAGAGCTTCAGCTTTCATTAATCCACCCAGAGCCATATATAAGTTGAATTCATTTGGTACCCCAAGGAAAAGTAGAAATAAATGCAAGATAAAATTAAGCTAGAGTTTGCAAAAACAGGAAGAAGATAAGAGCGTGACTCTAATACCTCAAGCAAACAAACCAAACTTTATTTGGAACTTTTTTGTATTACAGTCCAGCATCTCACTCAAGCTACAATTTATGTTTTTCTCTTTCAAAAGCTTGTGCCGCATCTCCAGTCTCTTCTTTAAACCATGCCGAAAGAAGTCAGGACAGTCAACAACTTCTTCAATTGGGCGCCCCATTACCTCGACCAGAAACCTGATCCTAGGTTCTAAAGAATTCTTGATGCTCTTGATCAGAATAGGGGGATAAGAAGTCACCAAAGCTGCTATCTGTCCATCTTGAAACCCACTTCTTTTCAGAAAAGTAAAATTGGGTCTCAAAATCTTGTTCACATCTCTGCACAGAACTTCAGGGAATTTCACTGCTACCATTTGAAGATCTAGTTCTTTCAGTCCTACTGAATTCAAAAATTCTGCAGTTGGTCGTAGCCTATTAGGAACACTATAACCCATTATAAAGGGATGTTTCACCAGAACCTTACTGATCATTCCTTCACTGGCAAGGCCGAGACTAGCAAGAAAATCCACAGTTTCAGTGAGCTTAGATTCAATACTGTAGCTGATGAGCCTCGGATTGAGCAATATCATCCTGCCAAGTTGCTTTTCAGGGACCCCCAGAGCTTGAAAGAAAGCCAAAAGTGGACAGAGTTTCTCTTCCACACTATGAGAGAGTATATGAGGGAACTTGGCTATGGCAGAAGCAACTTCATGGGGTTTAGTCCCAAGTGTAGTCAGACACTCAACCATGGGAACCAGCTTCTCGTTGAGACCAAGAGTAAGGATTTTGGGGCACTTAGAAACAACATAAGGGAGCTTCCTCTCTTGAATGCCAATGCTTTTCAAGTAAGCCCAGTTTTCAGAGGCTCTCTCACTTTCAACATCCTGCAGGCGCTTGCACCTTTTAAACATATCATGGATGGTCTTATCATCAAAACCTCTATCCCTGAAGAACAAGATGATGCTACTACCATGTTGACTAGTGCTGATTTCCATCTCTCCTGAGTGAAACTTTAAAACATATCAAGCTCTCACCACAATCACAATTCTGTGTGTTTCTTTAATTAAGAACATATTTTAACATAAGATTAACTTACTACCCAGTCAGTGTAGATGTTTAAGCGGTTTAGAATATATGATGAATTTAGTTACTTCTAACAACCTTAACAAATAATGAGAGAAGTAGACAAAGCCTGAGCTCAACTAGCGAGGAAGAAGTGTAATTCTTTTCTTTCAATAATTACAACAACTGGCATATGAAGAACAGCATAAAAAATAGGATGACACACATATGTTGTTAGTAATCACACAGATGACAAATAACACACCTTTTTGGGGTGGCAATAATAAAATTGGCATTTGGAAAAGCAAAATTGAAAAATATAGATGTATGAAGAACAAAAAGATTGAGATGGGGTTGAAGGAAAGCTGCATTACCTTGTATATAATAAAGATTGAAGGTTTTGTTGAGCTTCACACCACGGCTGTAAATGTTGCTTCTGTTTGTTGTGAATGTGATTGTGAAAGCCTTATCTAGTGTTTCTCCATTTACCGTAATTGCCCCACATTGTTATGAAATGACTGATGTGCCCTCCGATCATCAAAACCCTAACTTATTAATCCAATCCAACAAAACAAACCCCCTCCTTCCCCTTTCCTTCCACAGAAAATCAAAACTAGTTTTTGGATGAAAAGATGGGGCCTTCTCTAGGTGGCATTTTTATTAAGCTAAAAACCACGTTGATGTCGAAGCGCCCAATTTCAACTTCAACATTAGTAGTTCGTCGTTTGTGTTCCATGACCAGTGACGACGACAGCAACAACAGAAACAATGCCCAGAATCCTCCAGAGCCAATCCCCAATAGGCCGTTGAGAGGTGAGAGGCCCTTCAATTCTCACAATCAGCCTCAACGCCGCTCTCAACTTCCTCATCACGTTCAGTCAGATACCAGCTTCCTCGAAAAGTTCAAACTTGCTGCTGACAACAAGACACAAAATGACACGACAGCAGCAGAACACAAGACCGTCAAGCGCGATCAAGCGCCTCCTCCTCAGGATGCGGACGAGATCTTCAAGAAGATGAAGGAGACGGGTCTCATTCCAAATGCTGTGGCGATGCTCGACGGTCTCTGCAAAGATGGGCTCGTCCAAGAAGCCATGAAGCTGTTCGCTCAAATGCGTGAGAGAGGTACCATTCCTGAGGTTGTTATCTACACTGCTGTTGTTGATGGCTTTTGCAAGGCACACAAGTTCGACGATGCCGTCAGGATTTTCAGGAAGATGCAGACCAACGGCATTTCCCCGAATGCCTTCACTTATGCGGTGTTGATTCAAGGCTTGTATAAGTCTAACAAGTTGGAAGATGCCATTGACTATTCCATTGAAATGTTGGAAGCCGGTCATTCTCCAAATGTTACGACTTTTGTTGGTTTGGTTGATGGGTTGTGTAGGGAGAAGGGTGTTGAGGAAGCCCGCACTGTTATTGCAACGTTGACACAAAAGGGATTTCATATTAATGATAAAGCTGTTAGAGATTTCTTGGACAAAAAGGCACCTTTTGTGCCATCTGTTTGGGAAGCAATCTTTGGGAAGAAAACTTCTCAGTCTCAGAAACCTTTTTAAGCTCCTAAATTACTTGCATGACATAATGTGGAAACAATATCCAATTTCATCAATGCAACTTCGTACTATAACTTGTGCTTTCAATTGTCTTTTGGCTTCATCCTCAAAAAATCTGTATGTCTTGTGATTTTGGACACTGTTTGTTTGATTGACATCACATCATTTTGGTGATCAAATGTCCATACTGCTCTCAGATTTGATATTGTTGAATTGTAGTTCCTTTTATCATTCTTTTCACTTCTTACCTGTTATTGCCCTATAATTCATATTACAAAGTTCACTTATTGATTGGTTTTCCCGCCAGAAACTGGGGAAAAGAAATTTAAAAAAAAAAAAAAAATGTTAGTAATGGATGTGGAGTGTAGAAAGATGGAAACAAGGTCTCCTCAGGCACTGCAAACTACTTTATATTGGCTTCAAGTGAAGATGACAGTAGTTAGGATTGAAAACTTCAGAGTAGTAGTAGACACAGTCATGAGAATGACGGTTACAGGTGATAATGTGGTGGCACAGGTCTCCCCAAGAAAGAAGAGGTGGAGGCTAGGGTGATGGCCTAAGTATTGTTGGCGTTGAGTGATGGTAGGGGGCCAAGGAGGCAGAGGAAAAACAGAAAGCAGGAGGTGATTGAAGTATCTGTGAGCATGATGAGACACTAGTACTAGACATAGAGCAGATTGATTACATATTAATAATATTATTGGCAGGAAGAATTAAGAAGTAGATGTGGGAATAGTAGATATTATTGTGACAATTTGCCAAATATCAGTATCATTGTTTGATGATGGTGAAAACAAAACTGTTCTGGCCATCTTTGCGTATCCTGTTGGTTCTCGGGAAACTTGTTGATTCTTGAATCAATTCCTTATACATAAACGATTATTGGCATATATTGAGCTTCTCCAGAGGACCAATGGTGTTTGGAAATGACATGCTGAGCTATGTTAATGAATGATGTTTTCCTTCTTTATGTGAAGGCTGATGAATTTGAAATATTACCTATAGAAGTGAACTCGGTAGCAGTGGGAATCAATGGAGAAAGTGCAGGAAATGCAGAGAATGGTTTGATTGCAGAGGATGTCAGTTGAAGCCTCCGCGTATGACAGCTCTTAGAACATAAATGTTAGGAACGAAAGGGCTTAAATGTGGTAAGGTCAGACTGCCCTTCATGTGCACACCATGTGGTCGGTCATTGTTTAATTGTAGTAAGTTAATTGAAGAGATACATCTCCTCTTGAAGAGTGACAACACACGATACCAGGTAATTTAAATGTAAGGAACAACTCACCTACAAAATTCTCAATACTGATTTGGTCGGCTTGATGGTTTTCTACTAGTTTATGAGGGTCAACCCATGCTATAAATTTTTTTTTGGATGATTATGTGCTTTTATAATAATTGACGACTGATGAGTTTATGTTGTAACTTGTGATTACAAACACACGCAATTTTTCAGGCCAGGCTTCACCCAGCGTGGTAGCGCCCTCATTGCACGTGCCCATTTCCCCCTGCCAAAGCACAAAACTAATCCAGTACACGTAAAAACTGATCTTCAAATCAGAAAAAGATTACGTTCAGTCGATCAAAGAGTTTATCAGGACTTCACAAGATCAACTACTATCAAGTACTCGTACATATATTATATATACAACCATTTAGTATATTATTATGATGGTACCATTGGTATTTATAAATTAAAGTGAAGAACAAGATTTAATGGAAATATGGAATGTCGAAATTTATTTTAATGTTTAGATTGTCTGTTGACATAAAGAAAAAGAAAAGAGTAGTCTAAAATCGTTTTTAGTATAGGGCCTATAGGCAACAGCAAAAGAAGCGTTGAAATGCTTAGCGTCAAACAATAAAATAAGACGTAGCTAGCGTGAGTTATAAAATAGAGATTAGTTAATAATTGAATGGTGGAGTTTGAAAGAATGAAAAAGACGAAACTGGGAGGAATGTGGGGTCGGCGCCGGCCGTGCCGACTTCACAGTTCGATAGCGACCCAGGAATTTATTTGTTTCTTCTTCACATAAAATACCATCCATTTGGCCCTCAAAAGTCAAAAGCTTAATTCACCGGAGTTTTATATATTATAAAATGTTTTGACTCTGGAGCCTGCAATGTGTGTATATATATGTACACCATGGACTTGAGGACTAGTAGCTCTCATAAGATAAACAATCGTGAATGATGATGGGTTTAGTGTATTTTGAGTGGCCTCTGTGCGTTGTTTTTTACGTATGTATATTGATGCCATTGCGTCAACTGAAGAATGCTGTGGTGATAATACTTGGGAGAGTGGGTGAAGAAGAAGAGGAAGAGAGCAGCCAGCAGTTTGAACCTTACCTTTCAGTGTGTAAGTTGCAAACAGTGTCGTCGTCTGAAGAAATGTGCTTGATATGCTTGGTGGAATTCGACAAGGAAGGAGTGGTGAGCAGACTATCAAGATGTGGGCACGTATTCCACACGGATTGCATAGACAGATGGATTGATTGTAACCACTTCACTTGTCCACTTTGTAGGTCTTTTCTCCTCATCAACGTCCCTTTTTCCCATGTAAAATGCACCACCTGCTAAAACTCTACTCTTACCACTTCATTCCAAAAGCTGATCATGCTTGTTAATTGTAACAACGCAGTGTAGATTTAGTTGTTTTGAGCAGCGCATTGCAATTGCAATTGAAATTGAGTGAGCACGTTATGTCTTTTGCTGTGAACATGATGCGGCTTTCATTATTATATAATTTCATGATGTTAATAGTCAAAAACACACTAGTCTTTAGGAAAATTGGGCTTTTAGAATTTATATCATGGGCCTAGCCCATATTTAACAGTCCAAATAATCTATGAAAATATAACAAAATAAAAATAGTGGTCGTGCACTGGAAAAAGACGATACGATAACGGCGGTGAGGAGAGCAGAATCGCATAACGTATAAGTGATGAGAAATCATGGTAATTTGAATTCCTTCAGATTTGCTTATATATTTGCTTTTGTTTTTCTTTATATATCTGTTTCGTTAGATCGATCCCTTTGTTATTTTTCCACTGCATGAGATGAGACCAGCTTCTATGTTTATTGGATTTTCGTATAATCATTCTAATTCATTTTGGGGTTATCAGATCCAAACGAACTCATATTTATTATCTAATCATAAAATTTGTTGACAAACCTTTTAATTTTCATTGAAAGTCTTTGGAGACTGAAGATCTCCAACTCCAAGGATGAGTAGTAGAGTGTTGCGTTGAGAGGTCCCCTGCATGATGTTGCTGGAACCAAGACTATTTAAATAGTTGTCAGCAGTTTGAGTCTCCCTTCAAAATTGAGAAAACAGAGAAGCTCAATGAAATATTTGGATCAGTTTCAACTTAATTCTCTAGTGAATTTACAATGATAGACATGTTTGGGCAATATCATTTAAAGAGATAAGAAATGATTTGTTGAGCCTTCTTCAGTATGGTTAGGAATACTAGTCTCGTTCTTGAAAAATTCATATTGCGTGGGGTGATTTTAGACCAGAAGAATGGTAATGAGAAAATTAAAGATAGTTTTAGGATATGATGTGGTTCTACTGTTGTAATGGCACCTACTGCATAAGCAATTTATGCGAAAAGAGTAATTAATGTTAATTCATTTATGTGTTTATAGTCTTTCAGATTCACTTTGTGTTTCTTATCAGTCGCCAAGGAAAAGTCAGGTTGACAAAATGGTATTCTCCTTATTCACAGAAGGAAAGCGCTAAGGTATGGCTTACAAATCCTATCCTTTTCAGGATTTTAAATTATTACTTGGTATGTATGTACAAGGACCACACTTTTGTTTTGTCACTTATCTTTTTGGTGCCATTTTCTCAGCCACTTGTGATAGTCAATATTGATGCAATTTTGAAACTACTACATTGTCTGAGTAGGTTATCCATGAGCTCAGTGGAGTGATTCTTATGCGAGAACCCAAGCTCTGTAATTTTGTAGAATGGAGAGGATACAAGGTTGTTTATAAAAGGTAACGAACAAATATAATAGTGTTTACAGTCATGCAAAGTAAACATCATTATACAGATGACTAACTTAGCTGGTCCGATTTATACAAATATACTAGTTTATACTTCTGCATGTGCATTGATCAGGATGACAATGAATTAGAGATCCTTGAAATAATTCATAATTTGTTGAGATCCTTGACAGATACTTTGGCAGTGTGAGTTCACTGTTGCTTATTATAAGAGCTCATTGCAGTATCCTGTATGTATTCATTTGTTTGGGACTAAACCCACTTATTATAGTAATATATACTTGCTTCCAGGTATGTGAGTTGGACTTGATCTTCACAAGGTTTGTGCAATGAGCTTGCTTTTACATATAGTAATGATTATTAAGCATTCCTTGGATGTGAAAAACTGTTCTTTTGTTTAATTGTTGATTGCTGTACTGTTTACACTGTAGGCATACTATATATTGGATGACCTCTTGATTGCTGGGGAACTTCAAGAATCAAGCAAGAAAACACTTGCACAGCTAATAGCTGCTCAAGTAAAGTTTGTTTCTAGTCTCAATGCATTTGGTTGTTTTTTTCCCAAATTTTGAGAGTATCATATTTTTTAATTGTAGGATTCATTGGTGGAGACTACAAAAGAACAAGCTAGTTCAATAAGTAATATAATTGCACAGGCTACTAAGTAGGTATAACAAGCGCAGTTGTGCAATGTATTGCTCAACTTGAGAGAGCTATTTGTATTGATTGTGTTGTTGCCTTTATTGTCAATAGCTGTTAAAATGTTTGCTAAAGGTGTATTCTCTAGAGTTGTACTCTTGATTAGTATATAATCATGTGACTTATTTAGCTGATGCATCTCCACAGCTTATTGAAACCTTTGGCTATGAAGACAAGACACAATGGCATTGGTACAATTTGTTATTCTTTTTTGGGCTTATTAAATATCCGCTAAATTTCAATTTGAATTATTGTTTATATGTGGTTATTGATAGTGAAAGAAGATCTATTACTAATATTTGTTACGAGGTGAAACAACTAGAATGTCAGGGTTGGTGACTCTAAAGTCTTCATACGAGCATTCCCATTGCAATAGAAAAAGTGAAGAACCTTTATTATATAATTTACTATTGCTGTTGTTTCATAGTCTCATGATTCGTGAATGGTAAATAATAACTATATATAGAACAATTATTAACTGGTTGGATAAAAGTTTTCATAGCTACAAGTACAGAAAATCTGATTTAATCAAAGTAAATAAATAAACTAAATGTCAACCTTCAGAAAATCTCCATATCAACTGAATTAATGAGCACTCCATCATCTTCCCAGTTGACATCCTTGGCTTTCAGATCTTTTCCAATTAATTTAAGAGGTGCATTCAGTGGTGGTGGGCTCTGCATAGATGTATATAAGAAAAGATAACATATATGAGTAATAATAAGTCATTATGCTTTCTTACTGAGCAATCCACTGTTATTAGTTATTACCATGCAGCGAATTAGAGGCCAATTAATTCCACGGAAGAAAGGATGTTGTTTGATTTCATTGGCACCAGTATTTGATCCTAAGCGGCATGCTGGGTCTCTGTTTAACAACGCGTTGATTATCTGCCTCCCAGCTAGACTCACCTGCAACGTGCCAATTAAATCACATCACTTGTCTTCATAATCAGCACAAATGAATGCCTTATAACGAGATACTTTTCAATCTACATTGATCCAGTTCTCTTTAAGTTTCTGTTGACGATCGGAATCAGTCAACACCCGGTTGGGGGTCAGAACCTCGCCAACGGAATGATTTGTATGGGGCCCGCGGTGAAGACCGTGCCGAGCCGGAGGGTGAAGACCACGTCGGGCAACCTTTTTTGGCTTTTAAGGGTCGCGTCCGGAGTTGAACTCGTAACCTTTATAAAGTTTTTGAGTGCATAGCTCCTACCACCAAGCTGAGTCAGTTTGATAGTAGGAGTTGTGCATCCAAACACCTATAAGGTTGAAGGTTCAACTCTGGACATGACCCTATAGGGCCAAAAGAGGTTGCCTAGCGTGGTCTTCACCCTCGGTCCGACACGGTCTTCACCGCCGGCCCCGTACAAATCGTTCCGTTGGCGAGATTCCGACCCCCAACCGGGTGTTGATCGATTTCGATCGTCAACATTAAAAACGCGTGTTTTTAATGTTGACGCGCGTTTTTAATGTTGACAGTCAGCTTGGTGATAGGAGTTGTGCATCCAAAAAACCTATAAGGTTGAGGGTTCAACTCCGGATGCGATCCTATGAGGCCAAAAGGGGTTGCCCGGCGTGGTCTTCACCGCCCGCTCGGCACGGTCTTCACCGCCGGCCCCGTACAAATCGTTCCGTTGGCAAGGTTCCGACCCCTAACCGGGTGTTGACTGATTCCGATCGTCAACAGTTTCCTAGGATGTTTTGAATGCAAAGAGAATCTAATTCAAGTTTAGAAAGTGTTTTAATAAAGATTGCTGCTGCAAAGTTGCATCAAGTATTTCATAGACTAAAACAATACTATTCCTTAAACATGTCTCCTCTCAGTTTAAGAATGCCATGATATACCAGCTCAGTCAGGGCAGAATTGTACAATATCTACCAAGACCAGCCTCACTTACCATCATGAATTTCTTCCTCAATTCACTTCATTATAACAAAATGTGTCCCCTTAAATTCTGATTTTCCTAAAGCCTTTCCAAATTGACAGAGTTATTCACACAATCCCCTAACCACCTTAGACTTCCAGCATGTTTCCACCATGGACAACAAAAGTCCAGACAAACTAATAGTTTTTAATATTGTGCACACTATGGGTGCCTTCTAGTTTAGCTGGCAAAAGGTCTCTCTCAGTTATGCAAGAGAATTTGGTTTATATTTTAGATAGGGGTAGGAGGTGGAGGCATTGCCAAACACGAAAATCAGCATTGTGTTGATTGTTAATCATTTCAGAGAGGTTTCCACGTTCCCACTCCCTAAGTAGGGGGAGTTTAGGCTACCTGTTTACTATATTCCAATAATAATATGTAAAATAATCGATCATCAATTTAAGTTGACGAGATGGCCATGACCCAAGCAGGGTATGGCATACACTAACCAATCTAAATCATTAAATACATGGTAAATAACCATTGACCTTAAGAGACTGAATATTTTTACCGGAATGCTGCTTGGAAAAGTGAGGTCTTTGCGCAAGATGTTGCCAAATGTCTTCTGTCTATTTTTACCTCTGAAAGGTGTACGGCCATAAAGCATCTCATACAACAATATACCTGAATTCAGCATATAAAGTTCAACCACATCTCAATGTATGAGGATAATGTCCTCCAGAAGCACTTCAATAGAGCAGAACATTTATCTTAAAACAGTGATAATTTACTCAATTCACATAGATCAATGTGTCAGTAGACACAAGATGTGAAAACAAAAATATTTTATATATCCTATCTTGTCAATCATGGTAAGCATTCTTGAGAGTCTTTGTTGGATGTAGATAAATCATATGGTTCGTAGATTATACATGCCATATCCATTAAAAAGAGGAAAAATGTAAATAAGCATGCCAATGCAACATGACTATAAAATTTCTATAGGGACTGTTCAGTTATATATACTATTACCTTTTTTTCGGCTTTTTAATATATAGCTTAAAATTACTGTGAAAATGGCAATAGGATAAACAAATAGATTATATTTAAAAAATGAGCATGTTCTGATGCTGACTATTGAATATAATTTATTCTCAAAATTTGAAGTTGAACTATGAATATTCTCTTTATTGGGATGAATCCAGTTAGATAAACCAAATATGTTCTAGAATATAAATAAAAAGGAACTGGAAACACACATAATGTCATGGCATCATTATCCAGTATGTTCTTACCAAGAGCCCACCAATCAATGGCACTGCTGTGGCCTGCACCCGTAATAATTTCCTAAAATCAAGCAACCTGTAAGAATTTATAATATAACATATGAAAGAATATGCTCTAATATAAATTATTATAACTAACGCAATTAATGGTTACGATATGATTTATGATTATTAAAGAAAAATTATTATTATGCAATCATTTCTTTTTTCTACTGATAGATTAACTGTAATATATATTTTTTTTAATTATTGAGTCATATCTATAAATTTGATTCACGCATATAAGATTAGATTTATGTGACGTAAAGGCTGACAAATGACTTTTACCGTAAATCAAGCACAAATCCAAAACATAACAAACGCATATGTGACACAAATGCAGACACGTGACTGATTAGAACACAAGATCTCTTAGTCAAACTTGTTCCAATAACACTCCTAATTAATCTTAACCTAGAATATTAAATTATAGGCATGAGTCTAACAGTAGCTTTAAAGCTCTAACAGGCATAATCTGTCTTCAATTCCACTAAAATAAAACAATGACTAAAAAGAAGCAGATCACTTACTAAGGACACTGAAGCTGAGTTTTCAAGTGTGAATTGAAGACGGTTCTAAAAACCTAGTTTCTACACAGCATGCTTCGGTAATAAAGTTTCTTTCATTGTTAATTCTATTGTTATCTTTAGTTGGAAGCAAACCAAAGAAAAAACCAAGCATTCTTGTTCATCTCCACCAGTGCATTTCTTTTCTTCACTTTTAGCTGCATCTATAACAAATGGAATGCAGCAATAACTTTGTCCCTTAAGTTTCTGCATCAGTCAGCATAATTTACTTTTCATGTCTTTCAGATCATGATAAATTTTCTTAAGAACGTTTATGCTGCTCTGCCCATCCATGTTAAATATAGCAACTTTTCATACATGATAACATCCAAAGGGATATGAAAATGTATGGATATATTGTTGAGGTCTACCTAACTTAGAATTTGGGTGGTAGACAATACTGCAGGTTCAAGTTATAGGAAGTAATTTTCAGGGAATGATATGTTCTCAATCTTTCAAAGTAGCATTTATTTTTTCTAAATTCACTCAATGACACTAAACAACTAACACAATCCAAGATAATTTCCAAAGAACTACCAACTCCATTTTGGACTCTAAAGAAATTTGAATTACATTTCATTTGATAAACTAATTACAATTGTACAAGTAGCAAGAAATACATAAGCACTACAAATGAATAAAAATTCTCTTACCGGAGCAATATATTCTTCAGTTCCAACAAATGAATTTGACTGTGTAACTGGTTCTGCCAAAAATGTTGGTGGTGGCTGACTCCTAGATCTCCTCCTACCATTAGATGGTGGATGCTTAATAATCTGCATGACGTATAAAATTTATGATCTTTGAAAGCCACTCATTAGTTTGCACTGCAGCATCTAAAAGTAACAAAACCAAGTAAAAATTTCTAATAACATGTGCTCCCCTCAGATTCTTGATGTTGACATGGCATATGATGCATTTTATGTGCAAGATTGTGTGAGATCTTTTTATGATCTTCTTGTGTTAAAGTGAAAATGGGATATAACAGTATATATTTCTAGAAAGAAGACTCAATTTCAAAAATGATTAAGAAAATTTCCCCCTTCTATCCTAGCAGCCAGCTATACTATGTTTCAACTTTTTCCTACATAGTCCGCCACTGACATGAAAACTGCAGTTGACTGCCTACAGCAGCAATGGAGAAACCGAGAATACTCATTTTCTGTAACCCCCCCCCCAGAAACAATTTCTTCTTTAAGGGGTGAGCAAAGATAACAAAGTTTCCGTGACTTCATGAAGACCAGTTATCTAACTTGCACAACATATATATCAAACAAGCATTCATAAAAGAAATGAAAATACTATTCACCAACAGGAACAAAGTAACATACATGTGGTTTACAGGATGCCATAAAGGATAAATCAAAGTCTGTCAATACAACATGCCCATCTTTGTTGAGTAAAATATTTTCAGGCTTTAGGTCCCGATAAATTATTCCTGCAAAAATTCATCAAACAAAATAAATAAATAAATAAAGTAACAGAGTAAATTCAACAAAAATCAACTCCAGCCATTTAGCTTTCTTTATTTGGATGTTATGAACTAATATCTCCTATTCAATTTCTATAACAAATTTTCTCATGCACAAAGTACTTCTATACCTCTCAGAAAATATGACATAATTGAAGCTCATTTTAAAAGCCGAACAAGGTAAATTAGAAGAGGCATTGCTTTCAGGAGTGCAAACAAGGAAAAACTAATGCAATATGTGGTAAGAAGGTTATCATATCCATTGAGGTTGTATAATTTAGCTTAGACCAGAGCTTTGCAGTACATAATGTAAGTGAGTTATATCACTGAATAGTCAGATAATTATATATTATATTATTCTGTGTTTACTCCACTTTTAACGCGTAGCTCCTATCATCTTCCTTCAGACATGACAACACATCACAACCAAGGATATAGATATCAGTTAGTCCACCCATTGTGCTTCCTCCTCTTTGTCAATAATGAACACACATCTTATCGTGTTGTCTGACTTGTGTGAATGATCAAGTGAGTCTTACAATTCATCAACATCATTTTTGTCTTTCAACTTTCTGTCTGGAGTCTTTGCTTTTTACCTTTTTCTTAAACTACAGTCATTATTATCCTTTCAAGCTCAAACTGAGATTGGGATCTACTGGTCATGACGGCCGCTGAAGCTGATCCAAAGACTTCATATATAAGCTCCTTTCTCATTTTATTATTCTTAAGCTCACATTTCTATACACATAACAAATTCATTTGTTCTATATATTTCTTATGAAGTAAACTTGACCGGGGAATGATAACACAAGGTGATGAAGCAGCAAAAATGTATGAGCAAATCATAAAATCATAGTCAAGCCATTAACAACTTGCATGACTTATTAGCAGTTTGCTCTCAACTGTAATTTTAGTCTGATTAAAAGCTAAAAGAAAAGAATAAGGGGCTACTATGACCATGTCTTTCCTTCTTTTTTTTGGGGTGATGCACAATATTTTGGTCCAAATTAAATGAACTTTGGGCTATGATGTGCTTCTAATACCTAAAGATGAAAGAAAATATGCTTATAGTTCTAGGAAGCACTAGCATTTTTTGAGTTCTTTGGATTTTTTTGGGTTATTATAATGAGAAGTTAACATGAAGAAAAATAAATAAAATCATACAGATGAACAGAACAAAGAAGTACCTAAACAATGAAGATATTCCAAGCCAATGACAACCTCTGCAGCATAGAACCTGGAGAAGTACTAACAGTTACAACTTTAAAAATGTTATACACTATAACAAGACAACAGAGAAACTGGATGACAATTTCAGCATAAGAAGAAGACAAGAGAAAAAATATACATAGAACAAAACAGAGGTAGAAGAGCTAAGAACTAAAAAAAACTCGGCATTTTTTAATAATAAGAGTCAATTTTTTCTTAAAATGATTAAGACCACATGAAACTAACCACGGTCAAATTTGCACTCAAGTAAGTGCAAAATAATTAAAATTTCTATGTCACTTATCTTAAATCAGTATTAGCATAATTTGTTTTAGTTGTACTAAGATTATGCCACAAGCAGAGTTCTAGGCTTTTTAACAAACAACAGTCAGATATAAAAAAAGTGGTAGGTCAGAGATGGCTTTGACACAGGAAAAAACAAAAACAAAAAAGGGAAAAAAATGAAAAATGAAAAAAACTTGGAATACCTGGCAGATTCCTCTTTAAATATCTTCATAGGCTGCTTGTCAAGCAATGCAAATAACTCTCCACCGGGACAAAAGTCTGTTATCAAACAAATGTGTGTAGGAGTCTGAGGAAATGAAGAAGCATTAGCGTAATCAAGTGATATTTGGCTACTAATAAACATATAACAGATATCAAATAGCAGGATTTTCAAATTTGAACAGAACACTTAAAAATATTGTCTTCACCTAATCAATAAATTTTCATCTTATTTGCATCTGTTTGTCAAGCACTCTGAGGTTTGCCAAGGTTTACTAATAGAATGGGGACAGGAACTAATGGCAAGGTTCCCAGTAGAGTCCAACTTTCTTCCCTTTTGACAAAGATGTTTCAGCTCATATTTTGTCACAGTCCGTATTGTTTAACCTTAATACTAAAATGGAAGACACTTGACACTTATACCTTTTCATCCAAGAATAGAAGGAGATGGTTGCATGAATATGAAGAAATTTAAGCTTCCACGTGCACAAATAAAACAAAATAATGCAAAATTTTTCTTCAAGCAATATTTGTATCTTCTATCAAGCCAATACAAGCCAAGTTGTTGATTGCTACAGCAATTATGCATTTCTTTCTGATTATTAGGAACATTAATACAGAGGATTTATTCCCATTTGATTTATGATTGAGGCCTAGCGGATTTGACTTAATATGGAAGCACTTGTACATCAAGTATGCATGTATTATAATAATGATGCTCATAAAAGTTCTCTCTTTCTCTCTTCCATTGTATCTCTTGTCACTTTGGTCAAGTAAAAGTTTTACTGTACTATGAAAATGAAGAAACAAGGATAAAAGTACCTGAAAGGAAGCATACAGTGCAGGAAGAAAAGGGTGATCTAGTAGCGACATAATTTCCCTTTCAACGCATGCTCGGTGAACCTGTATGACAAAGACAACAACAGATCATCCTTTGCACAAAATCAGTAAAAGAAGAAACTGTTTTTCTTCTGCAAAAAGTAACTTGTGTATTTATTTCAGCACAGGTACATATTCACCATTTATGAAGTTCTTTACATATTCATTGGTGAAAAAAATCCATGCATTTTTTATGTCCACTGAGTACACATACTAAAAAAATTATTAATGCTTTTTAAATTTCCATCTGTGGAATTTTCCTTCATCTTGAAATGAGTTCTTTGAAATTAGCGGCACACGATATTAACAATCGGCAAGCTGGCTACTGCACAGTCTGCAACTTAAAAGTATTATTACTCCTGAATTTCCATGTTGATGGATCAGGAATGAAGTTTATAGAATCCTATACAATATTTAAGACTAATTATGAAACAGAAAAATAGAACACAAATGCTTATTGATACTAAAGTGAATTCTATATCTAAGAGACATATTTCATTCAGACAAATGCTTATGTAGAACATATTACAGTGCTGATAACAATTTTTAGTTGAGGAAAAAGGCTTGAGTCAGCTCAAGACAGGCATATATCATTTTAATAATTCAAATCCAATTGCAGCAAATATCATATGTAAGATGTATCTCAAATGAAGCAAAATTATGCAGGTTAGTTTGAGAACTGGATTTCATCATCTTATATATTCAAACCTTGTTACGATTTAACATGACAGATTTTTCCATTGCCTTCATAGCATACAATTCACCGCTACCTTGCAGTTCCACCAGATGAACACTGCATCAAATTAGACGACATTCTTTGTAGTTTAGTGGCAATATTAAACACAAATTTTTGAAACCCAAGTATACTACTATGCTTTCAGATAAAGCAGCAAAAAACCAATCATGAGATCATTATTAATTTCTTTGATAGACATTTACTAAACACTCTTACAGAGGACTAAATTTCACCCTACTTCAACCTGTCCAGTAGGCATTGTGTAAATGATCAATCAAGAGATAATTATTAACTTCTTTATTGCACATTTACTTGGCGAGAACCTTAAATTTTATCCTGTCCGGCAGGCAAGATGTAAATGTTGAATCCTGCTCTATTTACATCTGAAAAAACCAATTCCTTGACTATATCATGGAGTTCAATAACCATCAAAAATTGAGATTCCTTTTCACCTTCACTCTTTTCTGAAAGCTTCCTTAGTTATGCCTACTGAAACCAATTAAAAACTGTCAATTTAGCCTCCTTTCTAACCCTTGTACCTTTTTTAGACTCTAACTGCCACCTTCCAATTGACAAGAAAATAGCACTTGAGGTAATAAATACTTTACCAGAACTTAGACATATGTTTTAGGGAGTCTGCAGTCCAAAAATGTACTATTTAGAAAACTCCGCTATTGTGAAGGTGACTTGAATAGGAACTTAGAGGAAGATTAAGTATACATAAGAAACAACGTACTCTGAAGTGAGTTCATTGAGTATCCAATCTACAAAATGTGTCAAAGAATGCTGCCGAAAAAAATTACCGGTACCCAAAAGCTCAATGAGCATCAAGAACCTAGCCAGAACAAAAAGCAAAAAGTATTACCTGCCAGTATCACCACAGCCCAACGGTTTGATTGGCTTGAAATGGTGGAGCCCAATTTTTTCACCACGTGCAGTGATCTATCAAGCCCAAAGGATTTATCCAAAAAAGTAACAAAAGGAAAGAAAGAAAAAATAAATAATTAGAGATGCTGTGAAGGACACAGCTGTAAAATGCGAGCATAATTACAAAGCCGATAAGAATTTCAGATACTATTTATATTTTCTCTACAGTGATATTTCTTTTTAGAATATGGAAATCAAACAATTCACATTAAACCTGACTCATCAAAATCCACATCCTCTTAATGCAGACTTTAAGATGGAAGAAGTTTCATATCAGTATCATTGGCTTATTTTTTTAAACATTTTCTCATAATTCTTTCATAAACACTAATCACTAAGAAAGTTTTGAAGTTAAAACAGCAAAAACAAACAGAGAAAATCGAAAATTAATAAACAAACCAACTATGGTACTGTATATTAAGTAAAAATTTTGATTATACTACTTCTAGTTTTCAGTATGCGTCACAATAAATCAAAAAACATTATTATCCCAACAACTTAAATTTAACTTTTGTAAGTTTGCTAAGGTTCAAAATTTTTATGATGAGACAGGAATCTGCAATATGTTACCTTTTGTATTGCTATCCAAGAATAATTGTTCTTTTTATGAGGTCGTGGGAAGACAGGCTCAGAGTGAATTGCCCACAAGTCTTCTGGTCTCTGAAAAATATGGCAAATTTAAAGTTGCTTGAGCTATGATGCAAATTATATAAGAGATTGCTTTTATGACCTAGCAAATTCACATGGTTAGCAAATGAAGTAAGAAAATGAAAATATGATAGGTTATCAGTTGGAAACGTCTACACCAACATACACAGTTCTTAAGCTATCTGAACTTATCCACATCTAAATGATTCTTCAAATTTCTTGGTATTCTTTAGAAAGAATCTTTAGTAGCACACTTCTTATGCGCCATAATTACTTTCAGAACCATCAATGTTAAGAATTTGTAGAACCATGAAGAACTGGAATTTGTGCAGAATATCTACCAAGCTTTTTCAAGAGAAAATTCTTGAATGCAAAATTTGAGCACCAACCATTATTTAAATACAGCAGTTTCATTTTCTTCAAGTACCATATAGGTTGTAGCTGTTAATAAAATCTCAAAAGGAGATACTTGTAAATCTTTTGACAATGACAAAGACATCAGCAATTTACTATTCCTAACAAGAGAAAAGGAGTAGTACCTTACCAAGTTGGCATCAGGAAGTTCCCGCACAGCTTCATCAACATTTTCTGCAGTAGCTTTAACCTGAATAAAGGAACAAATATATGTTGAAACATCAGCAGTAAGATACATGTTATCAATCCCATTTAACAAAGAGTTTAACAAAGTTAGAAAACGCTGCCGAACGAGGGTCAGTATTTCTACTGGCATATAAAAAGTCATACATATCTATCTGATTTTTATTACTTACACGACAGTTTACAAATTCTTATATTGCTCATTTCGTTTTTGTATTTTTCTACTGAATTATGTTTTATCTACAACATAACTAGTAACATGTACAGTATAGAACAAATATGGGAAAAAGAGTGACCTTCCAGTGATTAACCTCTAGTATTAACATAAATCTCTCTCTCCAAACACACAAGCATTGTAGGGACTCTTCCTGTATTTTATAGTCAGTCTTCTAGAGATCAATTAATTGTGGGTATCTTAAAGAAAAAAACAAATTCCAGTGATCTATTAAAAGCGGCTGATTTAATGTTTAAACAAATTATTAAATATAAAAGTAATTTTTAAGAAAATATATGATGTGTATACCTAATAAAGAAGAAAAACATGTTTTTCAGAATTACATAGATTTACCACCACCATAACTTGCATTAGTTGCCAACTAAATTACTGAGCAGGCAATTATTTAAAAGTGATCAATGATTATCTAAAAGGAAAAGCAATTACATACCAACTTTGTACTTTGTTGCTCTGTTCTCTCTGACAGGCGATTCCGCAAGGGTTCCACATGATCACTTCCATCAAGTTGGACACCAATGAAGTATTGAAGCTCTCCCTACAAAATAAACATGGAACTCAGGAGTAAAGTATAAGACTAAAAATGGAAACAATAGTCTAGAATAAGAATCTAGTACCCACCTTCTGGTCACGCATCGGTTGTAAGTGGAATAAATTCCAGAATTTTTTTCCTGTTAAGACATAAATCATAATATTTTGCATTAATTTCATAAGCGTAAATTAGCCTCAGGAAATTTTTGTTTATCATATGAACTTTCAACTAAACTGAATGAAAAATAGAATAAGTAAACAAATTAGAAGTTAAAAAACTATCCTAGTTCATAGCATGTTTACATCACAAGAAAATCAAAAGCATTTACAAACCACTCTTAGTATAGTTGATCAACTGAACAGTAATTTCCCTTTGCTCTCTAATTGCATCTCTTATCTTTGAGACAGTTGATTGATCTGTTTCAGGTCCTTGAAGAAATCTGTAACATTGCCAACAAAAATCAGCATTGTACTTGGATATGCTGATGAGATATTTTTCTTAACCACGCAAAATATAGTGTAAAATAGAAGATGATCAAAATCATTGACAGTTTGAAACAAATACAGCTATGTTGATTCAGATAATAAAAAAATCACTACAACTTTGCACAAATTTCTATGTCAATTCATATAAAATAAAATTACATTACCTTTACCAGAAGCATGATATAATAACAACAAAATGATTTGTCTACAGTTTAAGGTGTTTGTGTTTATAGATGATCATATTGCAATCAATGAAAAAAACAGAAAAAAGAAAAAAAAGAAAAGAAAAAGAATGAAATCGTAACCCGTTAACCCTTGAAAGTTCATTGTCTTCCAAATGCCGTATTGACAATGTCGCAACATTATTAAGCAGACATGTAGACTTGTGTTCTTAAAGGGGATTTTATCTCTCAACACTGCATGTAAATTTATATAAATAGCTAACATGTTCAGTTAAATATTCAGCAGATATGTATATCTGATTCCATGTGTGATTTACAAAAGAATTAAAGTGAAATATTTTGGCTGTATCCATACCTACATGGGTAATAAATTGGTACATTATTGAATAAGAGAGACACATTAGAATAATATTAACAAGATAAACTTTCAAGCAAGAGATGAGTGGCAGAAGGCAGCAAACATTCTCACAAAAGGAAGGAGTTATACTGAAAAATTCATACCGACAGTTTCTTCCCAAAATTTCTTCACGTGTATATTCTGTCAATTCAAGAAAGCTGTCAGAGGCAAATATCTGCACACAATCAAATTAGACGATGCTGTAGTAAATTGAGATACAGGATATATAAGTTTTGGAGGAAATAGAAAGTTGTAAATTGCAGTAGGAAAAAAAAAAAAAAGCAATTAAAATCGCTACATTCTAAGTGTAGAATGGAATTTGTATTCTTTATGCATAGTACAGGAACAAACACTAATATGTTGTCTGTGGATTCCCTATGTTTTGGAAGAAAACAAATCATAACAAAACGAATGAACCTTACAATTGGATTATCAGGAATTCTTGGATCTGTGATAACAAAATTTTTTTCAATGCGTTCCAATGTAGTGGCTAGATCAATTCCTTGGCGGATATCCCTTTCTCTTTCAGCATGGTCCCAACTATCAGTGCGTTCTGTTTCTTTAGTCATCAAAACCTCAGGTTCAATACTTGGTTGTGGTTCCTGCCTTGCTGCAAAGCTGAGAGATCTCCCCTTAAACCTGCAGGAAATTCTACCGTCATACATAATCTGGCACCTATTAAGGAGTCATTTGGGGACTGCTATAACATCCATTCATACAACTTGAATTGTAAAATTTAAGCAGAAAACTTTAGAAGCAGGGATGAAAGCAAACGGAAAGTAGAAGAGAAAGTAGGCTCCCAACATCATGTTGAGAGCGTAAACATCAAGTTTGTTTAGCAGACAAACTGAAGAGTGTATTACAACTGAAACACACTGAGAAATCCTGAAATAGGTAATGTTAACATCAGTCATAGCAATGGAAAGTGGGAAGTGAAGAGAAGACCCCATAAAGGAACTGCGTGCTGATTTTCTAGAACTTTTAGCAGCTTCATTGTGAGAATAGGACTGAGGTGTTTGTCTAGTGGGTGTAGTCATGTTGCCAATGTCAGCAGATTCGGTGAGCGCAAAATCCTCAATCTTTGCAGTGGTATCATAACTGATAGCCCGTTTGTGATTTCTCACAGTTTGGACAACCTCTGTAATAGAACCTAAAGCCTTCTCCTTTTGACGGGCTGATTATGAGAGATGGACAGTTAAAAAAGGAACAAAGATATATGTATGTGTAGTAGAATTTTTTGAAAATCAAAATTAGGGTTACCATCATAGCGGATCAAAGACTTAGGCAATCCATTGGGGCGTAATGCCTTATCATTGACACCTTCAGTATATTTGTTGACCTCAACCTGCATTCTGCAGTAGAAAACGAATTTTAGGGTATAAAAAATGAAAATTGAAGAAGATGAATGGAGAAGAGACAAACCCTATAAATTTGATGGTCTTGCCATGATCATCTTTAATAGGAGTGACAGTGAGAAGATTCCAGAAAGGAGTGCCATCCTTTTTGTAGTTGAGGAGCCTGCCGCAGTAGCTTCTCCCGTTCTTCACTGCATCTCGTATCTTGGCTACTTCTTTTCTGTCCGTCTCCGCACCCTGAAGAAACCGGCTGCAAACCCAACCCAAGCCAACCGTTATTTTCCATTCATATATGGAGATTTTCCCGCCATTTTTCTCAAATTGGTTAATATATATATATAAGCCTGATTGTGAAAAAATATTTGGTTTACCAGTTCCTCCCAATAACTTCCCTGGAAGAGTAACCAGTCATGCTGAAAAATCCACTGCTGGCGTACATGATAGGGCAGTCTGGTTTGGTGGCATCAGACACCACAAATGTTTGTTGTAAAGTAGCTAAAGCAGCCTTCAACTCCTGTGATACTCTAGGAAAGGCTCCCGATTCGGAGTCCTCTGATGTTCTATTTGAGTCTACCGCAAATCTGTCGGATGAGTTCTTGCTTCTATCACCCTCTCCTGATGCCCTCACACCAACTGCTTTGAAGCTACCTTCTCCCACGTCTGACTTCACTACTAGTCCCCATTCTGCTGTCCTTTCAGCTATACTTGTTCCTGTTAATATTCCCTTCTCCTTATTTTCACTACTATCAGCTATTCTCATCTCACACTTGTCTTTTTCAAATGCCATCCACTTGTTGTTACTACTTGACCCCAAGCCTTTTTGTGTACCTTTTCTTACTCCACCATTCTCCTCCTGACTTGATCTTCCCTTGTCTTTCCTATTTGTGCACTCATCATTTCCTGTTGACATCTCCACTCACACTACAACTTCCATACTGCATGATGTTTCAAGTCAGGCAGAATTAAAACTAATTAAACACTATGTATCATTTCAATAAATGAGTTTTCTTATATGAAATTTTTCATAGGTTGCAATTATCACCAAAATTTCCCTCTAATTAAACACTATATATTATTTCGATAAACGTGTTTCTTTATATGAAATTTTTCATAGGTTGCAATTATCACCAAAATTTCCCTCACACTAGCAGCTCCAATACTAATTATAAACTAAAACTACTGAAGAGAAAAGATGCATATTTGAGTAGACAATTACTTGTTCTGGTTACAAGAAACCTAAAATCTGAAACTCTAAAACTATGTGAAATGACACAAATTCTCACTATGAATTGACTTAAGAATAGAGTTAAAACATGAACATACTTGGAGCAACATACGTCAGAGACAGAGAACACCATGGATCAGCTAAGCTGCAGAGCAGAAATTCTGTTGTTTTGAGCTGTTATGGTATATAAGATTAGATGTGCTCTCAAGAAAGATAGGTGGATAGGGAGATAACGTTCAAATTTTACCATAAATATAACTACAACTTCAGTCCCAACTGTACTATTTTCCTCCTCATCACTCATTACAAGTTCATTATGACTTGCTAATCCTGACCCTTGGTTCATAGTTGTTACTTCCGACAAAAGCATTAAGGCCGTCCATCATCTTCCATCTATCCAATCCGTTTTCACTGTTTCTGCATGTCACATTTATGGCAAGTAAAACATATGAGGCTACAATATCCCGATGTGGCATGGCTTGAAGATATATTTCGCCACCACAAGAAATTTGGAAAATGAACATATATAACACACGAGGACCACAGCATCCTTAATCATGATACGGTCTGGTAACCTTCCACGTCTTATATGTATTAGTACCATCATATAATGTCAAAGCCAATACCCAAATAGGGGACCACCATGCACCGACCATCTTTTCGTTCCAAAAATTCAATGAAATTAATTCATTAATGAAACCGATCGAGGTTGGAATGTTGAAGGTTCTTGCAACCATATTTCCAAACTGACTGGATCGATCTTGAAGAGAAAACGGTTTTACTATACCTCATTCACGAATCACAATAATAACATAGTATATAAATAAATTCAAGTGAAAATAAATTATCATCTTTTATTTCTTTCATATTTTGAGTCATTTCATTGTGAAGGAAATGTTGGCAAATTTTCCATTTTGGAAATGGAAATCATGCAGCTTGGTTTTGCATATTATACAAGTTTCCGCCTTTAGATTTGGTTAGCCCCTAACTAGTAGTATTTCTCTTTTGACAAATATACCTTCATGCAAACGTTTGTGTATAGGTGATATTTTAGAGCTTTAGGCCAAATAATGTCTTTGTCGTCCCAAGTAGTGAACAAATGCCCCAACAATTGCAGCCACACAAGCTCTTAACAATCACACTCATTCGTGTTCATATCATATGTGGGTCTGGGCTGGGGCTTCACATGATTTTGTGGTAGCTACTTGCCGTGTCTCAGCCTCAATAACACAAATCAATATGAGCAACGTCTTAGGTCTCACCTACTTACGCATTCTCATGTTGGAGATTGATTGCATTCGCATTTTCTGTTGTTCTGCTTTCCACAACATATAAAATTGTGTCCCAGTCTATAACTTCCGTAGAGATTTTAACATAAATTAAAATCGGTAAATTTTACAATTTAACAGTAGGATTTGATATTATAATAGAAACACGTTTATTAAATTTAATGTTTTGCCTTCTCAATCAACATTACTCTAATATGCAAGTTCAAGCAGCCATTGACAGTAGAGTCCACCAGAAAAGTGGTGCTATAGTTTGAGTATGATTGGTCATTGCTGGACTAAAGATAGGTAACCTTGCTTAAGAAACGAAGAAATGCAATCATCGAACATCTCTTCAATAGATTTGAACTTGAATCCCAAATTCGTCAACTTTGAGGTGTTAAACTCATAATACGGTCTGTTTTGTCTCTCAAACCTGAAAATTCACGCATGTACAGGCCACAGCAGCAGTAGCAACAACATATCATCATTAATAAGAATATGTGAGTTGTCAAACATAAGTACACTTTAAAATCATATACTAACCTTAGTGGGAGAGGAAGCAATGGATAACGTGATGACAGGAGGGATGCCAACTCATCATTATCCATCACAGTTGAGCTACAAATGTATCGCCCATGACAATCTTTTCTCTCATAAACGAGGATGTGGCAAAGTGCAACATCATCAATGTGAACATATCCCATCCTTCCATGCCACTGGAATTTATCTGTTTCTCCTGTTTGCTTGGAATGAATAAGCAATTAAATTTTGTGATTGTGAAAAAGATGAAACCACCAAAGGAGATTTCCCTTTTTTCCCAAGAAAATAAATGTTAAGTTGATGGACGAAAAAGATCATGTATAGCGTTATAGCCTCTGCAAATATATAAGATCCAACCTCTACCTTTAAGAAGGCCAAGGACATCAGATGCAGTAGAACATAACTCATGGGGCAAACTAGGTCCAACAACGAAAGAGGGTAGGACGGTAACTAAGTCAATCCCATTCTCATCACAGAATTCCCACGCAGCCTTCTCTGCTAGGGTTTTTGATAAAGCATACCATATCTTTCACAGTGTTCAAATCAGATTGTCATGTCCAGGAAAGTGATGTAGAGAAAATATAAATTGTTAGCTGCTGTTTCATTAGCAACAAAAACTGACACAACTTGTCTAATAGATGCATGTTACCTGGAGTTTCTTGCAGAGCTCCACAGAGCTCCAAGATGTCTCATCAATAGGCACAGAGGGATTAAAATCATCTCTTGCCCTCAGCGTTGAAGAAGATGAGGTAAGTACCACTCGCCTTAGAGTTGGACTTTTCACACATGAATGCAGTACATTCAGTGTGCCTTTCACTGCTGGTTCTATAATTTCTGCCTGTTGTGAATAACAGATTAAGAATATATAATTTGACATCCCAATATGATCAGAAGGCTTTTGATGCTAGGTGACAGGTTGTAAGGCAAATGTGTTAGGTACTAGGCAAGAAAACATATATAAAAACAGAAAATAGACGTGCCTTTGGATCTGATGAAGGTCTAATAACAGGCGAAGCTGTGTGAAAGACACCTTGGCATCCCTTGATTGCTTCATCAAAGCTTCCTTCTTCCATTAAATTAGCCCTTACTAACTGGAGTCTCTCCTTTGCTCCTTCCAGTGTCCAAAGATGTGCTAGCTTCTTTTCATCTCCTGCCATGATTAAACTACGCAGATTATGTCATTTCCTTTTAGTGAATATATGAGGGTGGGAACGGTAACAGAGAGAATGAGCAAGACCTGGATCTCTAACTGTTCCAGTGACATGATAACCAGCCAAGAGAAGCCGCTTAACAAGCCAAGAAGCCAAGAAGCCAGAAGCCCCCGTGACACAGACTTTGCCTTTTATATTATCCATTGCCTTGCCAAAACTGAGGGAGAGTGATTAAGCTTTGCAGCGTTGGCCCCTTGCCCACAGTTGATGGACCATATATGTATATATACACAACCATGACTTCCTCTTCATTTGTTGGGAATGGAGATGGTAGTCCACTCAAGGCTTGTGGGCTACTTTTATAATTTATTTACCATCTAAAAATATTAGGAGCACAAAGTGTAATGCTACCAGATTCGGTTCAAATTCCAGGTACTCAGATTACAAGTAGGTAAGCCAATCGAAGCTGCTAGCCTGCTAAACATGTTCACGTGCAAGATGTGCTTACCTGTACTATCTAGCCATTCTGAGTCACTCATATAATCAGACTTCCATGTTACTGTCATAAAAAGGAATAATAAATTAATTCACAATGACAACGAAATGAAGCAAGCCTAGAACCAAGGGCCACTCAACCTAGAACCAACGGGAATGAAATAATCTCAAACCAAGATTGCAATAGGAACAGAATTACAGTATTATTGACAAATTTTATTCATCATCCCTGAATCATTTAACAACTAATCTAATAATAAGAAACACTAGTGACTTCCAAAATGCCTCTAATCTTTGTATGAGTTAGTAGCCAAAGATGAACTTTCATTTGTGGTAGTATATCCTTTGCCATGCCCCAAGTGTGTTACATATTATCTTACATAAACCATTTTAATACGAAAAATAAAATAAAATAAAATAAAATAAAATAAATAAAAAAAAATAAATAAAAATAAAGTTGTATAAATAGTTAGATTAGGGGTTGACGAACCCCCTGTTCAGCACGTTGCAATGAAGACTGTCCACATATTCTTCAAGTTCTTGGATCACATGTTAATTCCTCTCCATAAATGGTTTCTGGAAGCCACCCATATTAATCTCTTTTTCTTAACAGAAAAGATCTTCCCCTGCCTATGCTGCTTAGGCAACTGTATGCACAATCACAATAGTGTTTTCGTCAAAAGGATGAAACACAGAAACCTATGTCTGTGCAGAAGAGATCTTAAAGGCACTATCAGGTGGGTGCCTGCATGACCTTCACTTGGACAGGACAGGTAGATTACGCGTGAAATCGGAATGATTTCTGTCTACTTGTGATGCTGCTTTCTGATATGACTCAGAACACATCATATCAAAAGAATTTCCATTCTCAACGTAAAATATTAGCTTAGTGACTTTCTGGTAGCTAGAGCTCTGTATCCACCAACAAACCAACAAAAAAAGTGAAAAGATGGAAAGAAAACATCAGCAAAATCGAGATGGATAACAAGAATCAGCCACTATTTCAAATTGTGATTAAAAAAAAAATAATAAAACATTCAACAGCCACCCCTCGCCCTCAAAATAAATTTAAGAGGGAACGGAAACATTACTTGCAAGTTAAGCTGATACATTCTGTGTCTAAAAGGCCAACTATGTGCCCTCTTTGATCCTCCATATGCTCCGCAACAACTGGAACTTGACTCACACCATGTCTATTCATGACCATTAAAGCAGACAGAAGGTCCATACTGGGAGTAGCTGCCCATGGTACTTGACATTTTTTGCCATCCAACAAGCATATTTCAGATACTAACAGCTCCTGCTACATGACCAGCCAATTTATTAAGACAACAAGGGCAAAGCCAAGGGATGAGAAAAAACCAAAAGATAAAAAAAAAATTAGTCTCTATCATGGAACATCCAAGACTCTTGAAATAAGGGCTTAAATATAAACCTGAACCTACCTGGTAATAAAATACATATGCAGAGCTCCAATCATTTATAAATCTTTTTCACAAGTGTAAAACAAATCTGATATTATTTATTGTGTAAAGTGTCTTGCAAATATCAGCTATATTAAATCATTCTAGGTACCTATTGAAAACTATCAAATAAGGGTATCATACCTTAGATCTACCGCTTTTCGTTTTTGTAAATTTGCTGAATTCTTGGATGTCTCCAAGTGTCAGTAATCCAATTAAAAAATTGTCATCATCAGCAATAATCGCACAGGACTGCTTCTCTGCTAGCATGAGAGTCACTGCTTCCATAAGCGAAGTGCTCATTAGGACAGTAACATATTTTGTTCGCATGGCCTCTGAAACAAAAATTCCCTTTTCCAAATCCAGAATTTCAAAGTTAGAGTCATCTAAGCAAAGTGAGCTCTCAACTTCACAAAGGTTAGTTGCAAGAGGCTCCTCTTTATTAAATAAATTTCTTGACAGTAACTCATTTGTCCTACTGGAATACATCTGAGATTGTTGGTTTGTATTAGAGTTTTCCTCTTGTGCTATTTTAGTCTCTTTGACTTCTCTTCTGATTTGTCTAGATGTAATCCATGAAGACAACCCAACAGCTGCCAGCAGGGGTAACACTATCCGGTAGTCTTGTGTCAGTTCAAAAAGTAGCAAAACTGCAGTAAGAGGTACTTGACACACTCCTGCGAGAGTAGCAGCCATTCCAACCTACAAACAGAAGACTTCAATGATCCACATCATGATTTTGGGATATCAACAATAGATCCTAATTCTTTTTAGGGCACAATAGATCCTAAATATTAGAAGAAAAATAAAACTATAACCATCAGCATGCAGTCTAGGGAAAAGTATATCCTAAATATTCTTTCTAACAATTGTGCTTTTTAAACAATAATGGGGGAAAGAAAATTTCAGAAAAGAAAAGCCTCATGGTTCTCAACAACAAATACAATTGGCTTACACCAATCTAGAATAATTGACAAAAAATTATATTTGCAACTTCAGTTTGCCTGGTCAACCCATAATCTTCCAGCATTTTCATTTTTTTTGTAAGGAGCTCTAACCATTTAACCTGTATTCATACAGGATTATCAAACAAGGTTACAGGTTGTCATATGTTTCTTATTTTTTCAAAAAAAGCACAGTTGAGTTAAGAGTGATGAGAATAATGATATCAAATTGCTCCTACATTTTCCACTTCTCTTTCTCACTATTCTTGTTTATTTGTAATTATTTTTTTCCAAAAGAAAATAACTTTTTTTCCTATGAGAATGAAGAGAGTTTTCACGCTTTGGTGGTGACATATATTTATCTTATACTCATAAATAGGGCAAATTCTTCCACACTCAAATACAATATGAATTTTTGAACATGTAAAAAAACATTTCGAATGAAATCCTTCAAGTTTTGATGTACGCTAGACCTTAGATTTTGACATAAAAGAAAGATAATAATAATGATAAATCCATCTAGCTTATATAATAATGCTATAGAACAGTACCAGGCCATATGCTTGAGGTGATGCCACTTCCAAGATAGAAAGAGGAAGCATTGTATTTGATTGAGCAACAACAAAATTAATGAATTTCCCATATGCCATTCCAGTTGCTGCACCAATAAAGAGAGATGGGGCATAGTAACCTCCAACTAAGCCAGAAGCCCGACACAAAGAAGTAGCAACTATTTTGACAGCTACCAGTTGAAGCAGTACATTAGCTGAGAGACCATTCACAAAGGGTCGAGATTCCAATAGAATGTCAACATTCTCAAAACCCCAATAAAGGATTTCAGGATACATGAGGGCTATGAGACCAACAGCTAGTCCACCCATTACAGGAAAGACAGCCTTTGGTATGCCAATGTCCTCATGAAGATCATTGATAATGGACAACATGTAGGTCGTGCATCTAGATAAGGTCAAAGAAATAAATCCGCATAGCACACCAAGCAATAGATATAGTGGAAGTTCTGAAAAAGAAAGGGAGAGGGAGCAGCATAAAATTAACAGTTATGATTAAAAATCTCATTTTTTAATAAAAATGAGAGCTTTCTTTTTTTTTTTTTTTTCCGAAACTAAAGCTGTAAATATGTTGAGGTTGAAAAAATAGATATAAAATGGAAAATACCACCGGGAGAGCGGAAGTCATATTCAGGGACCTTAAAGGCCGGTTCAGAGCCGAGACCAGCTTCGGAAACAACAGAAGCAATGACAGCGCTGAGTATTACCATGGAAGTAGTATTTGTAAGTGAGAATGATGAGTCTGGTGTTGGTGATGGCCACAAAACTGACTCAACAGCAAAAAAGCAACCAGCAACGGCAGCATTGAATCCTGAGAAGTTGAATAAATATTAGAGAATGAAGAGGCGATGATTTATGTCTAGAATGACGCGTGAGAAGAAAGTAACCAACCAGAAGAGATTCCAGCAGCGGCACCAGCAGCGAGAAGAGAGAGCTTTCTATGAGGATTACTGTGAAAGAGAGTGGCAACAGCCTCAGCAATAGATTTGCCAACATCAACACTTGGACCTTCAGGCCCCAAGGAATTGCCAGTGCCCAGAGTGAAACATGCAGCCACTGCCTTGAAAAAAGCCTTGACACCATGAAAAGCAGGTGCAGCTCGAAGCTCGTTCAAAATGCTAACAATTAATCCACCAGAAGCAGGGACAAAGATGACGCGTGTCCAGACGGCTTGAAGAGGCTCTTCCCTCAGCCAGGAAGCACCTCGATTGGGAATACCATCCCAGAAGAAGTCGCGTATCTCATGCACTCCGTTATTGAAGAGGACAACGCCTATGCCTGTTAGCAGACCCACTACGCATGAACCTATTATTACTCCTGAATTCCCAACTGATCCCTCCCTCCTAATAGCCTGCACTTCATTCCTTTCAGACCGAGCAGCAACTGCTGTCTTTGATGATTTGGCAGACGACAAGGACATGCAGTGCTGATGTAAGTGTTGCTGCTTCCAACAGGATTTCCATTGAGATGTTGAATTAAGTGGGGAAGATAAAGGATAGGCACGGTGGCACTGCAACGACCTCACTCTACCTCTCATCTCTTCCCTCCCTTTCAGTCCTATACGGATAGCATCTCTCTCTCCCTACAATATGTATAAATTTTATAGCCACGGATTCCCCTCTACCCTTTTCATATAATTAATTAATTATATATATATATATATATATATTTATGTAGTATATGCACTTATCCTGTTATACATGTTCACTTCACCGCTTAATAAAGGTAATTATGCACGTCAAAATCATTCTATAATTTTAAATAAATTATTTTCTTTTTTATTAGGAGAATCATTATCTATCAGTATCAGTTGCAAGAATATATTCAGATTACCTCTTGACAATTTAGCACAACTTTAAAAAAAATAAATGCACTTATACACGTTGCACTATTATTAGTCATGTGTTAACTAAACATAAATGAATTATTATTACAAATTCTCTAATGTTATCAATACTGTATTTTAGATTACATCTTCTTTTTAGTACTTTTTATATCATTATGCGATTCTATTAGATGAAAGTATACAGACGGACTAATTTTAAAGACCCTCCCCTCAGATAATAAGATGATGGATGTCACTTGTTCGAGTCTCTCAAATTAATTTCATTTGTCTCAAACCGGTCTCATATTTCATGGACTGCCAAACTCTGTCTCCACAGATATGACCATAGGGCCTCTCCCTTACAGAGACGCTTAGAATTTTCCAAATCATAACAAAAGTAAAACTTTTACTTCCTCCAACTTCTTTGTATTCCTACATCCTAGATGGCATATTCACATATGGATATCAACGTACATTCTTTAATATACATTTATCCACAATTACATGGAAAAGATTAGGGAACAAGTTGCAGTCCCAACAAAAATTTACAAAGGCCTTAGGCCAGCTAGCTCATGAATTAAACAGTCTAGATCAATTCACTATCTAGTCTGCTAAGGCCTTAGGTTAGCTAGTTCATGAATTAATGAACATTACAGTGACACAAGACAACTAGAGCCCGAAAATACATCATCTACATCCATGTTCGAATCCGGATCCCATCTCTCATCTTCAGCATCCTCATCTTCCATCTGCCTGAAAATTATCCAACGGTCAGCCAATGCCAAGTAGCTGTCCTGATTCAATACCTGTATGACAAAATAGAATAAGGCCCTAATGATTAAATGAAAGAGATGGCGAAAATGTGAAAGAATATAATTTTTATAATATCATATAAAGATTATCTACAACCAGTAAGTATCCACAAAGCCAAAAAAAAAAACCTAATGCATTAGAATTTAACCATATACAGCCTTCTTAAAAATGGACAATGCAATATTGAATTATACCTCATAAGACCAGAAACCTGCAGAATACTGAATTGTAAAGTTACCAACTCCCTGCAGCAACAGTAAGACGTTGAAGATGTGACCTATTCTGCTTAGTGTTTGATTGAAAGATTGAAGCATCCTAGCCTATCTCAACACAAGGAGTCAACACCAAAACAGAGAACAATAGCACTGGGTCTCATCATCAATCCCATCAACCAATGAAACATTGAGTAGCACTTTCCCATAACCAATATCATATATATCATCTGAATAAGGACAACAGTCTCCAATCTTATGGAATATAACAGTCATGACCCAACCAGTTGTAAATGCTGTCTTCTCCACATTAATCAGTGACTGATACCAATAACCACATATAAACAGCACTGCAAGACAGATGAGGAAGACATAAAAATGGTCGAACATTTTGATTAGTAATTACACACCACACACCAAAAGCATTTATTAGCCATAGTGTTGGATTACTTTTGTTACGAGAAAGCCAAATTTAAAACAAAACCAACTTTCCTACTTACTGACATTTCTGTAGAGGCGAATTCATTTGGTCTAAAAGGATCCCAACCATCATTACTGAATGACTATGTATAGACTGAAATTTGCAGAAATTATCTATATTAAACCTTAACTATCAAAAGTACATAAATTCCACTTATAAACTATGTGCACAAAATGAAATTTAAACCACAGATATAAAGCAATTTGTCCATTAAATTTGACAGAGATATTCTCATTAGTCTTATTAAATATGAGAGATGCAGGATCAAAATCATAAAAGTAGTTCGTGTATGCTACCTTGGAAGTGATTTCAGTCAAATCAACCAAATAAAATGCTGGATTTTTCAGAAGTAGATTCAGCTCCTGAACATGCATCACTATTCACCAATAGCCTCTGCAGGAGCAATATCCTTCCTTGAAATGATGGAAGCGGCTTGAGTCTCTCAAAATGATTTCATGATCAATGATCATGGATATGTAGGTAAAGGCAGCATGACAATCACCGCATACACGTAAATTCTTGGTGATCCTAATGGGTGCTCCTGGAGAGGTTGTTAGGATGCCATAAGCAAGAGCCAGTTTCTCACTATGTTCAGAAAGAAGATCACCTTTTTCTTCATCATCCACATCATGTAGTGCAAAGCTGGTGTCTGGAACATAGCCCATAACTTTGATGCGTTGCATCAGATCTCCAAGAATCTCATATATTTTCTGAGATTCCTGGTGAGTACGGTCACCCACAAAAAAGGTTGATGTGCTATTCTTTCCCTGTACCCAACTGCAGCCTGGCCTCTTCTTGATCCCCGAATGTTTCATCAATGATCTGATTCTGGCAACATCTTTCCAACGCCCAGCTTTGGCATAAATGTTCGAAAGCAGTGTATATGACCCATCATTATCTGACTCTAATTCTAACAACTTACTTGCAGCATATTCCCCAAGTTCCACATTAGCATGGATTCTGCAACCACTGAGCAATGCTACCCATATTACAGGACTTGGTTTCACAGGCATGCCTTCAGTAAGTTTCATAGCTTCATCAAAACGACCAGCACGACCCAAAAGGTCAATAATGCAAGCGTAGTGTTCTGGCCCAGGAGCAATACCAAACTCTTTGCTCATGCCATTGAAATATTCTAATCCCCGATCAATCATTCCCGAATGGCTGCAGGCATATAGCACAACAAGGAAAGTAACCCCATCAGGCACCAGACCTGCTTTCTTCATCTCATCCAAAATGTTGAGAGCTTCATGACCATGGCCATGCATGCCATAGCCAGTCATTAGGGATGTCCAGGAGACAGCATTTCTCTGTTTCATATTATCAAAAACAACTCTAGCAGCATCTATGTCTCCTGATTTGGAGTACATGTCTATTAGGCAGTTGTCAACAAACAGAGTATCTGACTCACACTGATTCCGCAGCACATATGCATGAATTTGTCTTCCAAACCTCAGTGCAGCCAAACGAGCACAAGCCATCAGAACACAAGATATGGTAAAAGCATTTGGCTTCACATAATAATCCTGTTTGAAGATCTGAGAAAAAAGTGCCAATGCGTCGTTGGCTTCCCCATGCTGAGCATACCCACCAATCATGACTGTCCAACTCACCACATTCCTATCCTTAGGTGCAATTGCGTCAAACATGGCACAAGCCACATTGGCACTCTTGCACTTAGCATACATGTCAATAAAAGCATTAATCACCATAAGCTCATCCTCTAAATCATTCCCATCTATATTCAAAAAACATCTTATGGCATAACAATGTGACTCTTTCCCATGCAGCAAGGCTCCAGCCGAAGCACAACCAGAAAGTAGAGACACAAGGGTGACAGCATTTGGCTTTGAACCACAAGACTGCATTTGCCTAAACACATCCAAGGCTTCATACCCAAGTCCCCTTTGCGCATACCCAGCAATCACAGCACTCCAAGTAACAACATTCAATTCCATCTTCTCGCTTCTCATATTCTGGAAGAGAGCAAGAGCATCGTCGAAGTTACCAACCTGAGAATAAGCAGTAACCATTGCATTCCAAGAAACGACATCCTTGACCTTCATCCTCTGAAAAACCATTTTAGCCTCTTCCATCCTTGCACATTTAGCATACATATCCACAACAGCATTGCCAACAAACACATCCTCAAACAAACCACTTCTCAGTGCATAACCATGCGCCTGCTTCCCCCTCCACCACATACCCAAAGACGCACATGCAAAAAGCACGTTGACAAGACTAACAGCATCCACACGAATTCTAAAATCATCCGTCATTCTATCAAACAACAGTAACCCTCTTTCAACGAATCCCTTCTGCATATAAACAGCCACAATAGAATTCCAAGAAACAACATCACACATCCCTTTCTGAAACATTTCATCAAACATTTGACGTGCATAGTCCAATGCACCACATCGTCCGTACATGGAGACGACAGCATTGCAAACAAAGACATTAGAGTCAAAGCCAGTAGCAGAAATGAAAGCATGAAGTGCCGAACCACAAGGGAAGGAAGGGAGCTCCCCACAGGCCTTAAGGATGAAAGGGAAGGTGAAGTGGTCTGGTTGGCAGCCCAGCCTCAACATCGCAAGGAAGAAATGGAGGGAATTCTGGAGTTGTCGAAGACGGACAGCATTACGTATTAAGGCGTTCCAGCAGAAGACAGCGTAAGGTGAGGGAGATAGGCATTGAAGCAGGGACTGAGCGTGGGAAGGAGCATTGTGGGAAATATAAGCAGCGATGAGATGAAAGGGAGTCTCAGCCTGAGCCTGAGCCTGAGCCTGAGGGAAGCTGCTGCTCACTATCATTTGTTGGTGGATGACTTTGGCCTGTCTTAAGGATTTGCATTCTTTTAGTAGTGATGTGAATGTATTACCAGTTGTGGACAATTTGCACACATATAATCTAAATCCAAATCCAATCGGTGGTTTCAACTTGAGCAGGGAAAACATGTCAAATTCACCAAGAATTTGGAATTAGTGTATAAGATACAGATTATATAGTTTATCCATCAATTGTGCTTACGTGTTAATAACACAAAATTTGAAACTCCTTTTTGTACACATAATAAAACATCGACATAAAATGATAATATTATGTGTATTAGTCCCTAATAAATTCACGAGGATGAAGACATCAACATAAATGCAATTTCAAAAATTATTTGGAATTGTTCTATTCTATTTATTACTCAAATTTAGGACTTTCGAAACCGTCAAATAATGCATTTAAAGAAAAAGTAAAAATCATAGGGCTTAGTAACATAAAATCCAAAATTCTTGGCATTAAGAGTTAACAGTTACAACAACATTTGAAGCTAAAATATAAAAACAAGTGCGCGCTCAGTTTACAGACTTAATGCATGTATCATATGATGCGGTTATGGGTCAGAAAACAAAACCTTAAATGTATACCTAAATTTAAGTTCGCTAGTACAATCATAATAAAGGGCTCATCTTGGGGATTTGTGAGTCAGGGGAAAGTGAAAGTCGATCCTCCGGTAGATGTGGTGGCGGCAGTTGTTGGTCCGCTAACGGAAACCCAGAGCAAGGAAAGTGTGATTGCAATGAGACCGGACCAAACGAAGACAATAGTTGGTGTCTTAGCCCTCCTACCCATCAAACCCTTTGCAAAAGGATACAAATGAGCCAGCACCCAGAAGCTAAAGAAAGCCCCTCCCAAGAACTTACTCCAATCTGGATTGGTTGTATAAACTGTTCTAATAAATGCAATCACAATGGCAACTATATTAATCATGGCTATAACAATAGGTGGGATCATCAATGAAGTCCATTTGACCAGATAGAGGTCTGCATAAATGTCATCAACGTCGTCTCCTGCTGACTTGGACGTCAAAGTGAAAGATATCTCAATGCCTGCAATCACTTTAAGAAGACCTTGAACAACAGCAGCCAAGTGAGCACTGGTTCCAGAGATGAGCCAAAACTGCTCATTTCTCCACCAGTCTTCTAATGCTATACCAGACCACTTCACCTCTAGAATGGCCAGCCCTATAAGGCAACAAGTTATTATTAGTAGGTAGATTAAGAATGCAATGGTCAGATTCTGTACGATGAAGTGTCCAGAGAGCAGGGAAAGGGCAGGCAGGAAGCAATAGACTATCAGGAACATTGAAGTGAAGGGATAGATGCCGACATTCAGATAAGCAAGGCGTTGCAGGAACTTGAGACGTAAAGACCCCACAAAGGCATTGTTTCTAGAGAAGAAGATCTCCACTGAGCCTGTAGCCCATCGCAACACTTGGTGGAGCCTATCAGTGAGGTTAATTGGAGCTGAACCGCGAAATGCATCACGCTTTGTAATACAGTAGACAGAGTGCCAACCACGATTGTGCATGCGGTAGCCTGTCACCACATCTTCTGTCACCGAACCATAAATCCAACCCACACGATCACCCCATTCTGTCTTGTCCTCATACCTGCCAGGTCAGCATGCAGAAGATATATATATATATATACTGTTAGCACGCAGAACAGAAGAGCTAATTAATTGAAAGAATAATTCTCGATTACCAGCATGAAATAACAGAGACTGCTTCAGCAACAGTGGTGGCATCAAGTGGCTCCCGAGGCATCCTGAGAACACCAGGAGGCCGTCCATACGGGACCGAAGGATGATCTTTTAGTGGGCGACCTTGGAACTCAGCCACAGGTATGGATTCTGCGAGCATTGTAGAATTTCCAAATCGTTTGGGTAGTAAATTCACATCAAGATCTGGGTCAAAGTCTGAAGCACCTAAGGGTTGCATCTCTGTATTATTGTTTTGGGGTATCTTATCGGGATTTGGTGGGTCGAATCCATACAGTGCAAACCGCCTGAACATACACCCAGTTCCCACATAAACAGGACCCTAAAGATGCAATAGTACTTATTAATCCTCTTGAACAAATAGAAGGAAATGGAAATTTAAAAAGAGATATATACCTGCACACCATCGAGGGCACGCATGTTTCCATCAAAAAAGACTGTATTATGATTGGCATATCGATCAGAAGGATCAATGCCTTCGAATCTCTGTGGGAATTGGATGTAGCAAATATTGTCACCACCTTTGTCCATCATAAAGCACATTCCTTCACGAAGAGCTTTGCAGTTATAAATGTAGTGATCACAGTCAAGGTTGAGTATGAATGGCCCGTTTGACAAAATGGCTGATGCTCGTACTAGACAATTCATGGCACCCGCTTTCTTGTTGTGTTCATAGCCTGGACGCTTCTCTCGTGACATATACACGAACAAAGGAAGACGGATATCCACATCTGTAAAGTCTAATATCTTGTCATCTTCTGCATTTCCCATTAATGGATCAGGGCTTGGTGGTTTTAACATCACCTGGAATGATGCGATCCATCGATCAGGATAATGATTATTATTATTATTATTATTGAGGTCCTTTTTGCAAAAAAATGAACCTTCACTACAGTAAGTAATCAATTAATGTACCTGAAGAATACCGGAATGGTCACCTTTAGCATGTTCACTTGAAGGAGAGGCCCAAGCTCCAGGCCAATGAGTGCCATCAGCCATCCAAGTAGCTTTGAGAACCTTTATAGGCTCTGTAGGGTCAGCCCCACTCTCTCTCATATGTTTCATGATCTTCATTTCCTCCCTAGCATTGAAAGCATCTGATCTCCTCCTAATGGAATCTGGCAGCCCATTGATCCTGACCTTGAACTCGTCGTACTCCCTTTTTATTCTTCTTCTGTCCTTGACAAAATCAGTCCTGCTCTTGTTTTTGGTCGGATCTATTTTTAAGCTAAAGTAGCTTTCAGGATTTCTAGGCTCGATTTTATGTTTCCGACAAAAGGGCACCCATAAATCAGCAAAACTTGCAGCCTCTGCCATCGCCTCAAAAGTGAGTAGTGCACCACCATCATCTGAAACGTAACAAGCCAGCTTCTCTACAGGATAATCAACAGCCAGAATAGACAGAATAGTGTTGGCTGTGACAAGGGGTGGTTCCTTTTCAGGATCGGCAGTGGATACGAATACGTCCATTCCAGGGAGATCAGAGCGGCCAGTTGGATTGGAAGGTGATGGAGTTTCAAACTTGTCTTTCAAAGCTTCAAGATCTGTTGAACGGTTGACAGGGCAGAGTTTTGGAATTTGATCAAGGATCCAGGAGAAGCCGAACCATATCTCGCAAACAATAGACATAAGCCACAACCAAACTGCTTCAGGATTTGGGTGTCTGACTCTCCAGTGCAAGAAAAAGGCAAGCACCACTAACCGGATGGCAATCAACAACCTATAAGGACTTATAATACCTTGAGAGATTGGCATTGTCCGACTTAAAGGCTTCCAAGGTTTTTCAGAAGTGTCAATCATGCCTCCCTTGATTCCATCAGGATCATCATCCCCATACTCATCTTGAGGCCAAAACGCATTTCCATATCCATAGGTGCCTTTTGTCTCAAACAACCATCTGTTGTGATCAAATTCCCCATTTTGGTTTCTCTTCATCATAGTCATGTTTTTAGGATCTTTATTTGGAGCTGGCAATGGCAGTGCTCCACTTGAATAGTCTGGTGAATCATCATCAAATTCTCCCACTCTATAAGTCTCCTTGCAACCTGGACATAGCCCCGTATCTTTTAGTGCATCCATGTAACAATCTCTGCATATCTTGAACCTGCCACAACACACAACAGACAATAATAATATTCACTAACGTACATTCTATAATGTCCGATTTTCACAAAACAAATATATACCTGCATTCGCATGGGATTACATCATTTCCTCTCTCATCCTTCATGACCTTTCCATCACAAGCAGGCATGTGACAAGCAGACCCCTTGGCTCCTGCCATCTGAGGATGAGATACCTCAGACTCTATCACCTTGTCCATGAGATGGGCACGCGTTACACTGTTGAATCCCCCTGTAAAAAGAGAACTCGAAACGTATTGCTCCTCAGCTTTGACAGCCACAGAGGAGTCCATTGGCTGGTTGTCGGGTGTAGGGGGTATATGAACAGTGTAGTTCATGTAATCTCCTGATATCTCTCCGGACATGTCAAGGTCTTCTCTTGACAGACTCACATACCTCCCACTTGATGTCCTCCTAGCAAATTTTACAGTTTGTCCACTTGAATTTTTAGTGCCTCCCTGAGAGTTACTGTTAGAACCCCCGCTAGAATTATTTCTTACCTTCTTAGAAGGTTGGGAGTTCAGCGATGCCATTCTTTGATCACTCAATAGTTTATTTTTGCGATACAACTTTCTTTCTCTTTCTGATCAAAGCTCCATATCTTTCCAAAATCTATAACATTTGCATGAAAACGAAAATGTACCTTTATTACAAGGATACATTTTTTGGGGGTTCCAAAAAAGTATCAAATTAAGGACTAACAAAAACTTCTAAATGATTTTGGTAAAGGAAAGCAGAAAGATGCGGTGAGGAAAAGAGTGAACAAGTTGTGATGAATGATTTGAAGAAAGCAAGGAAAACTTGGTTAGAAGAAAGAGATGGGATTTAATGGTGAGAGACCCATTCCAAAGGTGAGGCTGCTTTTTTGGGAGGTCTGTTAAACGGGTTTCAAGGAGATGGCTTCATTGCTTATCATTTACTATATTGGCATCAATTCATTAACCAATTTACCTGATTTTAATTACCATTAATTGTATGCAAAACATGGTAAGTCATCATTTCGTTATTTCCACTTTAAACTACTTAAGTTAACCGAAAGAGATTCTTCAGTATGTTTAGGAGTTTAGGTGTCAGTATACCACCATGGAGTGGATTTCTTTAGTGCCGGAAATCTCTCTAATACATGCATCAATTTTCACATGTTTAAAAAGGAAATCAAGTAACCAAGCAAGCGTTGTGGAATCTATCAAAATTAATTAAGCATGACTGGTCATAATTAAGGAAGTCTGATGCTGGCCTCATCTTGATTAAAACTTAATATGTTTTTCACTTGATTGCTTTCGCTGCAATTGACTCATATTTTTATTTTTATAATTAAGAAATTAAAACAAATTCTCTGCTGGCATGCACTTATAAGTGTGACACATATGAGAAATTAAAAGCGAGCAAACATCTAGCTATGTATTGATAATAAACATGCATGATATTATTGGTTAAATTTACTATTGCTGAATAAAAATGTAAACTCCAACACATTGATATTGATCATAAACAAAATAATCCACTCGGACCCTTTTCTTTTGATTAATCTCTGAAATCATTGTTATTGATATCACAGTTAAAATATTGGTACTTATGCAGCAACTATATTATAAGAATGCATGTATGCTAATGCAAGTCGTGATCAAATGAACTGATGACACCACGCATTTGATTTAGCTTATCAAACCCACAAACAAAAACATATGTGATGTTAATTCATCATGATATTATTAATTAACTCCATATTACATTCTGTTGTTATAACAATAATATAATATAAATTAATTAATTGTTAATTTTTCGTTGATAATAATAATATATATATGTATGTATTGAAATAAATTACATCAACATGTCAACAAAGATTAGACTACGAGACCAGCCAAGCCATGCAATAGTTTTAAAGTTCCAATATCACATTTGTTTTCCCGCCATAGCTAGCTTTTAGGAATTTGGTACGGTTTATCATTTCGGCCCAAGATGGGCTTTTTTTAATAATCTTTTCATTATTCTTCCAACCACATATATATATATATATGCACAAAAACTAGTGCTAGACCATAAATAACATTTGTTTGACAATAACAATCGTTCAAATCTCACAGTTACAAATTAAGATCCTCCACATCAAACCCTTTTTATAAGCATATATTGAAACTGACAATAGAACATTCTGTTCCATCTAACTACGTACATCTATTACCTCAATTTGGTGTGCAGAACCTAAGACATAATAGAGACAAATACTACCAAGAGAACACAATAATTTGAATGAACAAATTATATTTTTCATCGCAATGAGATGAGACTTTTCAGTGATTGGAATTATTCCAAGATATATAACTTACCATAACCAGCTTCTATTGATACATTTCAAATCATTTAGTTCTTGTACATGTACATGAGGTCACTTTCCTACAAGTTAGTTATCAACAATTTTGACAACAATAAAAATGTACTTGCACACAAGAAAAGCTCTATAAGTTAATGTGCATTAGCATTAATAATAATTTATTCGAATTAATTTCCACATCAAGTCTACAATTGAACCTATATCCATGCATGTTATTGTATTATAAAAAGAAGTAGAAGAAATCCTCTTAAAAAAAGCTAAGCAATAGAAGAGAGGGATAATGTACTTCCATGAAATTGTTAGGAGATTGCATGTTTTGTACATAATAAAACTGGAACCTAATGTTAAAATACAAATCAGTTTGGCTGGCACATCCTCATCTCTTCAATCATTTCTTAACAAAAACATTCAAAGGCATGCATACTTTCCCTCATATTCAATAAAACACACTCAGTTCCTCGTCAGAATGATATCAAGTTCAGTTTTCCTCACTTAATCAAACTACATGATAATTCTACTCTTCTTCTTATATACTCTAGATCTTAATCATCTCTAATAATTAAACCTCCAAAAATGACCATTAACAGATATAGATCATTTACTTCATCAATAATTGGTGCAAAACACATAAATTTAACAAATGGGAGCAATGGCACGTCATATATATAACTCATAAGAAATTGATTGATTATGAAGTAGATATACATACATACACGTATATTCAATGACACTTACTAGAATTGTGGCCTTGTACTATTATTCCAATTACCAAAAACATCACCACCAGCAAATGGATAATTTCCCAAATTATAAAAAGGCACTCCACCACCGCCACCTCCACTTCCTCCCTCCCCTAAGCCACCACCCGTCACCCCCGATGACTGTGAAGCCGCCGGCTGAACCTGCATTCCACCATTATCTTCCTCCTCAAGCGGCAGCCTATCATACACTGCATTTGCAAAAGAAGCCGCCATCAACACCACTGGACCAGAAGCCATCAAGGGCCCCACCACACTCCCTCCCACAACCTGTCCCTGCCCACCCGCCAGATATATCGTCAATCCACCAGCTCCAGGTGGCGCAGGCGGCGGCAAGGATGTCCCAGTCAGCGACAAAATCTCGAACCTCCCATGCAAGGTTATGACACTCCCGGCAGGACCAGCTGGTTGTTTGAGAGTGACGTTAGTGACAGAACCGGTGCCGCTAAGAACACAAACACCTCTGCCGCGTCGTCTAGCGTAGTTGGAGACAGACTCAACAATCTCGGAACCGGCAGAGATTTCGAGCACGTGCGATCTGAGTGCATTGGGGCTGTCTCGGGTGATGATAATGGGTGGCTTAGGCTTGTTCTTGGAGCCAGAAGGACGTCCACGGGGCCTACGCCCAGAAGGGGTGGCTGAGCCGCCGCCTGAGTTGGTGGTGGCTGCATGATCCGAGTCTGTGCTTTGCATTTCATTTTCCGGCGATTCTTTGGAGTCTGGACCTAGAAGGTGGTGTACGTACCCTGCAGACATTATGTGCCCTAAATTGATAAAAATTAACCAACTACAAGTTTAGGTTTAATTTGCTACTCTGTCAAGTTGTGGGATTAGATGGGTGCAAAGAATTTGATGATTTGATCCAGATTTGTCCAAAAAAGAACAAGGGATCGGAATACAAGTAGAGAAGAGCGAGGGAGAGAGCTATGGCTGGATATGAAGAGAAAGTAAGAAGGCAATATTAAAAATTATTGACCTATACTTGACTCGGAAGAATAGAAGATACTAGTATATAATATGTTATATCTTGTAAGTATGTATATTTATACATAGAATATTAATGCATATATATTATTTTAACATACCACTTGGCTGAAAATGTAAGAGTTTGAATCTCTGAAAACGAAGCTTTGAATGGAATGGAATGGGTTGCAAGAGAGGAATATATGAGAAGGAAAAAGGTAGCCGAGAGCAGAGAGAGAGAGAGAGAGAGAGAGAGAGATCAGATTAGAAGCGATTTCGAAGCACCTTTAAATTAAAGGAGGTAGCATTCTTTCGTGACAATGAAGGCAAGAGAAATATTGTTCGTATATATATAATACATGTATAATCTAAGTATCCTTTATGTGTGTATATAAATCTGTAAAGATTTGTACTTTAAAATGTTAATGGTGAGATTAAGAGGGGATGATGAGCAGCATGGAGGAGACGGTGGGCAGACGTGTCAGACACGTGAGATGTGTCGGGACATCGGAACTTGCCCCAATCTTATCTTGTATATTGTGTGTACATATGAATATTGCTCTAACTTACACTTGGTAACATGCATGACTATCAAACGCATAGATTTCCCTCTTACCCTTATGACCAACTTCTACACATCATTTCACTCAATCAAAAAAAAAAAAAAACTTTTACACATCATTTTATATATCCATATAATAATTCTATCATCGGTACTTTTTAACTTTAAAAAGTTAAAATGAATTAATTAAATTTATCTATTACACTTGAATTTAATAAAAAAAAATTATTTTAGAAGAAAGAATATCATGGATAAATTTAATTGGTTCATCATAATCCATTCAAATTATAAGATAGTGATAGTAGAAGTATAATATATATATATGTAAATATATTGAAAACCCTAAAGAACACGAGTTCTTTTCCTTTTTAATTAATCTTTTCCAACATTTCACAAACTTACTGCATCATCATTTACTCATCAGTACACTAGCTCTCTCGTCTGCCTCATTTTATCAAGCAGCAATTTCTCGTAAAAACTCGCGCGTGTTCTTTAGGGTTTTCAATATGTATATATACACTCAACACAAGTTAAAACGTTTAAAATTTATATTTGTTTTTTAATATATTAGTACATACTTTTTTATATTCTAAATAAATAAATATAAAATTTTATTTTTTTAATTATTAATTTGTATTTCAATGTTGCACATTATACAATTAATTTTTTTGTGATATAAAATTGTCGAAAATTTTTCCTTGCTCCCAAACAACATTATGCATCCAATATTAAGATTGCTAATTAATGAGATTTTAATACACTAGTCATGGCCGCAAAAATGTACACATATGTATACAATAAGAAGATCTAGGATTAAGCAGAGCATATTCAATTTACAATTCATTGAAATTTAAAAACATTTAGAAAGTTCTTGTGTATTCAATCCAAATATGAATAGATTCGTTGAAATATAGTTGTATTTAGTTCATATTTATATAGAATTCATTAAAACTTAAGTGTATTTAATTCAAATTTATATAAAATTCAATAAAATTTAAATGTACTAAAAAAGTTATTGTTTTCACATATTTCATTTAAATAATAAATTTGGATGGATTTGAATGAATTTTAAAATGATTTTTATGAAGAAAAAATTATGATAAATATTACTATTCTCCTCAAAATTTTATTAGATTTTTTTAAAAAAAAATCTAATAAATTTAATATGGAGTTTATAAAATTTGTAAATTCCATAAAAATCTATCATTAAAAGAAATTAATTAAACTTCAATAAACTCTAAATTGAAGCACGTCCCGAAATTATATAACATCACTAACTATCGAGTCAATATATTGTATATTTCATGTATATTAATTGATTTTGAAAGCCGATGATCATGAACATCTCATGAAACATAATTGAAAAGTGATTAATTAGTGAATAATAGAGTTCTAACAACTGAACTGATATTGCACGCCTTTGACAATTTAATTATCAAATCGCTGGTTTATATGTAATTAAAAATGAATCACATGCCAAGCATTATGCAAGGATAATATATATTAATTTATTATTTATGTCTATGTATTGTCACGGAAATTATTATATTAACTACCTTTCTTGAGCCACCAAAAAGCTTACCGTCACTTCACTATATATTAATCTTAAAAAACATTATTATAGTTTACCACACTCTTAAGTGGATGTAATCATCATACATGCTTTTGTGGATATATATTAATCATGATATTATTTTTCATATATATATATATATATGTATTTGTAAATATACGAGCTTATTATCATTTCTATTTTAATAATATTCTTTTATCTTGTTTGTTGTTGCTTTATTATGTATTTTGTTATTATTTTATTATAAAAATAATTTTTTTCAATTTATCTATATATAAATCTATTTTGCAATCATTCAAAATATCTCATCAATTGAACTAGATTCTCTCTTTCTTTTTTATTTTTCTCATTCTCTTATATTGATTATTATTTTATATTCATTACTTTTAGACCTTATTTTATGGTATATAATGTCATAAAATAAAATTCAATATATATAATTATTTCATTTCCGTCGCTAATTGTTTAGTTATGCTTTACTTTTTTAATCTTTCCATTCCATTGTACTTTTTCTTCTATCAAATTAAACAAAGGTCTTATCAATTAATCTTGAGCAACATAACGTAAAATTATAAGAATTACTGTGTATTATTATTTTAGAGTATTCTTTGCAAAAGGAAAATAAATACCTGGATAAACTGTAATTTTTTTATTTGTTTTGTCGGTGAGATTTTTTTTTTTTTTTCACTTTTGTACACACTCCACTCATTTTCATCTGATTAATTTTTTCTTGACAGTCGATGCGAAAAGGATTGATCTATACATCTTTTGCTTTCAACCTGCAGATATGATAAACAATTTCGTGGAAACTAATTTTTTGATGAAGAATATTAGTTTGTTATTGGATATTAGATAGACTAATTAGAAGGGATGAGTGGAAAATAGAAGGTAATTGGTGGGGTTGAGTGAGATATTAAATTGAATCTCGAATAAGAGATCAGTCTTAATAAAATGATTCCATAATTCCAAGGGGCAAGTGGAAAGTAAAAGAGAAGCCACTTGTATATTAAAAAAACGTGAAAAAGTCGGCAAAAAGACGACAACCAAGGTTGTACTTGTACTGATTACTTCGCTAATTAATCAATTTACAATCTTAATTGTGCTCTCTATGCCCAAGCGAATGCGATCACTTACTTACACTGTTCATGTCCTTTTCTCTTATCATATTTGGCCGTCCACACCGATATTAATTTTACTTAATGGAGGAAGATTAAGTAAAATATATATATATGTATATATACTGGGTGTGCCATAGCTTGCTCAATGGGATTAATTTATAAATAATGTTATTTGTCATTGTTTTGTGTTATAAGGTAATTCAGTTTTGGTTATTTTACATTATAGTAAGAAACCACTTTATTTAAGTTGTAACTAGCTTAAAGCTCCATTGTCACTCATTTTTGTTGTAACTAACTTCCAAAGAATGTCATATATGGTCAAGTTGATAGATGTAAACATCTATATTCTCAATTATTGAAATTAATAGAAGAATTATGTTATATTATCTAAAAAAATTTTAAATTTATTGTCCGAACGATGTGGTAAGCTTGTGTGTAATTACCACATAATCCTATAATTAAGGTATTTATTATAAATCATCTTGTGGCCTTATTTTGGGTGAAAAAATTGAAAATTTTTTGTTAATATATAGGGTTATTCATTAATAGAATAGTCTACCAAACTTTACCATTTTTCAAAAAATTTTGGAATGACCCTAGACTTAATGGATGGATAGAGTACACCAATTTGATTACATATGTTGATACAAAAGCCACTTGAAGTACAGGTGTTAAAACTCACTTTTGTTGTTACTTTTGCCTTGCGATATCTTAGAAGATAGTCTTCTACAAATAGTCTTTTTCGAAACTTCTCAAAGTAACTATAAATTTGATTAATAGATAGAAATACCAAATCAAGCTGATTAGCACAAAAACTGCTTAAAGATCGTATGTGAAACTTCATTTTATGTTAACATTTTCGCCTTCCGAAATTTGTAGAGGTTCCCCATCGAAAATTTTCATTCTACAAAATTTGTCAAAATGATTTCAAATTTAATTCAGGAAAAAATTTACTATGAATAAAATATGGAGACATCTTGAGAACCCTTCAAAAGTGACTATTTGTGTACTAACCGCTATAAAGTCTGTAAGGACGAAAATGTCAAAGTAATATATGTTGCGAAATTCGAAAAAGCCTTTTATGATTTCACCTCAAATTGATGTACTCTACTCTATGCATGAATAAAATTACAGGTTATTCTGAGCACCTATAAAAAATGATCGTATTTTATATACTAACCTTTATGAAATTTGTAAAAACAAAAATACCATCATAAAAGGAGTTTAAATGCAAAACTTTTTGCACCAATCATCATGAATTAATCTAATCTTTTTATGAATATATTTAAGGTTCTAAAAGCATTTTAAAAATGATCATTTTAATGTACCAACCCCTGCGAAATTTATGAGGGTGAAAAAAAAAATATCAATATAAAATGAGTATTAAAGTAAAATTTGTTTTATACCAATCACCTCGAATTGAACTAATCCATATATGAATACAATTTGGGGGCATTTTGGGCACTTGCAAAAATTATCATTTTCTATATATTTATCCTTGAGTGGACGAAAATATCAACGTAAAAAAAATTAATTTTAACACAAAATGTGAAGCAGTTTTTTCTATCAATCATTTTGAATTGATCTAATCTATCCATAAATTTTTTTATCGTGCAAAAATAATCATTTTTTGTGTACCAGCCCCTAGAATTTTGTGACAACAAATATGTCAACTTAAGATGAGTTTTAACAAAAATTTTGAAATATTGATTCACACCAATCACTTTGAATTGATTAATAAATTTTCGAATAAAATTTAGGAGCATTATGAGAACCTTACAAAAAAAATCACTTTTGCACATGTCGGGAAAGAAAATGTGTGTTTTGTGAAATTTGAAACAATTTTTTACACCAATCACCTTAAACTGACTTAATCTATCTATGAATAAAATTTAGAAAATTTTAAAATAGGTTTTCATGCCAATCACCTTAAATTGATCTAATCTATCTATAAATAAAATTTGGGTTTAAAAAATGAGTATTTTCATAGGGTTTAATCCACTAAAAATTTTCATTTTTCAAAATTTCTCAAAATGCCCCAGATTTGATTATCATATAAAATAGACAAATTTAAGTTGATAGATGCAAAAATCAGTTAAAGATCTCATGTTAAATCCATTAATTTTACATTGACAATTTTGCCCTATAAACTTCGTTATATTGATTGAAAATTGTCTTTTTTCAAAATCACTCGAAATGACCCCAAATTTCATTTATAAATAGAGTACATCATTTCACACAAATATACATAAAAACCGCTGGTGATCACACTTTAAAGCTCATTTTATGTTGATATGATTTCCCCGTAAAATTCATAGTGGCCAATCCACTATAAACTATCTTTTTTGTGGAGGTTCTCGGAATGATCCCAAATGTCATTCATCAGTAGAGTATATACCAATTCAAGTAGCTATGTGCAAAAATCGCTTGAAGATCACAGTTAAACTCACGTTATGTTGATATTTTCCCCTGAGTTTCATAAGTTCCATTGAATATTGCTATTTTCTAAGGTTCTCAAAATGACTTTATATTCATTTTTTTAAAAAAAAGACCCCATATTCGATTCATTGACAGAATAGACCATTTTAAGCAATCTAACAATCAAAATTTAACATTCGGATGATAATCATGTGTCCAATTAATATTGGAGCATATTACTGTGCGTTATTAAGGCAGCTTCATCTTTAAGAAGGATTCGTATATTTACAAATTCGAGGAAGATCACATGCACTCTCGCAAGAGTCTTGAAGATGATGACTTGTTTGGGCCCACTGGTGTAAGTTGTGACCTACACCTACACATCAAATGAAGGAGTGGGCTGGCATATTGGTAAAGCACGGAGTGGTAATATTTGCACCCCCAAACAATCGTTTGTACACCCCTTTAATTACTTCACTCCGTAAAACTATTTTAAAATTTTTAAATTTATATGTGCAACCAATTTATTTTCCAATATACCCTCTATCTTATTTTTTGAAAAAAATTTTCAAAAATTAATAATTTATAAAATAAATATAATATTATCAAAAATTAAAATGATATTAAAAATGAAAAAAAAAAAGAAGGAGGCGCAGCTGTCCTCTTTCTTTCTTTGTTTTTTTTACCCCCTTAAATGGAAAAATAGCACTTAGGACTCTAGGAGTATTGATGAAATCTACTTTTCCTTCTTCGAGCAATAGCATAGTAAACTTTAAAACTTATAAATCAACAATTAAAAAAAAAAAAAAAGACAAATGTCAGATGAAAGGCTTTGTATTAGTTCACATAAATAGTAGTATTCTACTATCCTCTGTAAAATCTACAATCCAAAATTTATTATTAAAAAAAAAAAACAAATTATTCGAGAGTTTTTGAAAACTAACCATGGAATTTAACAGTTTCTCATGATTTTTATTTAGGTTATTATTATTTAAAATAATAATTTGTTATTTATGAATTTTTTATTTGAAATAAATTATCAAAATTTTCTAATAACCAGTTATATAATAGTTATCAAGTTATCTTTCAACATACTTTCTAAATTTTAAAGAGTTAGTTTAACCTTTCAAGTAATTTCGCTTGAGGATGAATGTTAAAACTTTTAAAAATATAAATTTGGGGTGCATATATAACTCTTGAGGGGTGCCAATGTCTCTACTCTAAAGCACGATATATATATATATATATATATTTGAGAATCCAATTCCAACCCAACTGAGAGGTCTTGAGCCTTGTCCTGATGGTGCAAACAGTAGGCAATAACAGCACTAGCAATAGCAGACTATTTTTGTCTTTGCAACAGTATTGAAAATAATTTGTCACACTTGTTGGGGGGTGGAAGTTAAGTTTCCAATTATTGATGATGTAAACTACATTCACCACAATAGCCGTACGTATATATCATTTAAAACATGAAAACAGTAAAACAAAAACACAAAAAACGTATTCAATTTGCAATAGAAATTGATCTGAATTTTTTATTGTTCAACTGGGATCAAATTTTAATCACTAAAATGGAAGGAAATCACAATTCACAATGTAAATATCTTATTTTTTGTTCTCTGTTTCTCTTCCGTTTCTTTCTTTTCGTGTATATGTTGCACACACAAAATAACACCAACCGTTGCCCATTTAATCTATTGATAACCGTAACATACAGTTATGAAAAATAATCCATAAAAACTGTCACCGGTAGTTAACAAACTTAATCCAACATTTTGTTGGATTTTGGATCCAGATTTAGGTTTTTTTGGGATCATCTTGGATGAATCCAACCCAAGACCCGTTTAACCCAACAGATGAAAATCAAACATAACTGCATTTTTTTATTTTTTGTTTAGCCACGTAACTGCTGCTATCTTGAGTAGACGTTTTCAGTTGGGGGTTAAAAGTAATTCCTTTCCATTAAAGTAAGTCCACTTCAATTGCTCGCCACCAACATTGACACTCGCTTCCCAACGTTCCACTATGGCACGACTCTTTTCACTTTCTGGATTTTCCAAAACAGCCATCATTAGAATTTTAGACATCACCTAGGTTGGCTTTTCGCATCGGGACATCCCGCTTGGGCTGCTAAGCAACCGAACAAAACAGCTTTCTGCTGACCCAACAAACAGCTAGTCATTTCCTCATTCTATTTACCATTTGGACGTCAGAACTCAAAACTTCAGAATCATTTATAGTGAAGAGTTGAAAGTATTTCACTACAAAATTCCACATTTTAATAGAATACGGACGTTAACACTTCGTGTGTACACAACATTTCGTCAAATCATCCAATTCAACGCTGTACTAGTTAGGCCGCAGAAGAAAAAGGGCTTGTCGAGTCTCAGTTGAAGTGTACCATCCTACCATTTCCTTTTTCAAGCGAAAATCAACAAAAACGACTCTTAACTTTACAAGGTTTCTCCGCACTTACATAGATACACCATTACAAACTTGTGCATTTTGACCAGACCATTTAAGCCTCTCCCTGAGCTTGTGACGCCATGAGTTAACACTGCTTGTAAACAAGCATCAACAGCCAACTCCAATTAGCAAGGTTCTCAGTGTCCTGAACATCCTGGGACATACCACAACAACAACCAGAGGGCATCACTGCAGTTCCTGGGAAATCCTAGAACTAGATTAGCTCAACCAACCTTCTTGAATAAAATTGAAACATTACAAGTACATATGAGCATATACACACACAGGTTCATAGTTGACACAATCATAAAAATCAAACGAACTTTTTCATAAACAATCTGTGAAGAGTGGAGTTGCAAGTAGCAACCTTCCCGAATCATTACCTGCAAATTTCACGGTAGAACCGCAAACACTTCCTTACCTTTACCTTTCGAGATACAAGAATAAGAAGCGGCAAAATTCTCCCTTCTCACGCATTTATTTAATGAATAAGCACAGCAAATCTTGATATTCATATCTAGCAAACTTAGATATCAAATTCATTCATGAATAGATAGATGATACATTACATTTCATTACTGGACAACCTGATAAGGGATATTGGAAAAGAGACTAGACTTTTCATCGTTATACAGATTCTGCAGATTACAGAGCTAAAACTTACGAACAAAGAGAACTGACAGAAACGGAAACAGTACATAAAGTGAAGGTTTGTCTTCGCTTAGGTACGTTTTTTTGTTTTCCATTTTATTCCTATTACGAATCCTGTCGCTCTCTTCTTCTCTATATGATTTAATAAATCATCTTTACAACAGTTCGTGAGGTGTCCAGGACTGAAGGGGCTATTGTTCTCTTAAGAAGAAACCTTAGTCATATCTTTGCTAGATCTATTATACTTCATGTGGCTCCTAACGAGCTGTCCAGCAGCAAGAGCCGACATGAGCGACAGCTCCCCAGCAAGAACAGAACCAGCTACAATGGTGGCCAGAAGCCTTGAGTTTGCACCTGGTACCTCTCTGCTGGCACCCTTGACACCAAGTAGATTCAAACAAGCTGATTGAGAAGGAAGCTGTGTGCCACCTCCAACTGTGCCAACCTGGAACCATAATATACCAAAAACATCAACATGAGCTGTTGGCATAGTTTTTTTTTTTTTTTTTTAAATACCTAAAAGTGATTACAATACTAATGATTTCTAGTTCAATCAAAATCAATTTCCAACTCGAAACCACCCCATATACTAATATTCTAATAATATGCATCTCTGATCTCAAATCAAGTCAATGAATGTAAAAAGGCTGCAACTTTATTTCGATGAAGTAAATGAGATAGATCCAAGTTATTACCTCAATAGAAGGCATAGTGACGGAAACATGAAGGTCCTTGCCATCATTAACGGCCTCCATCATAGTGATGCAGTGAGAGCTCTCGACATTCTGAGCAGGATCTTGACCAGTGGCTAAGTAGACAGCAGTAACAATGTTACTGGCATGAGCATTGAAGCCACCAAGAGCTCCGGCCATAACAGAGCCAGTAAGGTTCTTGAGCATGTTGAGCTCCACCAAGGCCTCCACACTAGTCTTCAAAACCTTCCTCACCACATCACCCTTTATTATAGCCTCACAAACCACAGACTTGCCACGCCCTTCGATCCAGTTCACTGCTGCAGACTTCTTGTCGGAGCAGAAGTTACCTGACGATCAATCACAACCATAATATTCATTCAAATTCAACATAAGCTTTAACGTTATAAACACATAAACATTGAAAAGGAAAAGGGTGAGCTGACCAGAAATGCCAATGACATCCATATCAGGGAACTCTCCCTGGAGGAAATCCATAACGTTCTGGACACCCTTGGACACCATGTTCATCCCCATAGCATCACCAGAGCTGCAACAGAACCTAATGTAGAGATTCTTGCCAGCAATCGCACATTTGATGTTCTGAAGCCTTCCAAACCTACTGGATTTGTTGAAAACGACAGACAAAGTTTCGAAATTGGCAGGATTCTCCAGGAAAAACTTCAACTCAGCGGCTCTTTTGGCAGTCCCAAACCTGACAACAGGAGCTCTTGTCATGCCATCTCTCAGCACAACACTTGAAGCCCCACCAGACAAGTGAATGGCTTTACAACCCCTATTAGCACTGGCCACCAAGCACCCTTCCGTGGTCGCCATCGGAACCGAGAACTCCGTCCCGTCAAGCAACAAAGGCCCCGCAATCCCCACCGGAATCTGCACATAACCCACAGGCATCTCGCAGCACTGCCCCAGAATGGACTCATAGTCGAAACCATCCAAAGGCAGACCCACCAGAGACTTCCCCGTCAACCTCTGCAACGCCTCCCGCCGTATGCCCGCCGCCCTCCTGCAATCTCCCAACTTCGACTCCAACGAGTAGGACGGCGTCGTCCCCTCCACCACCGACTTCACTATCTCCTCGTCGTCCTCGCTGGTAAAGGAAACCGGCACCGTTTCGATGACTTTGACAGGCTTAGCAGTGACGAGAGAGCAATCGAGGGCCTGTCCACACGGCAACTGCCTCGAATCTTCCTTGATGATAACCTCATCCTCGTCTTCCGTCCACATTTCGGAGGAGGGACGGAAGAGGAGTGACTGCACGAAGTCGATCCCGAAGAAGCCGAGCAGGTAGATGCAGGACGCCACGAACGCCACGATGGCACCCATCTCCGACATAGTCACCACGTGGAGCGGCGTCGACGTCCGGACCTTCTCCCGCCAGCGCGAGAGCAGGTAGTACACCACCGTGAAGAAGAGCGTGAAGAAAACCGCGTTCGTTATGTACAGCGGCAGAGGCAGCGCGTCCGACGCCTTCGTCGTGCCATCAACGGCCTTCGCATCGAGTTGAGATTGCTTGGACGCGGATCGCCGGCGAGGCTCCATTGAAGACGGCGGTGGCGGCCGGCGACGGGGAGATCCGAGAGGGCGAGGGTTGCCAAAAAGAAAAATAGCGTTGGATTTGAAGGGAGTGGTGGATTTGTATAATAAATATTTAATTTTAAAAATAAAAATTGGGTTGAGCTTGGAAAAGCGAGAGTGTAGGGAGAGGGATATATATAGGAGTGTATGGGCCCACACGTTTGAGGATGGGGGCTTGAGTAATTGACACGTGTTTGAGATGAAGTCAAAGTGGAGGTTTGCTGCTGGTTGTTGTCTGTCTAATAATAGTCAGTGATAGGCAGGCAGGCTCCTGTTTTTTGTTTTAACCCCTATTTTGTTTCTTTTTTTTTTTTCACTTTATCTTTATGCATAGCTTCCGTGTCGGTAAATGTACACAATTGGGTCTGAATCTTTTATCCGAATATAAATTAACAAATTTAAATAAATATAAAATTTTAATATTAAATCATTTCCATTTACAGATTTAAAAATATATTTAAAATTGTGATCTCAAAATCATCTGTTCTTATCTATCTAATGAATGCATTAAATTGCTAGCTTATATAGACTATCTATCTAATGAGTGCATTAAATTGCTAGCTTATATAGACTTTAATAAATTTCAACTTTATATTTCATGTGGAATGGAAACATGGGTGTGTTATACATATACATCATTCTCCACACAATGCGTCAATTGGGTACTATCGCTTTATTATTTATTACATCATCATATAATTAATATAATTATTATATATATTTTATTACATCATTTAGATAAAATAATTTTTTATGAAGCCTAACATTATTCTTTAAAATAAATATTTAAGAAGACATAAATTTATAAGATTTCATTTCAAATGTGACTTTGTTATTGGTATTTTGTAAGGGAAATTAATTATGTATGAAATCTTATAGATATGAGGGCTAAATACATGTGTGATCTAGTAGTGGGAAAATTAATTATGTATGAAATCTTATAGATATGATGGTTAAATGCATGTATGATCTAGTAGTGTACACTTATTGGTGTTTTTATTTAGAGTAATGCTACATTATTAAAAAATTTGTTCAAATTTAATGCTCAAATGATGTGGCAAGTTTATATGTAATAACCATATCATCAATACATTAATCCAAAATTAATATTATAATTATAAATAAATTTATCATATCATTTAGACACAAATTTTAAATAAATTGTTGAGAAATGTAATATTATTTTTTTATTTATCAATACATATATGGGAGTAGTCCTTCAATTATATATATAACTGTATATATATAGAAAGAAATCCTCCACTATTTTAGAATAAATAATATACATATATATAACTGTGTATATATGGAAAGAAATCCTCCACTATTTTAGAATAAATATTTATTAACTATGAGAATAAATATTTGATCACACATATATATAGAAACTAATCTCAAAATGTATAAATAATCTTATATTTGTAAACAAAACAGACATCAGGGTCAACGAAATTAAATGAAGGAAATGTGAGATAGTGTCATTTTCTTACAGATACAAGAATTTTATACATGCATGTTAACTATGAAAAATAAGTGGTATGCATATTCCCGTTCCACAATCACTACATATCTTTCTGAACATATCAATATGCATATAATTTATCAATATATATGAAAAAATTTCTCTACTATTATAAAAGTAGAGAGTAAATATTTCAATTCATATATAATATATGAGCTTGATAAATTCTAATAAAGTGTTGATCGGTTCGAAGTTAGAAGAAAAAAACAGAAAACTAATAGAAAAAGAATTGAATGATTAAATAGTCGAGTAAGAAACTTTCATTATAATTTCTTAGATGACCGATTGTTTGTGTGCATACGAAACACCAATGTTTAAGTCATATATTTTAATATCACATAATAATATTATTAAAGTGTATTATTATTGATTAACAAGGCAGTAAAGCAGTTAAATTCAATTACTTAATCATCATCGAACATCATGAGCTCATTAACTAGATATTTAAATTATCGTATATATATATGTTATTTTAACAAGTTATCTTAAACTTAAAACGAGAACATAATTAAGTAGACTTTTGCATTACTTCTTTCATTTGAACATAGTTACGATTAATGACATGAAACAAATCATAATTTATCACACCCATTGAGTTATCACTATTCACTAGATATATATATATATATATGTTCATAATGATGATCATATGAATATAAAAGAGTGCACCCAGAAATATGCGTATATATGTACTGGGGTTAAAGTTAATTACTTTTGGTTTGGTTTTATAATTTAGCTATCTTGATCGGATGTGTAGAAATATATAAGAAATTAGATATAAAAAGCAAAAATCGTTTTTACCCTCCTAAAACAATATTTGTTTTTCTCCCTTCCAAGAAACCCAATACCCCGTACTACTAACCTACCCTTATCATAAAAAAAGTCATTCATTATTATTATTTTAAAAAAAAAAAAAAAAAAAGAAAGAAAAACCCAAACTTGCAATTACAAAACTACCCTTTCTTAAATACATTCACCTTGTCACGGTTTTCAATTCGACAAACTCTCATAGTCACAATGAAATTCATCAAGCTCTCATCACGGAAAGAGGAAAACATGACACCGCTACATTACCGTCGATACTGCTGATCTCTTCCTCATCGTTCTCTGTCGTTCGAACACAAGATTTTGTGCACAATAACCCCTTTTTCATTTGAATTTTTAGTTTTTTGGGTTTTTATTGAAAGATTTGTGTTGGGTTTTGTTTTTTTGGGGTTGGATTGTATGATTTGTGTTGGGATTTGATTTTTCATTTGGATTTCGATTGTTCATATTCCTAATGCTTGTATCACTGATGGAAACGGTCCATTCATAACTGGAGCCTTTGCTGTCATGGATGGACTACTTCCATTGTGACATGAGCGACTCCTATCACAAATAGACTGTTGCGGTCACGAAACCGTGATAGGAGATAAGTTTGTCGTAATTTTCAAAATAATTTTGTTTTCCAACCTACAATCTTATGTTTCTACACTAAATCACCTAGTATAATTTGACTCACAACAATAATCATTCTACATAATTCTAACTAAGCAATGTGAATGATTAAAAAAAATTAAAAAAAAAAAACAACATATCTCCAAAACTCGAACTTTTTTCTTTTGAAGATTTTGATTGAAGAGAATGTGATTTTGTTGGAAGAAATAATGTGATTTTGTTGGATGGATGACGGAGTTTGAATGATCATTTAGAAGCTTATAAATTGAGTTTCAGGGTTAGTCTTCAATGGAGGAAGTAGAAAGGTAGAAGAAGAAGAAAGGTTAATTTGGTAATTTAGGCTAAGGGCAATAGAGTCAATTTATGGTTTTTAACTTAAAGGTATTTTGGTCAAAGAGATATTGGGTGCAATTAATTTGTTTGAGGGAATAAAGATAATTTTTTTCTGGAATGAGTTAAAAACGAATTTTTTTCTGAGTTTGTATGGTTTTGAATTTTCCCCTATAAAAAAATATTCCTAATATATTTTCAATATTTTTGTTGTTATTAAAAATATTCTTAAATATTTTCGATATTTTTATTGATATTATATGGGAAGCATATGCACGTGAGAAGGGGGGTAATGAGTGATTGGGCATTATTGAAATACAAAAACAAAGCATGTGATGATTCAGATCACAACTGATTAAACAAAACATTGATTTAATTACCAGCAAATGCATCTGTCTCTCTCTCTGGAATTTCGCATCGACCTTGTTGATTTCGTGCATGCATATATCATTTACATTTAGAAGTTTCATTATTTCTTGACCTACAATTTAGCACATATTAATTGTCTGTCATCGAAACACACAATGACATCAATTTATGTATCTCGTTCTATCTCCACATAATCTCAAAAGTTCTCATGCATTTTCCTCGCCAAGTCTTTTATATATATAAACACACGCTTATTCTTGATAATTGGTGGTCATATTCTTGAGTATAAATATATTTTAAAAAAACTACAAGCGTACGAGGACGGTGTTTCTCGTGGAGGATTATATAATAAAGTGAGCATGAAAATGGTAGAGGTAGCTCATGAACTGTACCTGGCAATCACCCTAGTTGTGGTCTGCCGTTGTTGGCGCCATTTTCTTTTACTAGGACCAGGACTTGGTAAATTCTTTTTTATATACTCTTCAAAAACTTGCACTAACTTTGAATTAAATCGTCTTATTTAATAGTTATATGTTTATATAGGATCGATGGAGTACTGATGAAGAGATATATCAATATCAGAGAGAGAGAGAGAGTGATGAGTTACAGTGAAAATCATTTGTATATATGGGTTGGTTGAAATATATGTTTACTTGGTTAATTGTGAAGTGACAGTTTGTGTTTGAAGAAGAAGATAAAAAGAAGTTGAAAGTGAGATTGGACTAAGAGGAGTGGAGGACGAAGACCGCCACCCATCAAGTTGCATGAGAAGTGGTGGGGCCATTTGCGCTTGCAAATTTCACTTGAATTCTGTTAGCTTTTCATTATAAGTTATTTGGTACAATAGATATACATACATATATATATCAGGTTTTATATCACTTACCATGGAGTCGAATATTGTTTAATGTTCACACCATTCACATTCACAGTCAAAAAAGTTTTCCTTACTTTTGATTACTTATATCAAAATTATATACATAACCCTTATCTAGTCTAAACATCTTAATGTTAGTTCAATCTAAATCAGATTGTATATATAATATGCTTAATTAGCTCATGGGTAAAGTTATAATTAGATCGTAGTTAATTTGACCCAAAAAAAAAGAACAGAAAAGAAAAGATAAACCATCAATATGGTCAGAATATATATATTTGTTTGAAAATAATATGGTCAGAATTATTATATACATATATAAAAAGATGGAGTGATGGGATATCTATATGGTGTGTAGTCTACCAAGAAAGACAAACATAAGTCAATTTCTCTTAATTAAAACCCTTTCGTTAATTTAATTAATTAGGAGGATTGCAAGAAGTACACGCATAAAAATGAAATCGGTATCTCAAGTAATATTCAACCTTCTTGTTTTGTAGACTTTCTTTTATAATGAATCCCGATCACAAAAAATATTATTGAAGATGATGAAACTACTCAAAGAATATCCCTTCAAAAACATACAAAGAGTAGACACAATTTTGATAAGGTTGATGAGGCAACTACACTACATAGACAAAATATAGAAATTGTATATAATTTACGCATATGGCTACGTATAAAATTGAGAAATGAAGATGGCAGTGGCTGTGTATCCGTTCAAAAACATACAAAGAGTAGACACAATTTTGATAAGGTTGATGAGGCAACTGCACTACATAGACAAAAATATAGAAATTGTATATAATTTACGCATATGGATATGTATAAAATTGAGAAATGAAGATGGCAGAGGCTGTGTTTTTTGTTCAAAATGCTTGAAAAGTTCCAAGTAAAGGAATCCAAGCATGGTGACGTTTATGTTTTAATAAGTCTCCAGTCAAATACTCAAATCATCTTTTTTTCTTTGTATAAAAGTCTAGACCATCTCCTTTCAAACTGTTTAATTTTTAAGTGTAGTCAAATACACGAGCATTCAACTGATCAAAGTTACTACTTTGATATTGGTATTAGTTCAGCACATTTGACCTAATTACAAGCCAAAATATGACAAAAAGTTAGCAGAAGAGCATGGCTAATATTGGTATTAGAGAAAAACAATGATCATCATCCAAGTTTACTGGTGAGAACATATGCTTGTTTTGACCAGTCAAGAACAATTAAACACTCTGTTTGGTAGGATGAGAACGAGAACAGCAGTCCACCTCCAACTATCTCAACTTCTAAGTTGAACAATCTATAGGAATAACAAGGAAAATGAATCACAAACACTTAATAATATTCGATAATATTTTATCAATGAGATATCATATATAATATATAAAATCACTAATTTTGCTTGTATCATATGTCCATTCCAAGAATAGAAGAATTGAAAACAAAAGTTGACACTTTTGCATATACAACAACGAAAAATCAATATGGATGATTTTATTGGCTCCTAATCCAGCCAATTACAATAAGATCAAAACTGTGATTCGATGAGGACAACAAGGATGATGATACATGTGTGTAATGCGTCTATATTAATGATGATAATAATAGTATGGTAGTAATAAAATCACTGCATTATTATTGGGCCTATACAAGATTGGAACATGTTGCCTAGAACAAGCTGAACTTGTCTTGAGCTATGTTCACTCCGCAAAAGATCTATCAACAACGGGAAGAAATTCGATACATGTTTCCTAAATGATTCCCTTTGCAAACCTGTTAATAGCTGCAATGCTGACACTAGTAAGGATGTCCTTGCTGCCAATTCTTCCTTTTTCGCCACACCCAATGGAAGAGTCCAATGTACCATCCCCGGCTCCTTCCTTGCTTTTTTCTGACTAGAACAAGACTTTGTGCAGTTTAGGTATATCTGCAGTATTTCTTCACACACTTTCACAAGTCGTGATTCTATGTTCATCTCCTCAATATTTGATGCATTATCCACCATCAGTAGAGCGTGGAGAAAGTCAAGGTGGCTTTGGTATGACTCATTTTCAAAATGAACCAAAGGAGGATCAGAAAGTTCCAAAATGGCACACACTTTCCGCAGTTTCTTCAGGAGGACAGTTTCCGAGTTCAATTGGTGGGCATGCGATGCAACGGAAGAATATAATTCAAGAAGAAATGAGATGTTCACTGATGACAAGAATTGTAGGTGCTTTTTATACAAATCAGTTGCAACCTGAAATTAAATTAGAATATAACAAAATTGTTACTATAATATAAGAAAAATAAAAGAACATATTCTATTGCAATTCTGACATCAGAAACAAATCTCCCAACTAAAATCTTCTAATGAAGTAACTCAACATTTTACAAGTAAAATCTGACCTGTATCATACACAGTAACAGAGATTTCCTATGGCAAGAATGGCATGTGCAATATGGCTGCGGCTTTCTACTTAAGCCATGAGTAAAATGGATTCTTGATGAATGAAAGCATGCATACATGCATAAAAATAGATAGTATGCGCATGCATGAGATATCATGGAGACTTTGAATACCTGTAAAATGTGTAGATGCACAGCAATATGACTCTTCATTCTTGAAACCACATATGAAGCAGTTTGTAGATTATCATCCTCAATATCATCGTTAATACCATGATCAGAACTTTCCATATCATCATAGGTATGAGAAGTGTCAGGAATCTCAATGTCGTCCATGGTCTTCAAGACTTTCATAAAACTCGGCAACGTCGATGCTGCTGCATCCTTCAGAGCCATGAAAATTTCTCTCCATTCTTCTTCAGAAAGTCTGCCTCCCAATTTCTCAGCCAATTGCATCAATGCAGCAACTCCAGTGCTTGCAGGACCCTGCATCGGACTTCTTATGACTACTGCCACTATTGATACTACATTTGGTAGTTGAGACCTCACTACATCAAAGAAACTGTCAAATAGATCAACTAGACAATTCATCGCAACAGCAGAAGTTTCAGAATCCCATGCACTTCCTTCGAGTCGAGAAGTTTTTGAAGTCAAAGAATCCTGATCATCTTTAGCAAGCGTATCCGTCTTGTCAAATCCACCATTAAATATTGGAAAAATAATAGAATTGAAAACACCATTCCAAAATGGTCGGGAGAAAAGATGACCATGATCCTTTAGAATATTGAAAAGCACTTCCAAAGAACTTTTTCGAATAGTTGATCTGGTATCATATGTTAGTTTGGATAAACCTGAAAAAACAGCAGCAATATATTAGACTTTGGGAGAAAAAGGTAAATTGATCTTTGACAAACTGAATGGTAGCGTGTGCCATCATATATCAAGCTCATGAAATTAGTCCCCACACCAACTTAAATGCTTAAAAAATTAGTATTTGGAGTTGGACACTCCACCCACTCAACCACTGCTTACATTACCTATTATTTCTAGCATTTGAAACTATACCATTCTTCCATGACATCCTAAAAAAATAATAGTAATAAGGAAAATTTCCAACGCAGTTTACCTGTCAGCAAAGGAAACCAAAAGGATGCATGCTCATCTTTATCAGGGAAACCCTGAAGATCTGAAGCATCGTCATTTGCTGCTTGACTGGACGAATCATCGACAACATTCTTCTCATAACATACAAGACCACCTTCTGCAAGTTTGACAGCACAGAACCGGAGAAAGGCAATAGCATTAAGGCTAACATCACTGTTAAACTTGCTGTTCGTGAAGGTGAGAAGGCATCTAACACAATCAGTAAATGTTGTTGTCTCTGTCTCGGTTATATAAGGAAAATATTCTCGCACTATCTTTTCCACCGTCTCAAAGGCCAACAAGACAATATTCTTTCGCTCATCAGCTGCAGCAGTGGTAAAAACCTGAGAAAAAGGACATCTCTAGTGAGAATCAACACCTACCAAACAGGCACAGCTCCCACTTCTCAAAAGTCAGGCCTTTCAAAGACAAAAGATTAAGTGATGCAAAACCTCTTCTATATTCCCCATTCATAAACTCATTAAAAAATTTCCTAAAAGTCCAAAGTAATCTGACAATCTTTTGCAGACAATAGTTTTGCAATCACACTCCAGAGATACAAGGTTTCAGGGCAGCCATCATAGTTTTGAGGGTATGCTATATTGAAAAAGATTTTGAGGAAAATCTATGTTAAGTAACTTAAAACCATGAAGATGACACTATAAATCTATAAGGTCTTTCACGTACCTTAAAAACACTTTTCCAGCCAGATTTCACATTATTGACACGGCTAAGAACCATCTGAGAAATGCAGCGAACAATTAATTCCTTGATTTCTGTAGAACTGCTTTTCTGCATAATAATCACGAAAGGTCTCAGAAATTCATTCTGGAAGTTGTAATTTGCCAATTCCTCACGCTCTAAGAATTTCATTGCAAGCTGTCGCAGTGAATCCATGACAAATATTGCAACAGAGAGATTTTCTGACAAGCCAACTGACACAAAGAAATTTGAAAGCACATTCCACATGCGAGACCAAACTAATCTAATGCGATTCATATTGTAATGCCTGCAATAGTAAAAATGCCGTTGTCAGATATAAGGTAGGGGGGAAGAGAGAAGGAAACATATTAAACACATTTGATGAGAGGATACATTGTCATGTAAACATAAAAATCACCTCATACAATTTTTCCTATTTACTATCATATTCATGAGGGTTGTAGGAGATGATATACAATCTAAATTCAAATAGGTGCAGAATCTTACGCAATTTCAACTAATTTTGTGAGGCTAAATACACGAGGGTCTGTTGGAGACTGCAACTCGGAAATAGAAACTTTGCAAAGTGCTTTCACAAAAGCTACTATTGCTTCACTGTTTAACCTTTGGCTATGAGCAAAAACATGGTTCAACTCGAAAGAACCAATCTGGTCCAGCAAATTCAAATTTGAAATAAAGTTATTAATCTGATCTGGAGTTACAAGTGATGGAGTATTGGCTCCAACACTGGTACTGTCATATGAACCCCCTCGAACAACAGCCATCATAGATGGATTTTGGAGAGTTCCTTTTCTCTTCAGGGATGAAAAACTAGTAGACCTTGGAGTCTTGTCATCTGTGTCAACATTCGACACTGTGAAAAATGATGCATCAGTCGGAGCGCCCTCTCCCAACAGTTGGAGATGCTCAATTCGGGACAGACATGTTAATATATGTTCCCAGGCTGCTTGAAGATGATTGCCATCTTCAATGGCGATTGATATTATTGCCTGTAAAAAGTATAAAAACGGATAAAAGAAATAAGAATGGACATTCACAGTGACTAACCACTTATTACATTGTAGGATTATGCATTTCTATTTAAATGTCAACTACATTGGAGTGCTTTAGGCTACTAATCGTGTTTTCATATTACCAGCATATCATGAGGGGTATAACAGGTATAGCAAAAACAATGGAAGGAGATATTATTCATGAGCATCTAACTCCACCTTTGAGGTACAAACAAAAAGGATGTATATGCTAGCATTCTACTGTAATACTTTCTCAGCTTGCTCTTACCAAGACGCATATTACAAAAGAAAAATAGTTCCCTCTTTGAGGATTGTATACTGATTAGATGCTTACCTTTACAGCATCCACATTTTTTTGTTTCATATCTGCAGCACAGTGAAGGTAAGTAAACTTGGCTACAGATGTAACAAAAGCATCTCGCTGGGTCTGCATACCCATTACTGCCGTGACATGAACAGCATGTCGAAATCCCTGTAAGCATTGAGAAGTAGCAAGTCTGTCATCACTCTGGTCAAGAGTCACACTGAAGGCAGCCAGCATAGGACCCCAGCAGACCTCCACCATAAACCTCAATATTCCCACATCTGTAACAGCATGATAAATAGACCTACAAAAACCAAACAAACATGAATTAACACTACTACTGAGAGACAATATGTAGACCCTTTTTTTTTTTTTTTCTCCGGATGAGTTTATGTATGATTAATAAAATGACAAACTAACCACAGTAGAAGTCCAATACGTAGGAGAATTAAGCATAAGAGTAAACAATACATGAAAAGGAAGCAGTGAAGTAATACAAGGCAGAATGAAAGCTTCTCTACATCAAGAGATATAGCACATCTATTTTATGTTATAATTTGTCTTGTTTTGCTACTAAAATTTATAAAATAACAGCTACTATAATAGGACAGCTAATGAGGTTCCCATAATTGATTTAACCGAATTATAAAAATTACCAACCAATTCAGTGCAATCATTGGCCAGGAAATGATCAGTAAATTTATTGTAGCCATTGGCAGGGACAAAATATGCACAGGAAAAGGGTAAGTGTTATTATCTGCTTTAACAGAGAGTTGGTTGGAAAAGTAATCATAACAGAAATTATACACCTAAAACTATTGCCGAAATGTGCCCCAATAATAACAACCTCAGAAGTCTGACAAGTTCCATGAATAAAGCAAGAAAATTGTCCACCATTAACGTGTAACGAGAAATAGCTTACTCTGACTTTCCCGATTTTGCCTTAAACTGCTCTTGAATGTGCCTGATGAGAAGGCCATTTGCACCCAATGGTTTTTCCTCCGTCTGTTTCCCCGTTACTAGATTGAGTATACCATCCAACCCCAAAAGTTTATTCAAGCTGTTGGCCTGCTTGCTTGGTGGGGCAGACGAATCAGCATTCATCTTAATTTCATTTTTCACAATTTTATCATAAAGAGAACCGAGATACTCTTCAGGTAAATCCTTTCCATCATCTATTCCTCGGTTGTTCCTAATAAAATCAGCCTTTGTCATCTGGAAAGCCAATCAATGCAAAACAGAGGTCACAACAGAGATTAATCTATACAAGATAGATAAGCAGCTTCCCAATACAAGTATACAAATACAATGATGTTACAAAATATAAGTATGAAGTGAATACTTTATTTGCTTTATCACACATACTAAAATGAGGTAAAATGACGTATTCATGTTCTTAATGTTTCTCTAGAGCATCTTTTACGGTTTTTCACAAGTGCAGCAACAAAAGATAACAATGTGTAGCTACAAATTCAATATACACAAGCATAGCAACAAAAGATAACAAATTGCAGCCAGAAATTATTTGAACATAATGCCCATTCTGAGAAGAAAATTTGAAAATTCATGATGATTTAAAAGTATAGAAACATCCAATGATAACCATTATATGAGAGCTTTTTTGAACTTGATAAAAAGCTAAATGATGAGAAATATGCCCCCCCAACAAAAGCTGGTTCAACAGTCACAACTGTTAGGCAAAAGACATAAATGAACAGGTTTTGCAAGCAAACCTTCTCTTTCACCATGCTATTATGGGCATCTGTGTTGAGCAGTATAACAGAATAAGCAAGAACGTAGGCAGTATCTGCACTAGTGAATGAATTTGGATTGCATTTACAGTATCGCTCAGCATACTTCTCCATGATCCGGTCAATTTTCTGTGCCTCTCCAGGTAACCTGAAGCCTCGCAAGAGAAACCTTATGGATTCACCAAAATCCATCCCTTTGAAATCAAATGAGTCCACATAAGCATGCATAACTTTCAGAGAAAAATCCTCCCTCTCACCCAAATAATCACCAATCATGGCTTCATTTAGGCCAGTGGTGTTCTTCAGGAAAGAGGCTACTTGCTCCGGAGAACCACCAACCTTCTTCTTGTTTATCAGAAATTCAATACCCTTGGAAGGCTTCCTATTAAACAGCGATATACCTTTCTGCATGTAAACCAGTAGAGGTATCACAACAAAGTGAAGGAGATCATTATTTTATTGGACCTTTCAACATGATGAAAATAATTAGATTATTTCCCTACATAAAGCAATAACCAACCTGGAGTTCAATTTTATAAGCCCTTCGTTGCTCAAGTGTAGCAGCATCTGACAATTCAGGATTTACTTCAGCGTGTAACTCATAGTCAGGGACTGCTCCATCTTCTCCATTTGGAACTGAAGGGTTATCTGTTGAAGTATCACCCTCAGAGCTCTTAGGTAAACAGTTATCTCCTATTCTCAGCTGTTGGTCCATCCAAGCTCCCATTGACCTAATGATGCTAACTAAGCACTTCACTGATTCATGCCGAAAAGTAATATCCTGGGCTGGAGATAAAGTTGTGGTTGACCCAGGTGTTGGTCCAAGAGCAGTTTTCAGAAGGCCATTGACAGTCCTGCAAATATCTGATGGAATTATAAGGGTTTTAATACATTTTATTAAAATATAATACCATTAAGAAATTGAAGCATAAAAGACAATAAATTAGTTTAATTATGAGATAAGGATGGAGAGAGATTAAACCAAATTAATGGCTTCTAAGTACCATTGCAGTGCGTTCCATTTATCTAAAGCAAAATTATGGATTGGAACCTCAATGTAAATTAAATGGAACTGCAAATTTTTTGAAAACTTCTTTCAATTGGGTCATAATGCAGAACTAAGGGAACTAAAATGTTCATCTTTTAAAATTGTGAGCAATTTTTCACTGATTAAACTTTTGAGAAATGGCGATTTCAACTTGTAAATGAATCAGAAAAAGAAAGAAATACAAAACAGTGATAGATGAGTAATACCTTTCAAATATATTTGGCGAATCCACATCGCAATCATAATTCACAAATAAATCAATGATTATCTGTGAATCCTGGGAGATCTTTTCCAATAAGTTAAGGACAGTCATTTTCTGCAAAAAGCTTGGCTGGAGAACATTCTCAAGCACCCGGAGGATTAGCATGGGAAAGAATATCCCAATATTTTCTTTCAGGCCAGATCTGAATTTTGTTAACAAGCTCATAAAAATAGAACACTGAAGTTGGAAAACAGCCATAACTGACAAGGTGCTGTTCTTTAATAAGGATAAACACAGATAGTTTCTGAGAGCACTGAGAAACCTGTGAAAAGTAAATGAAGATCATAAACATGTAACAAAAATAACCAACAGAATCAGGGTAATGAAACATATAATTTAAACAGTAACAGAGAACAAGATATACAGAAATACCCTAGAAGCACCACACATCCATTGCAATGGAAGCAATAAACTTAAATATCTAAAGGAATTTGACATTTTCCAAATTTTCTATTTCCTTCTCAACTTACAGGATCCGTAAATTGTCAATGAAACAATCTAGATGATTAGTATGATATATTAAAATCCAGATAAATGATTAGTCCTACAGATTTTGTATGAGCACAAAACCTCGTGAAAAAAGCAATGGAAACCCTACCTTCAGTTTCAAGCACTATTTAGGTAAACTCTAAATAAGGGACTGTCAAGGAGATCAAATTCCAATCCAACCTCAGTGTTTTATTATTACCATTTGGAATTCAACACTAGATCATCTGTTCCTTATGTGTCACTGTAACTATAGCTTAGGAAACTAATAGCTAGCTGAAAAATAACAGAACGAATAAGTGCCACACCAAATTTGTTATCAAGCACAACACTAGAAAGCAAAATGCAAGCCTCCGAAACCACGATTTTTATGCATGGAATAATACTATGAAAACATTTATAGCATGTAATAAGCTAGTAACGAGTGAGGTCGAAAACTGTCGGTAAACAAATGAAACAATGACTTGCCTCTCATTGGTGCGCCAAATGGAACCTCCATTGTCCATGATGACCTTAAGCAGCTCAAGGGACAATATCTTGCCTCTCAAGAGGATTTGATCATCGGGGTTCTCCTGCGACGAAAACTTCATTGACAATTTACAAATATTCTTAAACAAAAGAAACCCGTCGTCCCGAATCTTACTCTCACCACTGGAGTCTACTCCATCATTCCCTTGGGCATCTCCCCTTTGGGCTTTCTCATTGGCATTGGCATGGGCATCCCCATTGACATTGAGGTGGGAGCGCTTGACATCCAAAGCAGCTTCACTGGCCACAACAACCTCATTGAGAAAATTCTGACAAAACAAAATGGAGCTGCCTTCATTCAAATTCTTATCAGCAATCTCCAACAAATCACTAACAGAGACAGTCCTGATGTTCTTAACATCCATAGAATCCTCTTCCACTCTGGAGAAAACAATGACCATAATCTGAGCAAGAACAGACTTTGCACAGATCTGGTTGGTGCCACTCAAGCCACCAAGATACACATTGTAACAAGTCCTAACAAGCAGCAACAAACAATCACCTCTAATCAAAACACAAGTGGATCGAACCGCAGAGAGCAACACTCTAAGCACAGCTAATTCCACGGATTCCTCGCCCATGCCACAAACTTTACAAACAGCATCGATCAATTTGAAGGCGACATTGTTGGTGTTGTCGACAATCTCACCTTGAAGGAGGCCGAAAGAGAAGAGCTTGAAGAGGCAATCGAGGGCAGGCTCCACGACCTTGGCGTAGGAGGAGTCGAGAGCCAGGAGGAGAGGCTGGAGGACGAATTCGGATTCGGGGAGGGAGAGGCCGTAGAGAGGAGAGGAAGTGGAGGAGGTGATGGAGGAGTCGGAGATGGTGTCGAGCTTGTCGAGAGCGGATTTGCAGGAGGAGACGAGGTGGGAGTGCTTGCGCCAGGCAGCGTTCTTGATGATCTTGTCGAGAGAAGGGCCAAGGACGCGGCCACAGCGGGAGGCGCCACCTAGGGTTTGAGAAGCTGACATTGTTTTTTGTTTGGATTTAATTTGGATCGGTGAATGCAGAGACGAGTGCATTCACAGAACTGGAATCAACATCAATGTCTCATGATCGAATTCATAGAGAGAAATGGTTTTCCAAAATCAAATAAAAATGAAGACTTTTTCTTCTTTAAGCGGGGTGACGGGTTGCCATAGCCGACACATGGCTCATTCTCTCTTCTGTCATTGCTTTTCTATCTCTGTAACTGTCACGTGACTTCTAAGTCATCTACTATTTTCCCTGCCTTCTTTTTTTTTTGGAGAAATTCAACTCATGCCACGCACTAGTTACTATTGTATTATATAGCTATCAGAACCAATCACAACTACTTCAACGTCACTAACACAGGCCTAAACACTTCTGTTCAATCTGAGAATATTAAACACTATTTACTATTACTTTGGATGGATACTTACTTTCACAGTAGAAAGACATCTCCCGAACTTATTTTTTTCCATAAGCAACTCAGTCAAGTGTGGGTACACATTCAAATTATGTTCAGTATTTCCTTTTCCTTTCCTACTAAACTAGCTATCAAAAAGCAACACAGATGAAAAATGTATTTAAGGGTTCTTGGAATCGAAGGCTTTTGCTCCAGTTATTGATTGAATTACGTTAACATAATTACAAACGCTCAGGTAAAAGTTGGAGATTTAAGTTGGAGGTGAGGAAGAGAAACAATGCATTCTTTCTATTGACTTGCATCCATCCAAAATATACTTAGGCATATACAAGCTTTGTGTATCAACGTCTGTTCATACTTACTGCTATTATCAACCCAACTCAAGCTTCACAGTCTTGCGCGTCTAACCATTTGAACAAGCTCATATGTTAAAGTAACATGAGTTTCTAATAGACTACGAAAAAATTCTCAATAGATCAAAGCACTTACATTTCAAAATATGTATATCATGCAAATGCTTTTGCAAAAAAAGATTAAACTTGTTAAAGGAAAATCTACAGTTCTAATCAGCCAGTCAAAATTGAGCATTATCAACTTGATACGGTAGCAGCAGACTCCAAAATAGGTTGATCCTTGTTTAAGGCTTCCCAGTCGACTTGCCTCAGCATTTCCAACCTTTCTTTCAATGTTACAAATCCAGCTTGAGGAGCAACAATGCCCAATATTCCAGCTTTATGTATTAAGATCATGCTAGCACCCATATCAGGGCCATGGAGTTTTCCAGTTAGCAACACCCTCAGCGGCATGAAAAGTGATTTCCCCTGCCATGGTGTTATGATTGGGGGAGTTGTTCAGTTTTATAGCAAGAAAAAGAACAAGACAAAGAAAGAATAAGAAGAATTATCTGTTTAGGGCCAACCTTGCGCTTTTGTGCTTTACCAAAGCTCTTCACCCACTTCTGCCAGCCAGCACTGCCTTCTTCAAGTGCACCAAGGATTTCACCACCATCATAGGTGGCTAAGAGGCTTGCTGCAACTTCAGAAAGCTTATCTTCTATAACAGCTTTGCTTTCAGGGCTACAAACAGCATGAAAAAACGTTAAACAGTATAATAAGCATATAATTGGTAATGTCTAAAGGCATTTAACATTTAAGAAAATGCCAAAACCAATAGTAACACAGGAGGCTAGAAAGATACAGATGCATGTCAACGATGATGTTGCCAAAATTATATCATAAAACCAGAGGTACACTAATTACCTTGTCAAAGTAGCATGCAAAGGATAAGACAACAAGTTTGAAAGTGCCTTGTCTGAGTCTGTTACCAATTCAATCCCATCCTTGAGCAGCTGTATTGCGTCCTGTTTGTGCAAAATTATTCTTTAGTAGTTAAGTAGCATTCTTGGAACAAGTGAGGGATTCAAAACCAGAATGAAAACTCCTTTCTCTCATAGATAATCAGCAGCATTTTAAAGTTGGATGCATAACCAAATTTAAAAACCAGTTTACCTCAAAAGTCTGATTCTTAAATAGGCATTTCAAGTTGTCACAAAACATTAAAAAACAAACTTATCAGATCCCATATTATTTGTTAAAGTATAACCCAGAAACATCGCTCTAACCATAGCCATCAGTTCTCTAGAGAAAGGAGAGAAGATACCTTAAAAAGTCATCAAGTTCTTTTTTTTTTTTTAAAAAAAAAAAAGAAGAAAAAAATCCTCAAATTCCTTGAAGCATTTTTCATTTTTGTTGCTCGTTTCAGCTCAAAAACATGAGTAAATAAACTGCATGGACAAGTCAGGATGCATCTAAAGATGTACAAGAGAAAAATTCTTACATCTACAAATGGCCCATTTGATTCTGTTAGGATACCAGTGCTCTTCCAACGTTCACCAATAAGCTCAGTCAACTTCTCTGCTGGAAGTGCCCTTAAATGTTGACCATTCATCCACCTTTAGGTCATAGATACACGTTCAAAAAGGAATCATTAGATACACACATTTGTAAAACATCTCCAACTACATGCAGTATAATCTAGAAATGCTTGCTAAATACACTAAAGGATCAAGTCTTCTCAACATTTAAGCTGAAAGGTCATGATTACCTTAACTTAGTAGAATCAAAGACAGCACCACTTTTGTTGACACGATCAATTGTGAACTTTTCAACTGCCACAATGACCAATTTGACCAAACAAGAAATTGGTCAAAAATGAAAGTTGATACAATCAGAAATTTATCAGTCAATACTTTTAGCATAATTTTGGGGAGATAGGTAAAAGAAATTCACTAACCAAGTTGTTCAAGAGTGAAAAATTCATTTTCAGTGCCATCACCCCAACCTAAAAGGGCCAGGTAGTTCACCATTGCCTGTGGCAAATAGCCCATCTCCCTGAACTGTTAATTGGTAGGTATAAATTGTCAGAATATGCTTACCCTCACTTTGAATAATATATATATATATATATTTTTTTAATTATGGAAGAAGTAAATCATCAAAAAGAATCGCATAATAAGGTTACCTGACCCACTGAAGTTGCACCATGCCGTTTTGACAGCTTACTCCTATCAGGCGCAAGAATTAAAGAGACATGGGCAAAACAAGGCATTGAGAGTCCTAGAGCCTAAAAGGGAATAACATCTAGGTAATGAAAATCTGCTCTCCGTGTTGTGGAAAAAGATGAGAGCCTATGTGAGCAAGGAAAATTAAATTATAACCTGGTATAACTGATATTACCTTATATATTAGGGCTTGCCTTAATGTGTTCGGTAAATGTTCTTCAGCTCTGGAATGCAGGCTTTGAGTAAATATGAATACATGATATACAAAGTCCACATGCTAAAACACTAATGTAATGGTAGTAAAATGAGAAAATATTGAGACTAGAAATAACACATTGCCATTAATATTCAGGAGAAGTGTACTCACCTTATAACGTGTGAAATAGCCATGGTAGCATCATCAACTGTGACACAAAAATTGTATACGGGTTGCCCATTGCTTCTCATGATTACAAAATCCCCAAGTGTGTCCAAGTTCCAACTAACCTTCATGATACTATTGTACAAAGTTACCAACTATACAGCATTGATAAAAGTAAATATGATATTAACTAACTAACTACTGTCATCAATACATTGTTTACTGTAATATACCAATCAGAATTTCATAGTGAACTTCACCCACTTCTATGGTTTCCAATGGCTTAGCTCACCAGTCGAGTTTTAAGAGAGCATTATGTTCACGAAGCGTCATCCCACCCCATATCCCCACAGAAATGATATGGAGAGAATGCATAGGTCAATGGGTGGAGCTCTGCTCCTAATTTATTGTGCACTTCAAACATTTTTGTCAATCTTCATACGATTCCTACGCCTAGAATAAAGAATTTAAAGTAAAATATCTGTAAATTTCTTGGAAGCTGGAGGCAAATAGAAACTTGGGAAAAGATGGATCGAGCTACTCCTTACTGAAAACAGAACACTACCAAACTACAAAAAAATAGTGCCATCCTGAGCCCTATGGTATTTGTTTTTCTTTGTTCAATTTTAGCACGTGAAAACATATAGATTCCACACATAAAGGTACATGACTAACCATGAGGTATAAGAACGCTACGCAATGACAAAATTATTGCAACAGGGAAAAAAAAATTGTTTGACGAATAGAACTTACTTCGCCACGAATAAGGTCACTGATTTTCAAACTCCCTTCCTTTGGAACACGAAACCGATATGTGTAAGGGGTTCCTTTGCCAACTCTTCTTGTACTTGTGCATCAGTTGCAGAGGCCCACTTCCCTGTGTACACCGGAGGCAGTTGCTTTAATTTTGCAATCTCCTTCATCTTCTCAAGTTCCTTCGGAAAAACCATCAAATGTCCATGCACTTGCACCATTAAAAAGACAAACAAAGAATGCAGTATGATCAAAATTGAGGATTATAACAACAGGAGAATTACCTCATTAGAACAAAAACAACGATAAACATGACCAGATTCCAAAAGCTTCTCTGCATATTGCTTATAGAGGCAATTTCTTTCGGATTGTCTGTAAGGGCCACAGTCTCCACCAACACCAGGACCTTCAACAACATTGTTATAGTCAGGACTTGGTCAACTTATGAATGTTAAACACAACAAACTGGCATCAAGAATCCATTATATAAAAACACAACCTTTTGGAACAATTCAATATCAACAAACTGCGTACCTTCGTCCCAATCGAGACCAAGCCAAATAAGATCCTGAAGCATGGCCTCCTCTGATTCTCGAGTAGACCTCTCCAAGTCAGTATCTTCAATTCTCAGCACAAATTTCCCTCCTTTCGACCTGAAAAACAATCAAGTCAAATCAAATCACAGATAAAACAATGAAGTCAAATCAAAAGACAGAGCAGCGACCTAGCGAACAAGTAATTGAAGAGAGCAGTTCTGGCGCCGCCGACATGGAGGTTTCCAGTAGGAGAAGGAGCGAAACGGACTCTAACTTCTCCGTCAAGGTTGTTGGAATTAGTAGATAAAGAAGCAGAGACAGAGAATCTCCTCTTAGGATAACAGGCAGAGGACAGACGCCAAACAGGAGGTGCAAGCTCCAGCTTCGTCGTCATCGTCCCGATTCTCAACCACGGCGTACATACCACAATGCTCGCCATTCTGAGACACGGAGAGAGAGATGTCTTTGTCTTGCCTGGTACGGCTCGCACTTTAGTTTGACATCTCAAAACCACGTCGGACGCTGACTCACTTCCACTTCAATCAATCATAACGCGCCACGTTGCAACACCTATCAAAACTGAAAGTCAAGACACGACATCGTTTCTGGAAATGATTCCTCATTCATATTTGGTGGTTGTGGTAAACAGTGAGAAAAGAAAGCGCAATGGAGGTGGTCACCAAGTCACCACCGCCGAGGCTGTCGTCGTCTTGGTTGGGAGCGAAAGCGTGGCAGTTTGGTAACTGGAAGCCAGTGAGAGGGACAGGAACGTCATCTTCGGTGATAAAAATGAGAGACAGAAGCAAGAACAGGAAGCCATTGCAGAGAGGGAGAAACCTCAGCATCGAAGCCATTCAAGCAATTCAGTCTTTGAAGCGAGCCAATCAAAACACCGACTCACTGGAGCAAGTCTTCAATTCCAAGTTCCGACGCCTGTTGAAGTTCGACATGATGGCTGTCCTCCGTGAACTCCTCCGCCAGAACCACTGCCTCTTAGCTCTAAAGGTCACTACTTTTTCATCAATTTCTATGCTTTCTCGTTCTCATTCATCTAAATTTCATTGCTTTGGCCCAGGTTTTCGAAGATATTCGCGAGGAGGACTGGTACAGGCCACAGGTGTCGTTGTATGCTGATATGATTCAAGTTTTTGCTGAGAACGATTTGTTTGATTATGTTCAAGTTGTTTATTCGTATTTAAAGAGTGAAAATTACTGTTTGGAGCCTGAAATTGAAGGGTTCAATGCTCTGTTGACAAGTTTGATAAGTTTCAATCTAACAGGACTTGCGATGGACTGCTACGAGTTGATGAAATCAGTTGGATGTGAACCGGATAGATCATCTTTTCGAATACTAATAAATGGGTTGGAACCAATTGGAGAAGAAGCCTCTTTGGCTATTATAAGGAAGGATGCTGTGAAGTATTATGGTGATCTGGGCTTCTTAGGAGGAGGAGGAGGAGGAGACTCCAGCTAGCCGAATGCGATTTTGTATGATGAATTGAAAATGCATGTCACATGAAACCAGAAAAATTACTTGTTACTATAGGTACATATCTCATTTGAACATTGTTAATCTTCTGTTGTATCTTCCAGTTTGAGAGTTATTTTATATCTGATTAACTATGTGATTACTTTCAATGAAATGATCCAGATTTCTTACTTAGGTGGCCAGTTTGAAGATATGGTTATCCATTATTAAATAAGCAGCATTTTTGTTGTGAGATGATCACTCTTTAGAGTGCCCTGGATTCACTAAATAGCTTGTAATGGTTTGATGGTTCTATTGAAATAGATTTGCATTTGCTTTATACTCAACCAATGGTCAGAGAACAGTAAGAGGAACACAGTTCCATTATGAAGAAACTATGATGTTGTAGGTACACAAATGTTTGCTGCTATTTATGTTCAGCATCAGGACTGCAAATTTTCTCTGCCACTGAAATTTGCATTGAATGTGAATGTTCACATGTTTGGCTATGCTTGACATCTACTTGTTCAAATTAGTCTTAAATGTTTCATATCACGTATGTTTTAAGAGAGGGAAAGCCTTTTTGGTTTGTTGCAAGCCTGTGAACTATGTGCATACGAAGTTTTAGCAGTGCCTATTGAACTATAACTTCTGCTAGTCATTTGAATCAGCAAACAGATCTTTCTTTCCGGTTGAAGCAAAACTGAGTAAGCCAATTTTGAAAAACAACATAATTCATATTAAGGATAGCCATACCAGAAAATGCAAGATTCTCTTTGAATGCCTTTACTTTTCAAAAATTACACATTTCATCAATAGTATGCTCTCCAATCAGTACTCTTATCATAAAGAGAAAACTGAGACCTAGTATACCTATTTTTTCAAACTTCGTCTACAACTTTCTCACCTTTCCTAAATTTGTGCCAATCATCTTGTGATGGGATAGCATGAAATTTCAAGAGACTCATACACAAGTTTATGGATGAACGTGTGTATAGATCTTCAGCATGGAAACAATCATGACTAGTAGCCATATCCAGAGATACTGGTTATAGATATCATATTCATAGTCTCAAAATGCTATCTATGCTAAAACTGTTTCCCTTCATATGTCTGACCAAACTGCCAATTTGCTGGAGCAACATTGTAAGATGTGAGTGTTCTTCGGCCACTGGTGGTCACCTCGAAAGATAGAGGTTGCCCTATAAGGTTGACATTGCATTGCCAGTTTTGTCCCCAGTTCCTTGCCAGAGGTATCCATCCCGTCCTTGATCCCTTCACTTTCACAGCAATGACTTCACCATCCAAGCCCACATTGGTCACCAGAACTTGATAAAAGTGAGAACTTCCGCTTACTGTGAATCTCAATCCTCCCCTCCTCTCACACTTGACCCTGCACAGAATATACATGAACTCCATGTCTTTCGTCATTACTTTACAAGCTTTTTAATAACAGAGACAAGCTTCCAATAGACTTGAAAGATATGTCTAATTTGATACAAAAATATATTGATGTCATACCTCCTGTATTGAACCGGCACAATATCAGCTCTTTTCTCAGCTATTTCGGCAAATGCAGCTTCTGACATCTCAAAGTGTTCTTTAGGAAAATTGCACCAGCCACCGTAATCAGCCGAAAGCCCGTAATTTGGAGGGCAAAAATCAGTAGCAGTGAGAATGACAGAAGGACTCCCTGGCAGGCACCATAAGATGTGATCGACACATCGGAGCTCATAGCAAGCTCCACAAGCACTCCCTCTGTTGAACAACATGGTACTAAGTCCAGCACTGTACTTGCCATAACTAGCCTTGTGAAGATCGCCATAACCACAAGCACCTTCTGCAAACAAGAAATAGTAACATTTTATGAATATAATCAAATGACATTTGCAAGAAAAGTGAAATGTATGTACCAATGATGATTGACCCTTCTGTTTGGTTGGTGTGTGTAGCGGTGGCAGACTTCCACTCAAAATCCTCAGCTGTAATCATGCATGCTTGCAACCAGATCAAGAAGAGAGGAACAACGAGCAGTTGAAGAGCACCCATTTGGAGTGTGAGAAGCCTGGTTTCTAATAGTTGAAACTAGTACAAGAGTAGTGGACTGTTTTCTTGGGATTGTTGTGGAGTGGTGAAGGAAAGAAGAAAGCTTTCTCTTTTTCTTTTGTTTTGTATGAAAATGACATGAATATCCTGGGTGAGTTGAAGCTAACACGAAAAGCCAAGAATGCAGGGCATGAGTTCACTTTGTGGAGAGAAAGATGAAGGGCATGTTAGTCCATTAAGTAAAAAAGATGGTTACTTCAATATATTTGGTTCCAGAAAATGATCTAAGGCGCCGGCATTTGGGTACATATATTCAAGCATCAAGAGGTCTGTGGAAGGGTTTAAAGACTTTTGCGAGCTTGGTGGCAGACAGGCAAGTGAAAAAAGTCTTAAAAGAAGAATCCAAAGACAAATATTTTTGGGGTTCAATATCCAGACGCGGCTTTAGTTTTGGCTCTTCTTTTGAGAAGCCAAAGCAAAAAGACCCACTTCGTTTGGAAAACTAGACTCATTTATGGAGCAGGTTCAAGGCGTGAGCTTGGTGAAAATGTTGGCATGTCCCTGTGCCAGAATTTGTACTGTTACTAGGGCCTCCATGTTTGACCTACAGAGTTTGATATTGATCGTCCAATAAATGTTTTTTTTTAAAAAAAAAGGAAAAAGAAAAATCCTCTCTTTGTTGATCCTTTGTTTTAATTTTTTCTCTTTTTCCATCTTGTTTCCCATGATATCAAGTTACAAAATTTTATGCGTTCCACCGTCTAAAATTGTATATACACCCCAAAATATAATTATTTTTAAAATTTCAATTAAAAAATTAAGATATCAAACTCAAAATATCGGAGAAAAAATGATAAGTTCAAAAAGGTTATTTATATGCGATGATGTAACAGAACCAATCAATGAGAGCATATTTTATGTAAGCAATGATATTAGGAATGTAAAAACAAAACCAATCAACTACAGCATGAAACTTAATTCGAATGGAGTTAAAGCCATTTCTAAGAGATTGCTAAACTCTAGACCAATAAAGTGTGAACCAATTGATGGAGGCAATTCAGAAGCTTCAAAATTATCAAATTTTAGCACCTCGAAATTAGTTGATCTTAAATCTATAAAACCTAAACCAATTCATGAGAGCATACAAGAATCACTTGACAAAATAAAGGAAACATCAAACCAATCGATCAACTGATGTTACAAACCCAAAATATCAAAAAATGACAAGATCAAGAGGGCCAAAAGGAAGACTTTAAAGATGGCAAAGTTCGAGTATCAATGGTCGATGTTGCAACACAGAAACTTAATGAAACAAGAGAAATACAACGGCTTAGTAATGATAATTTTGACAAAAAAACAAATAGATTTTATGGGTTTGTGTTGTTGTGAAGAAATTTTGGGTTTGATTTATATGTTAATGAAGAAGATGATGGAGAGCATAATGACGATGGTAATGGAGAATAAAAGGATATATAAATAATTACATGAGGTGTTGTTATAAATTTTTAATATTTAAAAAAAGAAAAAATTAATAGGGTGAACATTCAAAAAGGGGTGCACATACAATATTTTTGGGGTGTCAACGTCGCCGCTCAAATTTTATATCTCAGCAATTGATCCAAGCTTAATTTGTAAAATAGGCACACTCTTGGTGTGCTTGTAGAGGAGAGTCTATTTGGGGCCCACACAAACCAAAGTATGGGCCAAGAAGCAAGTCCTTTTAGGTTCGCAAGAAGATATTGACATGTAGGACCAACCCCATATCTTAATACTGAATTGAACTTTCGAGCTCAGGCCCAGTCTTTCTTGGGAATATGATCCAAACCCACTTCATCCAGCAGATTTCAATCTATTTTATCAGACAAGTTATTTGTATCTATCTCGATACCACAGCAAAAAAGAGTCAACACAAACAGTAAAACAACAACTATTTATGAAACATTTCCTAAACATCTGTGTATGTATGAGGTATTTTTGTTGTCTATATTTCCTGTTCTTATGTTGTTGTTGCTATTGATGATGATGATCAGACTACAATATCTTTCAATGCAACAATGCAACTATTGGGGTTCTTGTTGCCCTTGTCACGGATAATGATTGAGTCATGCCCGCTGTAGCTTTGGTTGCCTGATTTATAAAAGTTCTCTGTCGTTCGATCCAGAGTTCCATCTCTGTAAACAAAGATGTTATCATCTTCTTCCATGAGAAGCCACTTCCTGTTCCTGTCATGAATCCGATGAAGAGGCATTCCCCTACACAAATTGCAAAAATAATATTATGATAATGACAGAGAATCATCAAGCCTTAAATGCAACTACTAAATTTAATATATTATCCAGCTTTGTATGTCAGCAAAGATGCTCCAACAGAGTTTATGACATTTAAATTTCATTATGCAAAGATTAAAGAATTGGAACTTTCATGGCGACTGACTCTTTCTAACATAATTTATGATAGACATCATCAAGTTGGCAATAAATTAAACAAGATCATCAATTCATCACCAGAACTCTCTTATATATTAATCACAGCAAAAGAAAAGAAAAGAAGTTCAAACAAGTCTTTTGGAGATTATGAGAAATGGCTCCTAGAGCCTCTATTTTATATCAAGACATGAATTTACAATACTCCCCCTCCTCTGTCCCAGCTAAATATCTCATGTTTTGGGGCTAATGACAAGCTAAATGTAAAATGATATGAAATGCACTTGCTCTCAAAAAGAAAATTTCAAAATTAACAGGTCTATAGCTTTCAAACAACAGCATGAAAAATTAGTAAAACGGATGTGAAATGTTCTTCTGTATTTGTAACGATGCACGCTTAAAATGTGCTACAAAGCAGATTCCCTAGGAGCCAGTTACAAATGTGAAACAATCAAGAATCTACCCTCCAAAAAGATGCATAGAAACAAGCATGAGAAGAGCAACTGTCAGAATGGTAACTATAACATTTCATACCTCTAAGTCTGTAATTGTCATTATTTTGGCAAGTTTCATAGATTGTCACGGTAATTAACCATTGTCATGCTCCTAGATCACATAATGCAGGACACAACACAAACAACTAAGCAATTAAATGCAACAATATGCTCAATCTTCAATCCATACTTTCTTTCTCTTTGGTTCATTTCACAACAATCAGTATTCCCATCCCATTTTGTCATTGCACACGTCAACTTTTGTAAAACGTATCTAAACGTTACATTGCATCTAAATTTAGGTACTACATCTTCTCCCGCAACCCATTTGGCAACCATTCATCACAATACGAAATCACCAATATGGAAAATCTGGCGCCATGGTAAAAACCAATAAATTTCCATCCTAGAATCCAAAATGCCATAGAAACTAATCCTCGCCCGTTCAAACTCTCAACAAGACTCCACCATCAAGCCTAAACCCTAAACCCCAAACCCCAATACCATAAACCCATCCTAAACCCAACAACATTCTCACAATAATACACCAAGACCACTATAAAGCTAATACATTTAAGCTAAAAATCATTGGTTAACATTCTAGTCATCATTAACATTTCAATAAAAATGTTCAAAAATCCAACACTTAAGCTAAACTTATAAAAAAAAAAAAAAAAAAATCCCGTATCACAAAAATACACACAAATAAATACATTACACATCTAAGCGTATAAGAGTATATTTATACAATGTAGAAAAATACATGACGTGAGAGAGTGTATGTATGTATAAATATATACCTGATATGAAAAAGATCAGAAATGTCAGTCATATCAATATAAAAGTTGATGGCGTCAAGGAAGGCACGGTAGGTGTAAATGTGGAGGCCATCGATTCTGGGGTAGGGGAGACGGAGGCGGGGCTGAAAGAGGGGAGGAGAAGCGCTGGGGGAGTAGTGGACGTACTCCTTCCATGAAAGAGAAGCGTTACCAGCAGAGGAGGAGGGGGGCAGAGACACAAACCCCTTGGTGGCCATGATGGGCTCCAGCTCCTCGTGGGTCATGATTGGCTTGAAAGTTCTGGTGTGCCAGAGCGCAAGCTTCCTCATGCACTCTCTCATATTCATCCACTCCTCCATTGCTGTGCTGTGTGTGTTGCTAGTGGTTGTTGCAGTGATTGTAGGGATTTTGTTTTTTTTATTTATTTGGTTTGGTTTTGATTATAAAATCAAGACTTGAAATTCTCAAGTGTACGTTACCTTACCAGCTGCGCTCCTAAAAAAAGTGCACTCGTTTTTTTGTTGCGTTTCCTATTTCACTTAAATTATATACATTTATATATATATATATATATATATATGTGTAAGGTTGACGAAGCAACCAATTCTTTGCCAGGTGGCGCTCCATCACACCACTGTTATTCATTGTCCTTTACTGTATACAATGCCAAGCAAAGCAACCTTTGTTTTTTTTTAAAAAAAAAAACATATATATATTTTTTAAGAAAAAGAGTCCATTCACTAATCAGGAATACATCGAAGAAAAACGACAACTTTCAATTGTTTACTTAATTTTCAGAGAACTAAATTACGGAACCTCGTATTTATATGAACTATTAACTTCTTCTTGAAAGGAGAATTTTATTCTCCTCTCTCATTCAAGAAATCGAGTTCCCTTTTCTTGACTCTCTTACTCATGAATTTTATTTCTTTTTATTTTCATTTCTAAATAGTAATTACAATACTAATAGTCAGAGTCTATCAATATCTATCGTTATTGAAAATGTAGATTTTTAAGTAATATGATATTAATGTTTTGAAATCAACTGAGACTTGACAATAGTGCTAAAAACAAGGACTTTGAAAGTAATATGCATCCATCATCAAAATCTATTGGGATATCAAGATTACAGATTGTTCGTTTATTTATCTGAGGATTAGACGATCCTAAATTTTGCTGAATAAGTTTTTAAAACTTGAAATTGATGATATGTTTGTGAAATTTTTCTATCTATGGATTTACTATCAATTTTTTCTTTTTTTTCCTAAACTAAAATAGTACCAAAATAATTAAATTGACATCTACCTTTATTAGTATTTATTTTTATTTAATATGATATAAACATATAAAATCAAATGATTTAACAAATTTTACATCATAAATTCTTGATTATAAGGACAAATTCATTTAGACAACCTATTTTTGGATGTCTCACTTTATTGAATACTGTTGTAAAAAGAGTGTATTCAATTTAATATTTATTGGAGTTTTATGAATTTTTTTTAATGATAGATTTAGGCAAAATTTACAGATTTTATAAATTTTATATTGATCTTGTTATAATTTATTTATAAAATCCAATGAAATTTTTAAGAAAATAGTAAGATTTGATTCATAAAAATTACAATAAAATATATCCAAATTTATTACTTAAAATATGTGAAATCAATGACTTTTTGAATATACCTACATTTTATTAGATTTTTTACAAATCCAAATTAAATGCATTTAGATTGCATTGATTTCCATACTAATATAAATTAAATACACTTAGATTTTAATGGATTTTATACCAATTAAAATCGAATACACTTATATTTCAATATAATTTATTTAAATATGAATTGAATACATTTAAATTTTTTAGTATGTTTTAAATTTATATAGTGTCAATGTTATCAATGGTGTGTGTCTTAAATTGGATAGAAACAAGGAAGTGACTTGATGTGGTTTGACACTCCTAATTTAAATTGATCCTAAATTTCATAGGAAAAAGTTGTTTCTATCGATATCATGCAACGTATTTGCTCATTGTCCTTACTGCTTAGAATAGACTAAGTTGATCATTTGACGAGATCTTCCATGAATAAAGGAGCAGCGTTGGGTGATTATTGGATGAGTTATTCAATTGGAATTGAATAGTATTACACCACCAACAATTTTATTTAAATTTATTATCTACATAATATAATAAATTTATGTATAAATATCATATCATCTATAATTAAGATAATTATTACAAATCATTTTTTCATATTATTTGAACAAAAGTTTTGTTAAAAAAATATCAAGTGTAGTATTATTCATTAAAATTTATTCTTTCTTTTATCACAATCAATAATCCTAATATGTTGAAAATAATTCTAATATGTTGAAATCCTTGCCAAATCATACCATAATTACTCTTGCTCACTCATATCAAGCTTAGGAACTTAAATAAATAAGAAAATGGACTTATATTACTAAATAATTTAAAGTTTTACTTGTATTCCCTCCACAACACCCCTCCCCCCCCCCCCACCCCTCCTCACCTTCCCCCCCTTCCCCCCTCTTTTGAGATATACAATAGCTACCAATTTTTTTTTTTTAAATACATAGGTTCTGTATTTAATACTGAGTAATTAAAAGAAAGTGGAAAGGAAAAACCAAATGGCCACGTAAGCAAGTGGAAAACAAATGGAACAAAACTAGTAGTATAAATATACATATACATATATATATATATATATAAAGAGTAGCTGAAATGGGTCGCGTTTTCAGATTCAGACTGAATCAGATTAAAAATCTCTCAATCAACGTGAGTTAGGTTGAAAATTTTTTAACTCAACCTAATAATAATCGGGTTAGATTGGATTAGGTTAATCAGATTGAATTTAAGCCACCATAAAACATAAAAAATATAGTTAATAACTCTTATAATGTTAAAAATTTGATTATAAATAAAATAATAAATAAAAATTAATGATTAAAAATAAAAAATTCAATTCATTATAAAGGTTGTCGTTGATTTTCATCTCTAGTAAATATTTTTATAGATGGAGGAAAAAATCTTGAATTTAGAATTATGAATGAATGTTTGTTGGGTTGGATTAAAATTTTTCTAATTTATTTTAATTTAATTTAACTTTTTATCCCATCTAATTCAATTTATCTTAAATTTTTTAAAATTTAACGTAATTTAATATGATAAAAAATGATCGGATCGGGTTTGTCAAAAATTTGGAAATGCCCACCCTGAGTAGAATCATTGAGCTACTCCACGTCCCTAGTTTTAGCCTTCTGGAAACAAACCACCCCTCACTCTCTTGTTCAACGGTAATCAAACATGGAAATCAATCATCATCATCATCTTCTTCTCCATCTCTGCCTTCCCCTTGTATTGATTCTCACAACCACTTCATCAGCCTCTTCAAGTGAAGAAGACCCTTCTCTGATTATCTCCAGATTCCAACAATATCTACAAATCAACACTTCCCAACCCACTCCTGACTACTACAAAGCAATCCAATTCCTCGTCTCTCAAGCCAACTCCCTCTCTCTCCACCACCAAACAATCGAGCTCGTTAAAAACAAACCTCTCCTTCTTGTCAAATGGCAGGGCTCCGACCTCACTCTCCCCTCCATCCTTCTCTATTCCCACACTGATGTGGTTCCATCCGAGCAGGACAAGTGGACCTACCACCCCTTTTCAGCCCACCTCGATTTCACTGGCAATATATATGCCAGAGGCTCCCAGGACATGAAGTGTGTTGGTATGCAGTACTTGGAGGCCATTCGAAAGCTCAGGTCTGCTGGGTTCCAGCCGCTTCGCTCTGTTTACTTGGCTTTTGCTCCTGATGAGGAGATTGGTGGCCATGATGGGGCTGAGAAGTTTGCTGATTCTGATCTTTTTAAGACCTTGAATGTTGGCATAGTCCTCGATGAAGGTATTCTACTATATTTTCATGGTTTACTTTATTAAAGATTGTACCTTTAATTGTTTCTCATGCTTAATTGATTCAAAGTTGTATCATTTGATTTACTTAAACATGTGGATGTTGGAACTAGGCAAGGACTAGTTTGTTGATTGAAAGTTGTCCCCTGAAATTTTACCACCTTTTGTCAATAACTTGATCATTTATGGTAACAGTTATATATGTGTGGATGTTTGTAGTAAAAATCGATTAGCTAGTTGATTACTGTGGTAAATTTAAAATGCAGGGTTGGCGTCAGCTAGTGAGTATTACAGGGCGTATTATGCTGAGAGGTCTCCCTGGTGGATGGTTATTAAGGCTAAAGGGGCTCCAGGTCATGGGGCCAAGCTGTATGATAACAGTGCGATGGAGAACTTGTTGAAAAGCATGGAGAGTGTGAGGAGGTTTAGAGCTTCTCAATTTGATATGGTCAAGACAGGTTTGAAGGATGAAGCGGAGGTCATTTCGGTTAATATGGTCTTTCTTAAGGCGGGCACTCCGTCTCCAACTGTGAGTTTGTATAAATTATATTATGAATTTGATGTTGCTTCTTTGACTTCTTTATTGATTATTGTTAAATACTTGAATGAATTATGACAACTCAATCATGTTCAACCTCAATGCTTGGAGATTTATGAAAGCTATGTTGGGTAACTTTTGCAAGCAACTAAACATTCACATTAGAATATTTTGATTTTGAAAAGAAAAAGATCTTTCAGATAATAATCTGTCTAACTATGCCTTGATGTTTTTCTTTCCTAATATCTGTTATCGTTTTGCAATGATATGTGTTGATTATTTGGTATATATATTCTTCTTCTTTTTCTGTCTACCAGGGTTTCGTCATGAATTTGCAGCCATCTGAAGCAGAAGCTGGTTTTGATATTCGGTTACCACCAATTGCTGATGCAGAAGCTTTGGAGAGACGGATTGCTGAAGAATGGGCACCTGCTGCACGTAATATGACATTTGAGGTAGTAATGAACTCATTAAGATTGAATATAACTACATGAAGATGATTACAGAGTGATTGTTTTATGTTATATTTTTGTTTGATCTATGTTGTATTGGTATTATAGATGTTATGCCATTCTTGACAACCTGAAGGTTTTAGTGTATGCTTGCCATAGAAACACAACTTTCTTCTTCTTCCTTGTAATCATTTCAGTTGCTCTAACTATGTTTTAGCTTGGACAGTTTAAGCAGAAAGGTTCTGTTTATGACAAATTTGGGAGACCGCTGCTTACAGCAACTGATAGTTCTAACCCATGGTGGAGCCTGCTGGAAGTAGCTGTTAAAAAGGCTAATGGAAAACTTGATAAGCCGAAGATCTTTCCTGCTGCTACAGATGGTCGCTACTTCCGTCTACTAGGCCTTCCAGTAATTGGCTTCTCCCCCATGGCAAACACTCCTATTTTACTTCATGACCATAATGAGGTGAACATCTATTCACATTTTTCTGTTATTCATATAGCTCGGAATTGGTTGTCTATGGTTAAAAACCTTGATTCATAATTGGGATCCAATGCTTGAGACATGTCCCATGCTATTGTCTCAAGTACATCAACTTAAATTGCTTGACAAGTGTGAATTCTACCAATAGCTTCATGCTTGATTGTCACAGTCTTTTGCTTGCTTGGCTTTGTCATATTTATATATGTCAAATCTCTTTCATTTCTTTCCCATGAGCTTGACGTGATACTGAAGTCTGGCATGGCCAAGAGACCCTTTTTTGCAGTACGTTAAAATCTTATATGTAGTCACATGCATGAGATCTAACCATCCTAATTTTTCATCTTCTGGCAGTTTCTAAACCAAGCTGAGTACCTAAAAGGAATCGACATTTATGCGTCAATTATTAAAGCTTATGCATCTTATGTTGAGCATCCAAAGAACGAAGCCTCAAGAGATGAGTTGTAAGGGATCGGCCTGACACTGTTTAATGAACACCACAAGAGGCTATCAGCCATGTCTGGAGTTGCGCCTCTTTGTAAAATGTCTGATTTATGTATCAATAATGACGGGGAAGTAGGGGTTTTACTTTGTCCCAGAAAATTGATGTAATATGTTACATTGTTGAATCTTATTCTTATGATAATCGATCTTGTTTTTGGTGAACACATCTCGTTTTTCCCTTTCCATACTGCATAATATTATTGTCATTTAATGACTGAACAATGTTGGGTTTAGATTGATCATTTATTATTGAATTGAAACAAAATGATAGAAGGGATTAGGCTTATTATCATTAATAATAGTAGCATCATGAACATATTTTATAGAACATATTACAACATCTTATCATCGATAACATTACATGTGTGTATATGTCATCACTCATCGAGACATTATCAATAGCTTTGATTTTTGGTCACCACAGGCAGGGCTACCTCCCATCTGGCTTTTGGGCTCCAAAGGTATAAATTCCTTGAATCATCAACATTGTCTTGGTCTTGAGTTCTAAAGGTATAGCATTGCTTGAATCGTCAACGTTATCTGATGGCAGTTTGCTTGTGCGTTGATGGCAGTTTGCTTGTGCATTGATGGCAGTTTGCTTGTGCATTGAGCAATCTCAATTTACCCGTCAGTTGATGCTGAGAAAATAAAAGTGATCAAGTTTCAGCCTTTTCTCAATCAGCTGCTACCAATAGTCTCCACAGGAGCAAATACCATCTTGAAAATGATGGTATCGAATTGGATCTCTGATCACTATAGTACGTTGCTCCGCCTTTGCTATGAGTTTTGCAAAGATATGACAATCGCCACATATTCTCAGGTTTTTCCTGATCCTGATAGTCTTACCCCTTGACAAACTCATTAAACCATAAGCAATGGCCAGCTTCTCGCTGTGGTATCGAATTGAGTCTTCTTTCTGTTCCCCCTCAAGATCCCGTAACACGAAACTTGTGTCTGGCACATAACCTACTTCCCTTAATCTGTGAATTAACAAGCTTAGCTGCCTGTTGATCTCAACAATCTGTGGATGTGAGCTATCTCCTAAAATGAAAGCATGAATCTGTTTATTCACTTCAATCCAGCTGCACCCTGGCTCTTTCCTAACTCCTCTCTTTCTCATTCTCTTCCTTACTTCAGCTACATCTTCCCATCTTTGAGAATTCGCATAAATATTCGACAGCAATATGTAGGTTCCTGCATCTTCAGGATCCAAATTGAGAATCTGTTTAGCAGCATATTCGGCTACATCCATGTTCCTGTGAACCCTGCAAGCGTCAAGCAAAGCTCTCCATGTAATAGCATCCGGTTCATATTCCATCTCTTCTATTAATCTAATTGCTTCATCAAGCTTCCCAGCCCTTCCAAGAAGATCAATCATGCAACCATAATGCTCCCTTCCTGGATCAATCCCATAAACATTCTTCATTGACCAAAAATGATACCATCCATCTTCCACAAGCCCTGCATGACTACAAGCAAACAGAACCCCAAGTATGGTAATATAGTTCGGTTTTGTCCCCGAAATTTTCATCGACTCAAACAACTTGAGTGCCTCTCGACTATACCCGTTCTGCGCCAACCCTGCAATCATGGTGCTCCAAGAAATCACATCCCTCTCCACCATTCGATCAAAAACAGAATTTGCATCTTCCAAACTTCCACACTTGCAATACATATCCAAAAGTGCATTGTTGAGTATCAAATCTTGATCATACTTCAAAACATGAACGTGGACTTGTATCCCCAATTCTAGCAGCGCCAAACCAGTGCAGGCTCTTAATACACTTGTTAGTGTCGGCTGATCAGCCTTAAAACCTGCCCTCTTCATTCTCTTGAAAAGATTCAAAGCCGCATCACCATCATTATCCTGCGCAAAGGCTCCAATAATCGAATTCCAAACAACCAAATCTCCTGTTACCATCTCATTAAAAACACACAATGCATGTCTCAACTCACTACATTTCGCGTAAATGTCAATCAAAGCACTCCTAACAAAGACATCAGAATCAAACCCGACTTTGATGATACCACAATGAAGCTGCCTGACATTGAGTAAACTATCACAAGCTCTCAAAACCGAAGAGTAAGTGAACATGTTGGGTCTGACACCATCTCTAATCATCAAAACCATCAACTCCAAGGCCTTATCATTCAACTTCACATTACAATAAGCAGATATCATCGTCGTCCAAGAAACAACATTTCTTTCAGGCATTTGATCGAACAGAGCCTGCGCCTCCTCCAAGAGGTCAAATTTGACGTACATGTTGATCAAGGTGTTGACCAGGAACGTTTTGGGCTCATAGCCACCTGAGAAAATGTGGTTGCGAACGACTTCGGCTTCTTTAACGGAGCGGCGGGAGAGGCAACACTTGATCAGCTGAGAGTAGGTGACGGCGTCGGCGTGGAGGCCGAGACTTTGCATGGCGTCCATGGCGCGGATGGCTCTTGCGAGGTCTCCTTGGTAGCAGAATCTGGTGAAGTCATCGAGCACAGACAAGGTAGGGAGGTTGTTGGGCGCATTGCGAGAAGCGATGGGTGAGTGAGAACAATGACGAGAGAGTGAAGCCGGCATCATCCATTTCAGCTTCGAAGTGGCTTTCATGGCTTTTCTTTTCAAAATAATTGTCTTTTCTTAGTATCAAAATTGACATTTATTTTATTTTTTTAAAAAAATTGGACATTTATTTTGCAATTTTGTAGTTTTAATAAGAAGTTGAAATATAGTTTATGAAAGTATTTCCAAAACGTTTCTGACAATATTTCATCGGAAATTTTGATAGAATGCATTAAAATATTCTTTACCTTGTTATCCCTCTCTCTATTTCAAGTTTTAATTACTTAATATAAATTCGAAATTCCCATTAAGATTTGTTTCAAAAAAGGAAATTCCCATTAAGATTTCATCAAACATTAATTGATAAAAACAACATAAGATGCAGAGGCATAATATAATGTTCAAAATATAAAATGATTTGTAGACAATAGAAAAAAAGAAAAAGGTTGTGGGAAAGTTTTCATGGTTATATAATGTTCAAAGAGTTAAAAAAAATCATTTTTTAAAAATAATTAATGGTTGATGGACTGTCTTTAATTTAACTTTTATCATAAATATTTATTTATATATTAATTTCTTTTTATTATTATGAAAGTAAATATCTCTCTTATTATAATAATAGATTTTTAATAAGGTAGGATAAATATGTGAGCATGAATAATAGTAAAATTTGGATAATTTATGTAAAAGGAGAATAAAAGGGACAAGTGAAGTGAAAACGCAGCGTATAGAGAGGTAAGAGTAGTAGGGAAAGATTGAATATGGGCCGGAGAAGTAGTAGTGGTGGTGAGGTCCAGCACCCTCTCAAAGCAACAACTTGCCCTTTGCTTCTTCGCTCTCCTTCGTTTCTTTTCCTTGACTCTCCATTCGAAATTGGTGATGAATGAGTAGATAGAATAAAGAGGATGTCGCTGAGAATAAAAGCGGTGGTTGACAAGTTCGTGCAGGAGCTGAAAGAGGCGTTGGACGCCGACATACAAGACAGGATCATGAAGGAGAGAGAGATGCAGAGTTACATCCAGGAACGTGAACGCGAAGTCGCCGAGCGCGAAGCCGCCTGGAAGGCCGAGCTCTCTCGTCGCGAGGTATAAATAAACCTACAAACTTCACTTTGTATTCATTCTTATATCATTTCCCTCTTTTGAGTGAGCAAAATTGCAACTTTTTCAAGAAGCTATCACTTTGCTATTGTATTGTTTGCTCTTCAATTTGGTTTTGTTTGTATCTCATCTGGGTACAGTGTTTTTATAGGCTTTTGGCTATGGCAGATGTTTATTAGGAAATTTTCGAAAACTTTACTTATTGTGCATTATAAAGAAATTCAGATCAACGTAGAATGTTGCATCTTGCCTGAATATGCTATCATTCTGTTGGTTGGTAGAGATTGAGTTTGATGTTTTGGTTTTGTTTGTGTAAATGCTCAAACAGGCTGAGATTGCCCGCCAAGAAGCAAGGTTGAAGATGGAGAAAGAAAACCTAGAGAAAGAGAAAAGTGTTCTCATGGGAACAGCCTCTAATCAAGATAACCAAGATGGAGCTCTTGAAATTACTGTAAGCGGCGAAAAGTATCGATGCCTCAGGTTTGCTAAGGCAAAGAAATGAGCCTATACATGCAAGGGTGTAAAAGAAAACAAGGATAAATTTCATGATTCTATTGCTATGTATTCCTCAATGTTTCACACTGCCCGCGTTGCTATTTTTCACATATTTCATTCATTTCAAGTGCATCAACATCTACATGTAAGGTATGCATTTCAATCAACAACAATTTGATGGTGTCCTTTTGAGCATTTGAGTTGGTTCGATCAAGAAAAGAATCAAGGGCATGTGATTAATGAGATTGCTTTGTGAAAATTGATCAAGTATTGGGGGTCTTTTCGTTGCTCATACTATGTCAGCATAAGGACATGTGACAGCTTTCAACTTAGCTTTATTTGCAACTAGTTTGAGATGGCAAAACTGTTAACCTTCGCTTTAATCGGCAAATTTACTTTCTGTAGCAAGATTGATACGTTCTTATGTTCATTCATCTTTGGATATGAAGTTTGGTTATGTGGTTAACAATCATCAGAGATTGTGAATTTTTTTGCATCTGACAATCTGTTTGATTATTTAATGCATCTAGTGCTAGAGGTTCGCTACTCGTGTCATATTAATCAAATGTTGTGGGCCTGTGGCATGTGCAGAGATTGTAGCAGTAGTGTTTTTTTCTCATTTGGGAGGGAGTTTTTGTTTGTTCCAAGCAGGAAAACCCAGTGATTGTTTCTGATCCCAGCCTATTTGTGATAGTGTGCCCTACAATCTGATGTACCTCAAGAGTGGGGCAAAGTTAGAAAAAGAAAATCTTAAAAATGCATTTCTTTCTTTCAATAGAAAGAATTGCTTTTGATATAATTTGTTATCATTTTCTCAAAGTTTGATCTTCCTACTTAAGTAATTCGTGAAGATCTCTCAGTCCTCCACACCATTGACCAGAAAACAGAACACCAACATTACAGTTTCAAATAGATTTTGAACATAGGCACATCGCTGACGACTGACACCCGAAGCAACGAGACAATAGCCAATTAATTTCGGTTTACTAAGTGAAAAGTGGCACATTAACAATTAAGGTAGATCAGAGTCTTGTTACAAGAATTAATAGCAGTTACAACAATAAGAGGTCGATACATTAGTGATTCAATAATCACCAATCTGATAGACTTGGAAGTGGCTCAATTTGAGCAAACATGTCAGCTGGGAAATCATTGAAGAAGGCATCTGGGTTCACTAGACTTTCGCTTCCATCCCCACAACTTGTCCCAGGCTTTAAAAATGGTCGCTCAACAGCAGCAAGCTCAGGAGCATCAATCAGTGGTCCAAATACATCAAACAAATCCTTGAACCTAGGCAAAAGTTGTTGGCTTCCTGTTGAAAATGTCATATCTTATTTGGGCGGTGGCACTTGTAACTGGGACTCAGTGCTATAATTACCATTCTTGGGTTGGCTGAGATCTTCAAGATGAGCATGATTTGAATCAAAATGCACCAACTCGGGAGCAACCACATCTGGCAGTGGCACCATTTGAATCATTTCATAGCTGTCAAAGTTGGACAATGAGCAACATCGAAACCTTGATGGTGACTTTTCCCCTATTGAAGAACAGCAATACTTGTTCTGAATCTGACCATAACCAAGCATGCATACAAAACCAAGCATTACAAGCAAATAACAAAGTCACAAACACTAAACTTTATAGCGGTTACATTACCTCTGAAGAAGGAACATCAGTGAAACCAGAAGATACTTCCCGGTTAATCAGTTTGTGTGATTTGGAAGGAGCGGTGGCCGTAGAATTCTGCAAGATTCTAGCCAGCCTCATCTGTCTACTACTCCAGAAATCCTTGACATCATTATCTGTCCTGCCATGCAAATACGTGGCTATTTTTGCCCATTTGTTACCGAACTGTGCTTGCAACTCTATCACCACCCTCTCTTCCTCCAGTGAAAATTTGCACCCACTACAGCAAACCAAAACAAATTACAAACACATCTCAGTTTATATAAAAGCAAGTAGTTGAGTGTAGACTTACTTTTTCAAGTTGGGTCGAAGCTTGTTGACCCATCTAAGACGACAAGACTTGCCTGTTCTCTGCAAGAGACCTTTGGACCGAATGAAGCTCCAGTCTCTGGGGCCACATTTCTTGACATGGTTGATCACCACTTCATCTTCCTCATCTTTCCAAGGTCCCTTTCTAATACTCTTCTCTCTCTTCTTCCCTTCCATTTCACTTTCTCTCTTTTTACTCCCACTTTCTCTGCTTTTTCTTTGTTATTTGAAGTGACAGTTACCACCCACAACCTCCACACATTCGCTATTTTTTCTCAGATGTTCAACTACGTGGACTACAAGTGGGAGGGAGTTAAAAGACAGTTATAAAAACTTCAAAGCCCCGCCATTTTCAGTTGCCTGTTCAAATTTCAAAATGTTTGTGACTCATTCACTTTCTGGTTTTTGTTTGCTCAACATGAGCATATAGACCAGTACCACTCTCACAACTCTAAACTGCTGCATATTTTCAGAAAACAAAGAGTAGATAGGTAGCAGTCAAAATGAGCTTTCAACTTGGTACCAAACTGTTTTTGTTTTTGGTGCTCTTCATTCTTTCTTTCAATGGTGGTGTTGCTATTACTAGACCGAGAGAGACCACAACAGCTCATGGAGAAGGAAGCAAATCTCTTCTCTTTAATGTCAGGAGCTTTGGTGCCAGAGCTGATGGCACCACTGATGACACCAGAGTTTGCTCTCCCTCTCTCTCCCTCCCAAAATTTTGATTCAATCAATTATTACTTTCTTATAGTAAATGATTTGAAAATTTTTTACTCTACCAATATGTGCCTTCTAATGTTTCTTTGTCCAACTAATATTGTGCTAATTAGTCTCAAATTTAAATTGAATGTGGGATTTTTTTTTTTTTTTTTTTTTTAATTTTAACATCTTAATAGTCAAAATAAGCCTCAATATTGTATCCCAAAGCTCAAGCTTTTGAGAATAGTGCCACAAAATGATTAAACGTTCATTTTTCTTTAGACAGAATAACTCTCCAAATGAAATTATCAGATTAGTACTCAACATACTAGTAATTGATCAATGCGTAATAATATGTCATTTAGGCCTTCAAAGCAGCATGGAAGCAGGCATGTGGGACTAGCGGTGCAGTACGTCTTGTGATTCCTAAAGGGGTATATTTGATAGGTCCCATTAAGTTTTCAGGGCCATGCAAAAATGTATCAAATATAACCATTCTTATGAAGGTGAGATCTTATAACAATTTTGTATATTGTCTTTTGTTTTATCTGGCACTGATTTTTGGGCATGCCTCCACCAATGTCCAAATCTTGGGATGAACTAGCAGGGTTATTTGAAGGCAACAACAAATTTGTCCAAGTATAGCTTCGGTGCTGGATGGGTCGAATTTGGATGGTTGGAGGGACTAACCTTGACTGGAGGAGGAACCTTCGATGGCCAGGGTGCCAAAGCATGGCCTTACAATAGATGCCCCACGGACTTCAATTGCAAACTTCTCCCAACTGTATGTTCCATAATTATTTACACTTCAACATAGTGTTACTTTGTTTTAATATATTCGCAAATTGTCACTTTATAAGCTATATTTTTTGTCGGATTTTAAAAGTAGTATGTGGCCAGATTAGGACTAAAATGTTGATGAGGTTAACTTTCTTTTTCCCCCCATTCAGAATGTGAAATTCGTGGTGATGAATAGGACTGTTGTTCGAGGCATAACTTCATTGGACAGCAAGTTCTTCCACTTGGCTCTTGTTGAATGCAACAACTTCAAAGGCAGTAAAATAAAAATCTCCGCTCCAGCAAATAGTCCCAACACCGATGGTATCCACATTGAGCGGAGCTCTGGTGTCTATTTTTCGCGTTCACACATTGGTACTGGTGATGACTGCATCTCAATTGGGCAAGGAAACTCTCAGGTCACTGTCACTAGCATCACTTGTGGACCAGGTCATGGCATCAGGTACTCCTGAATTCTCTAAACCCCGAAAGTTTTCTTGCACATAATCACACTTCCCATCTTATTATTTCCCAATGTTTTATATCACCTGTTGTTGTATATGCATCTTCAAATTTTAGCGTTGGAAGCTTGGGAAGATACCGAAATGAAGGAGACGTGAAGGGACTTGTTGTAAAAGATAGCATCATGACAGGTACCATGAACGGTCTAAGGATCAAGACATGGGCGAATTCACCAAGTAGCAGTGCAGCCACCAATATGACATTCAAGAACATTATCATGAACAATGTCACAAATCCAATCATAATCGATCAACAATACTGTCCATTTACTTCGTGCCCTACCAGTGTAAGTTCCAACACAACAATCACATTAAAATCTTAAGTTTTATTCATATACTCGGCCGTTCTAGGAGACTCATAAGGTGTGATTGATGCAGCCACCTTCTCGAGTAAAACTAAGCGACATATATTTCAAGAACATAAGGGGGACATCATCTTCAGCAGTGGCAGTGGCACTAGAATGCAGCAAAAGGATACCATGCCAAAACATCTACCTTGAAAATGTTCATTTAGACCTTTCATCAGGGGAGAAACGCCCCACTTCCTCTTGTAAAAATGTTGAAGCCAAATACTTTGGCACCCAAATCCCACCACCATGTGCTTAGTCTTAGTTTAGTTTCCAACTACAAACATTACATACAATTTTTGTATCTCTCACTTCATTTTCTATGTTTACAAACTACCTTAATCATATTTTGTTTATGTATTATTCATATGTAAAATCTCATCATATGTGTAAGTCTCCAACATCTCTCACTTACCAATACTATACAGTTACATTCAATAATAATGTTTCTTTCAATATCAAAATCCCAACTTTTTAAGATTGTATTAGAATCTTTTTGTAGACAATCAAAATTATATTGTACACCTAAATATGTTAATGAAAGATATAATCTTTATTTAGTATTATATTTTTTTTGTTTATTCAAACGTACAGTCTTGCTCACCATCTCTTAGTAAAACTATTTGATTTTGAGAGTTGATTCTAGTAGGTGATAGTTACACGTCGCATCCTTCACTCAGAACATAATTTTTTTTTTTTTTAAGAAAAAAAAAAAAGGGAAAGTCAAGTCTCAGTCGTGCAGTTATTTCCAATAAATATAAAACATAAAAGGAAAAAGACATAGAACCAAAAGAGAAAGTAAATTGAGACAGGGAAAGGAAACATATCTATCTATATATATATACATATAAAAGCGTATTCCATATTTCTACGGACAGAGGCATCACCGGTTGGTCACCACCCAGAAAAGAAAAGAAAAAGAGAATGGAGAGTGATTCAGAGATGGTAGCGTTGCCACTGCTATTGACACCGATCGAATCAAACTACAGGGCATGCACCATTCCCTACAGATTCCCATCTGACAATCCCAAGAAGCCAACTCCTACTGAGATTGCTTGGATCGATCTCTTCCTCAATTCCATACCTTCTTTCAAGTATTCAACACTTTCCCACTCTTTTGTTTCCGGGAATTCTGCTATCTAACTTTTTCTTTCTTTTGTTTGCAGAAAACGAGCTGAGGCTGAAGATAATGTGCCTGATGCTTCTGTCAGAGCTCAAAAATTTGCTCAAAGGTTGCTCCTTTTTTCTGTTTTGTTGTTATGATTTTGTTTCCAATATGGGATTTTTTTTTTTTTTTTTAATTTTATTTCTTACTACTCTCATTGATTACATTGTTTTTGTGTCATCTGTTGTTGGTTATTGGGAGTTATACGAGGTGATATTCAAATTGGAAGCAGACATTTAAAACAATGATATGAATTAAAGCCTATATCAAGCTTTTGTTCATATAGATATAAATTGGTAACTCTTAACGGTTTCTTTTTTATTTGTAAAATCATGTTTTGAATCACGGGTTTCTAATGTGGTGTAGCATGTCATGGGGTTTAGATTCTTGCTTTCGGTTAGTAATATGCTGTCTATTTCTTAGAGGTGCCTAGCACAGAAGTTTACAATTTGTAGTTGTGGAACTTGTGAAGCAATGGAAATAAATTCATCTGTCATACAAATCAATACATGCTTTGCTTGAATTCAATAAGTGAATTTACTAACATTCGTGCTGCCGGAAAATTTGATCACATGCTCATTTATGTGTTTAATTTGTAAAAGGTATTTTGAGATACTTGAAGACTTAAAAAAAGATCCAGAGAGTCATGGTGGGCCACCTGATTGCATTGTAAGTCTAGCTTTGGGTTCTATAATCTTCAAAATTATTTGCGTACTATGTACTGTGGAGATTCTAATTTTCTTTCTCTTAATTTGTCTCATCGTGGGCGATTTTCAAGCTTCTCTGCCGACTTCGTGAGCAAATCCTTAGAGAATTGGGATTTAGTGACATATTCAAGAAAGTTAAGGCAAGTATTAAACTATTTCACTTCGATCATCCGTTCACATGCCAAACCTTAGAATTGTGTGTAATTGACGTGAATTACTACATTAAAGTATATGATTATGGTAGCTGGAACTGTAACATCTAGGAATTGCAGTAGTATTAATGTCCCTTTGGTATAGTATGCGTTTTCAAATCAATGGGCAGCACTTGAAAATTGGTAGATACGAGCCATAATTAAGATTGTTCTGAACTTTATGTTGATTCACAAGCAATCCTTGTCAGTCCATCGATGAGAGAGAGAGAGAGCGAGAGAGGGAGACAAGGATTGGGAGTTTAATCGGCTAGCTTTTTTTTTTTTTTTTGCTTTAATTTTATAGATACATTTTTTTCTTTTTTGTGATAAATTGCTATAGGATGAAGAGAATGCAAAGGCTATATCTTTATTCGCGGATGTAGTTCGTCTTAATGATGCTATTGAGGATCCAGGCAAGCGTCTAGAGAATCTAGTTAGAGGAATATTCGCTGGAAATATATTTGATCTTGGCTCAGCACAGGTAAGTTATTCTCTTGGTGGCTTTGCAAATTTTGGTGGACTTGTCATTTTTTTTTTCTATCTGATAGTTTGTACACTCATCATCATTAGTTGATTAAATTGTTAGTTCTGTCAGCAACTCAACATTAATTTGACATTCAGCTCAACCAAGCCTTAAACCCAACTATTTGAGGTTATGATCTGATTCCGTGACTGCCAATACTTCTATGTGGATCATTTTCTCTCTTAAACAGTGCTTTTCAAGTGCCATTACTCATCTTAGGCCCTTGTTCACTTAACCTTTCTTTTGTGTTCTTTCAAAGCAAGAAAACACTTCTCTTTTACTTGGTCACACCTTTGAGTTCAATTACTGTTGGCCTTACTGGTATATCATTTGCCTTCTCTCTTGGGCCCTGTCATCATGTATCTGTATATATCAGGTTGTCTCAGTGGTATGCTACCTATGCCTCATATGGATGCATTTATTTTGTTCATAGAGACTAGAGCAAGTTGTAAATTTACATCATTTTGGTTTTGGTGACCCAAATATTTTATAATAAAAATGTTACAGTTTGTGTAACTTCATGTGTACTCTTGTTTCGTGTTCTGAAGCTTGCTGAGGTTTTCTCGAAGGATGGCATGTCCTTTTTAGCTAGTTGTCAAAATCTTGTTCCCCGACCTTGGGTCATCGATGATTTGGATGCTTTTAAAGCAAAATGGGGAAAGAAAACTTGGAAAAAGGCAAGTTTGGTTAAGCTCTTTATGTTACGAGATACTGTTTCTTCTGTAAAGGTGTCATCCTTAAAAGCATTTCACTGAAAGGAACAATACTGTTATATGTATGTCCTATGTTTTAACTGTTCTGTTCTTGTCCACTACAGGCTGTCATTTTTGTTGATAATTCTGGTGCAGATATAATATTAGGTATTCTACCATTTGCAAGAGAATTACTCCGACAAGGAACTAAGGTTTGATTTCTGATTTAGTTCTCTCTATGCTATGCTACTGAGTTTTGCAGTGTATATGTATGTAGGTGCTTGTTGAGTTGTAACTTACAGATTTTTAATTGAACATGACAGTGAATATGATTTTCTTATAGAGTATGTTTGGCTCTGTATGTTTTGGAACTGAAATTACATGTTGTTGCCTAACTTTTGATACTTAGAATCATAATACCTGTTGCTCCTACCATGCATAAGTTTTATGGCTCGTAGGATGAATCTGTTAGATATTAATCTTCGTTTGGTGTCGAGATAGAGATAATCATTTGGTCTTTATGAGAGAAACAGCCCAGTCCTTACTCTCCTCTTAAAGTTATTTTACATGAAGTCTCTAATTTTATTTTGATCTCTCTCTCTCTGTGCATACAGGTTGTGTTGGCTGCTAATGACTTACCTTCTATCAATGACGTAACTTATCCTGAACTGATTGAGATCATATCAAAGGTGATAGAAAACACCTTTCTTTGAATTATGATGACATTAGATTCTCTGGTGACTCTAATGTGGAGCCAATTTTGCAGTTGAAGGATGAAAATGGGCAGCTCATGGGTGTTGATACTTCAAATCTTTTGATTGCGAATTCCGGAAATGATTTGCCGGTAAGAAAAGGAAGTGCCAGTTTCTCTTTAAATCTATGCACAGGTTGAATTGATGCCTTCCCTTCACAAGTTGAAAGTCTTTTTCAATGTATAGTAACAGTCTCTTTTATTTTCCAAATTCGTTTAGGTTATTGATCTTACAAGAGTATCACAAGAGCTTGCCTACCTGGCAAGTGACGCTGACCTGGTTATCCTGGAAGGCATGGTTAGTTCTTAATACAACGTGATACTATGGCTGAGGCTTCTTTGTTTATTTGCTTGAATTTAAGGATGTGTAGCCACATATAATCTTTTGTTTTACACTTTTACTGTTATCAATATTTATAAACTGAATAACTGTCGGAAGTCGAATTCTCCTTCATAACACAAAATTTTCCTTTGCTTTTGAGCAGGGTCGTGGAATCGAAACAAATCTCTATGCTCAATTTAAATGTGATTCCCTAAAGATTGGAATGGTAATGCTTTCATTCAAGTCACTGCTATATTTAAAATGTCATTTAATGAACTTTACTTTGAGGTTATCGATAATTCGTCCACCATTAATAGTTTTTGTTGCTTTGGGCTGATCCTATTGCAGGTTAAGCATCCAGAGGTTGCACAGTTTCTAGGAGGACGGCTTTACGACTGTGTTTTTAAATACAATGAAGTTTCAAGTTAAAGTTGATTCTTTGCCTGTACTCATAATCCTATTAGTTCCATGTCAACAATTGCTTAAAGACAGTATTATTAGGTCCTAGTTCCAAGAGAAGTAAAACTACAAACATCAAGGTCTTATCATTTAAATCAATAATGAAACCCAAATATTGTCGGCATGCACTCCAAGTACTTTTATACACTTGGAAGGTCGGGTGCGTTGTATCTCTTTCCATATGATAATCCTATGACAGTTATGTTTTTATGATTGTTCCTTCGAACTTGAATGCTTTGTGCTTGTGTATGTGTTTACTACGCAACTATGCTATGCTGCTCTAGTTTTTGTCAACTATAGAGGGCATGAGCAGGGTTTCTCAGAAATGGACAGAAACTCTTTTTCTGATACAGGATTCTGTGTTGAGCTTTTCTCAAGTGGTTAATGTGAAAATTCAAGCCATAATATTTATTATTAAACATAGTGAGAGAACACAAGCAAACTCCCTCAATTCTGAGGGAAAGCTGGAAAGAAATGAAATGTCATGATTAGAATAACCCAGATGCTAGCTTAGTTCTTCTTTGTGGGGAAGGAAGCCATTTTGTTGATACCACAAATTCCTTCAGGTTTTCCAGTGTTTCTCTTCATCCTTATGTACCCTTTCTCTCCCCATTTGGGTCCCCATGAGTTCTTCACAATGATGTAATCTGATCCCTTTGATGATCCATAACCGACTGCAGCTACTCCATGGTCGAGTTCGGTTCCGCAACGACCATTGAATACTCCCTGCACAAGAATATACAACAATGAGAGACTTTTAGGATAAGAAACAACGAGTTGTAACAGTATGAGAGTGAGAGCCAAGCTTACCCCACTATAAAATTGGAAGTCTCTGCCAGAAGCTTCAATGGCTACACTAAGAGGCTGGTGAGCAAGAGCTTTCAAGAGACTTTCTTCATCATTTTCAGGGACATCTTGGTACCCACTAATTGTCACAACCTCCATCTCTTCCTAAACATATCAAATAAACATGATTAGTGAAACAAAGTTAAGCATTAGTTTTGATAATCAATCTGGTATACAACATGAGCATCATTCATTAATGTTGTTTACCTTCTTTTCCTCACAAGTGCCTTCCTCCATGAGATATGGATAGTCCTCTTCCTTGTGGAGTCCACTATTGGAGACTATAAACTCAAATGCATAATCCATCAGACCCCCATTGCAGCCATTGTTGAGGGAGGTGTCACAGTCAATCAACTCTTGCTCAGACAATGAAGTTAAGTTTCCTGTGACTATCTGGTTAATGCCCTCTACTGCTGCAACAGTTGAAAATGCCCAGCAACTGCCTGCATTGCATCATGTTATCATCTCTATAACACTTGTCCATTGTCATGAAATATAGAAGTGAAAATGTTTAGACAGGGTACATACCACATGAACCTTGGTTCTTGACAGGAGTAACAGCTCCTTTCCTCCTCCAGTCAACTGACTTTGGCAAGTCCTCAACGTCTCTATACCTGAAGTCACCATTAGACTGTCTTCTTCTGGGGAACTCAGGTTTGAGTCCTAAATACTTATTCTTAAACTCTTCATGACTAAGGTCTGCGAACTCATTCAAACCAAGCCAATAGCTACTTTGCTCCTTGTTCCTCTCATCAATGTGCTCCAAGTTGTCTCTAAATATCTCAAACCTATGCAGCTTCTCTTCAATACCCTTGTAAGTCTTGCCATGTTTTGACATCCACGACTCGAACAGCTCAATGAGCTTGTCCATGGAAGTCAAGTGCTCTGGTGAGTACCCTACAATGGAGAAATCATGAGCTAGACTAGAGCATACAGAGAGAGACACAGACAAAACTAGCAGGAAGCATTTCGAAGCCATTCTGTATATTTTGATGAGAAGAATAGATAGATGATGTGTAAGGAGAAAATGGAGTTGGGTTTATATAGATTTTTCATGGATATGTTGCTTTCAATTGAAGTAGTTGAGGCTCAATATATAATTTTATAACAATACTGAGTCTTTACGATTGGTTCTTTTTGGCAGGCTTTTGTCCCAAGCATCCTCATTTCACTATAACATATAAATATGATTAAGTTAATATGGGTCAAGACTTCATTGGTTGTTTTTGTTAGATAACTTTTACCTACAAAGCTTAAACCATGCTTAGAGAGTTTTTCGGGTTCAAGTTAAAGCTTGTTCTACATAATATTTTGGGTTCTACTTCCCTCAATTGGTTTTGTATCTATCATCTGTTATCGGAAGCTTGGAGGTCCTAAAAGAAGCAATACTACTTCTTTTGTCCATGCTGAGGTGAGGTGCATCACTTACTTGCTCCTCCTTCACAAACTAATACTTAATATAATTAGAATTAGGGAAAACCAATACGCCAAGATAGTTATTAACATCGGATATTAATATGAGGCTTACAGAGGATGCAATCACAACGCTTCGTCCAAAAACATAACCTTGACCAAAACAATTTTTGCATATGCTAAACAGAATCCTCTCATGCAGTGATTATGTAAACTTGTTTTTTTATCTACATGTAAATGTCAAAACTTAATCGTTAAATTAGATATACATGTATACATTTCGTATCAACAATAACAATTTTTAGTTAAAATAAAAGTTAGGATGAAGTTGGAAAGTTTAATAATGTCATTATCAGTTTTAAGAAAATATATGATCACATATTTTTAGGGTTCGTTTGGGATAGTTTCTACTTCTAACTTTTGACAGTAGAAGAAGAGAAGCAGAAGAGAAATAAGAGCTAAAATTTTTAAATTGATTCATTAAACCAAATTTTGACTTCTCGTGTTTTTCAAGAAGAGCTTCCAAGAGAAGTTGAGTAGAGTAGCTTTGGGTAGAAGAGCTTCCTAAGACAGGAAGCTTTTTTATTGAATTCAGTCAAACAGTTAGCAAAATGGCTTCTGACTTCAAAAAGTTAAAATAAACTCTTCCTGGTGGATCCTAAACAGGACCTTAATGGTAATTACGAAAGTTGTACTGACAAAAACAGTCTTCCCTTTAAGGTTAAGCCTGGCAAATAATTTTTGCAATCCATCTTAAAAGGCTGTTTGGATCAACAAAACTTCAAATTGTATCACTTCACACCGATACAACGTACAATTCCAAAATTTTCTCATCTACGGCCTCCAGTAATTTCCTCAATGTTCACTTAAATGCATAGCACTTCACTGATTGATCTGATCATGGCAATACAAGGTGTTCCACTCAAAGACGAGATCACCCTTGCATCGTATGTATGAATATCAATCTAATAAAGTTGAGGAAATCACTGTGTAACAAAAATTTACAGATAAAACATCAAGACGTATATTGCTCTTTAATCTAGAGTTTGGTTTAATGAATCCAATACAACTGATTTTGTATGACAATAAAAATTATCAGGACATTAGCCTTTACAACGGTAGCGAAATTTTGCTGGCTGCAAGTGGAAGTCACCACTATCTTTGAAGCTTTCCAGCGGAATGCAGGTATACTGAGACAGATACAACACTGGAAACACAAAGATGTTCCAAATCACTCAATCGTAATATAATTATCATAATTTTTAATTTCATCATGGTTCCCTTTGCATGTCATAGAATCATGCCTTGATAAATTGACTTAAACAGCATGTAGACTTTCGTATTATGGTTTATAATTTCTGTAAGTTTATTTTGGCCTGGCCAATCCCATTCGTGCACAGGGACTGAAGCCCACATTTTTAATTGCAAAACTTTAACATTAGAATAAACTATTTTAGAGGATCAAAACAGAACCAAAAAAATTAAAATAATTGTAAGTAGCACACAATTTATGGGAAGGGCCCCATACACTATGCACCTTAAGATTCACAAAAGAAATGTAAAACTTATTATATATAAATTATGTATTTTTTACAATTTTTTTTCTCTATTTTGATCCCCTCAAATATGTTATTCTAATGTTAAAGTTTTCAAATAAAAATGTCAGCTCCAGCCACAGGCCATGCTCACAGGAGAGGAAGTTTACAACACTGTCAGATATTCGAATACAGTTTGTGTCAAGTTGTAGCATGTAATAGAGATTAACTTACGTTGAACCAAGGAAGAAGGCAAGGGAAAGATGAAAGCCAAAAAGGAAAACGGAGACCACAGCTGTGAGAAGCATTGCCACTGAAGTAGAATAAACCTGCACAAAATTATGATTTTGGTAAGTATCAGATCTTCAATTAATGCGGCGGAAATGTGCTGAATGCATTTTCATTTTCAAAACTGCTTAGATCATCATTAAGGGAGACAAACAACTTTTATTATAGTCCAACATATAACATTTTACGCGGTAGGCAACCACTTGATAAGCAATAAAACAAAAGGGTGCCACCCAATTACACAACAAGATAATGAGCAGGATGATAGGAGATTTCATTTTGCTTCCCCCATAACTTCATATATATCAATGTTCATTGTCGTGATTTTTTTGGTTTCTTCACTCTTTCGTCTTTCTTACTATCTCTAGAGGAAGTATCCTGCCCCATGTAATGCATATATTCAATATTTTATCTATAGTCAACATGAATGTCCAAAACCAAGAACCAGTACTACAAGAGTTTTCCTACAAGCAAGTAAATTCATATTAGAAGACATAACTAAACAAACTGAAGTGTATGCCACACCTTCACAATATTGTCTGCATATTTCATCACCATGGATACAGCAATTCCACTGCACAGAAAAAGAAATCACGAAGAAAAATAATTTCTTGTACACATTACATGAAAGCTGCAGATGCAAAATGATGAAAGCAAACGTGCTTCCGGATATCGTAAACAATTTTGTGCAGATGAAAAATCTCATGTATCTGTTGAAAGGATGAGAGCTCAGCCTGATGAAGGCAACATTCTCCAAAAACAGTATTTTCTATTATGCTATATCAAACTCAATATAGAATATATAAAGGTAACAATCTACTGATAACATGACCAAGCCATAAAAAAGCTACAACATACCTGAGTGCATGATTAAGAATCATGAGAACCGTAATAAATGAATATCCGTGGAAGAACCCCCTAAACACAACATTCATCACTTTTAAACTACATATAACCATGAGAAATCTAGGCATTATTAATGCGAATTAGAAGGCTTTTTCATTTCGAAACCATATATATATATATATATATAATGAAGTCACACATGCACACACAGAAGACCAACTGCAAGAGCAGAACCAATAAACAATAGAAAATTTCAGATTACTTGTTCATGACAGCATCAAAATCTTGAAGCACTATTGCAACTGCATTAAAGGCCATCCCAAAGACATACAACCAGAAGTTCTGCACATTTATATTTCTTGAAGGTCGCTTTTTAATTATAGCCTGTCAAAACAAAAGAAAAGTTATTATCAAAACTGCAATTTCCAAATCGCTCAAATGAGAAATGCAGTATGCGCTGTATGAATCTCTGAATATTCTCAATCACAAATTTAATATATT
>CM034465.1:34012661-34142957 GCA_019925255.1 Litchi chinensis | reverse complement strand
GTTTACAAAATTCATTGATATGTTATAACAAAAATGTCCCAGCCAAGTTATAGCGGCCAATGAAAACACTACATAATGGTGCAAACATGAATGGAGATCCAAATATATGAAGTGTACATTTGTGTAAGTAGTAAGTTCACCTCAGTGTAGACTCCAGCAAAACCGCTTAAAAGTGCCATTACCTGCAAAAGGAATTACCAACAATTACTGTAATGAGAAATAAGATATAAATTTTACTTTTGAATTTCTTACTTTCTTCTAACTAAAGCCTCAAATTTGTTAGCAACTCACAATGGCCATTATCCAGCCTTGAAGAGGTGTTTGAAGGACACGATCCGAACTGCCAGAAAAATGGAAACGTTTGAGGCATTGTCAATTAAATGGAACAGAAACAAATTTCAACAATTTATAAATAACATACATGTCAGATTGTGAAAATGAAGTTCCCTGATCTCTACTATTATACTTCACTACTGGCATGGAGATATGGTTTTCAGTTAAAAGCTTTAATACATAAATTAGTACAAATTCTTCATTCAGTATGTGACTACAAGGTAGTGCATTACAAACAAACATCAATCTTGATGAGTTTGAATAATTTACTAAAACAGCCCCAAGGAGACCTTAAATGTTGATATGCAAAGAGCCAGACAAGTAAAGGGAACTCCGCAACAACCAATCATAGGAAGCAATTTCAGAGAAGTGTAGTGAACAGTCTTACTTAGAGTTCAGTTGAGCTGTGGTGCACCCGCAACATAGAAGAATGAAAGCTGCCCACTGTATCTCGCTTAATCTGACAGTAAGACACAAGTTACAGCTCATGCCTGACAATAAAACACCAGCCTCTTTCCTTCATCAATTTTAAGTAATAGTTTATTTCCTCTATACGTTTCGAAGCATAGTACAAAAGCATTTCAGTTCAAACTTCGCAACAACAACATTGGATTTGCAGCATGGAAGGAAAGAATAAACAGAAAGCTTTCTCGTTTTCTTTTTCACTATTTTTCTTTGTAAGTGATGCCAAAAGTCATTTTAGAAAAAATGCAAAAAGAAAACCTAGCATTTTAATACTTAAATATAACAACAGACAGAATACAAATAGATGAGACAATGTCACAAAGTTCCTTCTGTCATTTACTAATTTAGTTACATGTTGATAAGGATATTTTTCATCATAAAAAGACAGTAGGAAGAACATACTTTTTCTTAAGTATAATTCGGTATAAAATGCCAGTGCTGATAATATTCAGGTTCTTCAGTATCTGATAACCCGGCGCATCCACATAGGCAAAGATGTAGTACTGCCATCAAAAAGAAAAAGCAAAACCACAATTTTAGGAACAATAACACCATGCTATTATTATTTGTACAAACATAAAACAACAATCACATCTAAACCTGGAGCAAATTCTTCACAAGATAAAGTGCTGCAGGAATGGGGTAAACACTAACTTCATCCAAAGTCGTACTCAACCTAGTTTCACAACAAGAAAACAAAGAAGAACAAAAATTTAACACTTAGCTTAGCTAATTTCACTAAAAGTTGCCAAAAACCGAACAAGTTTCAAATCAGTAAAATCATACCATCGATTTGATAAAAAGTTACCACACATTTTAACAATTACATAGACAAACTACTGTGTCTGGTTACAGATTAAAAGCCATAACAAAATACAGAACTTAAAAAACCTGTTATCATCAGTGACACCTTCACTTCTCCAAATTCTTGCCAAAGCTGCAAGCGACAAGACACATTTCAAAGTCTCCACCTAATAATTTGTTTTCATATTCAAAAACAGCAAATAGAATGTCAACTTCAATCCACAATCAAAACCAAACACTGACTAAGTAACAACAACACAACAGAAATAATAATAATGATCATGTCTTTACCAAAAAATTAGCAGTTGTAACACTATACTCATACTTTCCAGCTCTCTTAGACCACACAATCAATATGGCTTGCGAACTCGTTAGAAATGTCAATGCAAGCGTAACAATCGACCTATTCCAATACAAAAATCTTAACACAAGCTCTCATAAACATCAGATTTTGTTGCAAAAAAAAAAAAAAAATCTTTTCAACTTACTTGCGCTTCCACTCACTGGAGTTGGAAGCTACATTAATGGAAGATAGAGGTTTGCCTCTCAGGCTCTCCAAGTCGCCTCCATCGTTGTCCTGCAACACCACACTCACAATCTCAACATATTGGACTTGTTAATAGTCGTAAAAAGAAGCAAAAACAGAACCTCGTCTTTGATTTTTCTGTACTCCATTTCTTGTCGGAGATCTCTGCGATTTCGATTTTTCGAACCAGGATCTCATACTCTACACTCCATTTTTTTATTAAGAAGATAGATATTTGCTATAATCTCCCTCAGCTTTAATTTATTTAAAGACATAACACTAGTTGTTAGTCAAGTTGGAGAAGACCCCTACCGTCATTTGGATTCGAGTAAGCGTAGGGTACGAAGGTTGAAGGGTATTAACATAATTATGCTAAATCTATAAGCTAGTTTTGGCGTACATAATCTAAGCAATACTTACATACCACAGGAGAGCAAAGTGACCAATGAAAATATGTGTTTTATATTTTTGAATTGTAATATAATTAATTAATTCGTAAAAAAGTTTAAATTTATATTCTAATTTGAGACTCAATTCATAATGTAGAAGTTTAACTCATATAGATAATTATAAATAAAACTTGTTACCTTATTTTCCTTTTATTTAGGAGAGAGTATTTGAATTCAAATCTCAATTTTATTGAAGGGTGATTATCAACTAAATCATGTTCGTAATAATAAATAATATTAGTCATCATTGATACATATATACATATATATCCTTTAATAAGGCTGGTAATTTAGAAACCAATACGATTATTATGAGTTAAGGTTGAACATAAATGAGTTGGGTAAATAAACAGGTCAACCTGTCTAACCTCGTTTACTAATCGTGTTTGGTTTGTGTTTTTTAAACAGATAACAGGTTGACCCGTTTAACAGGGGTAAAAAAATAATTTCATATTAGAGAAGTACTTATATAATTTTAGTTGTAGGTATATATATTTTTATGTTTTGAATTGTATTTGTGAATGATTGTATATTTTTAGGTTTTAAATTGTATTTGTGGATTTAAGAGTTTTTATGTATCTTTATTTGAATTTTATTTTTTAATTACATTATATTAAAATTTAAATATATTAAATATTATTAAATGGGTCAATAAACGGGTCGTTAAATGTGTCGGCTTAATGAGTCACTAAGGGATCAATAAACGGGTCATTAAACGTGTCAGCTAAACCAGTCATTAAACATATCGGCTAAACAGGCCACTAACAGATTAATAAACGACCCGTAAATAAATGAGTTAAGTGTGTCATTTCCGTGTCGACCCATTAATAATTGTATCATGTTCATGTTGAAGGGGTTCGACCAGTTTATTAATCGTGTCGTGTCAAAAGTAATCAGGTCATGTTCATATCGTATCCAACCCGATCCACCAACCCGAATTGTCGTCCCTATTAATCCATCAAAAATTGGAATAACTAACACTATTGTGTATACTATTTGTATTGGAAGAAAATGTAGTATTTTTTTCTCTACGGTCCTAGACAATAGGGTCTTTCCAGATGAATTTGAAGCTAAATGGGCGCTTTTATCGATAAATCAAACCTTAAAGGAGGTTTTGAAGATTGAGCCCATAACTGTTTGGGCTCATTGCAGCCCAACACGGGGCCCAACATATGTGGAGGAGATAGGGGCCAACATTACGCGGTAGAACTATTACAAACGGCAAAAACAGAAGGAGACTGCGCAACCGACAGCTGAAAAAGTCGGCAGCCAACTCAGTGGGCCCACTCTATGCCATCTCAACACGTTTACGATATATTTGAAAATTCCCTTTCTTCCCGATAAATTCATAGAATTTTCTCGTGGCCTAATAATTAATTTCCTTCCTTGGATGAATAATAAACCAAAAAGCAATGTGAATTGCGTCTTACTATGTTACTTCATATTTCGTCAAATATGTACGATGCGTTGGCATTGTTTTGTCGCCTTGGCTTGTGTTTTGTGCAAGACAATGCATCTATCTAGATTAACAACTCGTCCATGCCTTAATTATCACTTGATTACAGTTAATTACATCCAAATCAGTCTCAAATGTCAATATTATTAGCGTTTTTCTTCATCTTCATTTATAGAATACATTTAATAATCTTTAAAAAAGTATAAAATATAAGTAAAAATAAATTTATTCTTAATGAAATTTGTCTATTAAGATTCAATTTAGAATGCATTTTACATTTAAGTATGGAAAGTAATAGACTATGTAGACCTTTTAAAATATAAATGTTGATATGTAATTTCCATTAGTATTAATTCTCATCACACGTACTGACAAATCTTCTTATTTAATGAGAGGGGTGTAAAATGGCTTGATACAGAAATAAGGAAAATCTCAAATCTCATGGAGGGTGGTATAGTGGGCGCATCAGCATCATCCACCACCCCCCGCCTCCTTACAAATTAGGGAAAAGAACAGACAGCCTGTGAACGGACACCTCTTCTCTCTTAAACACACCACCACGAAAAAGACTTGCTTTTCATCTCTCCACCTCCACCATGAGCTCCATTGTTCAAACCTTTCAGAAAAGGCAGTCACTTCCAGTCTCCACCAATGAGCATGAGCATGAGCAAGGCCTGCGCAGGAGGCTCTCTTCTCTCTCCCTCAGAATCCAACCCATCTCCTCTCACACTGCTTCATGGGCATTTCACAGGTCCAAGTCTCTGTCTTCCATGGGAGAGTATGCTGGCACCTCCATAAGGAAATGCTGGGACTGGGGCTGGTCTTGGGTTCTCTCCAAAAAACCCACCTTTGCCCAAGATCTGGAAATGAATGAGGAAGAGACCAGAGTCCTTGGCTGCCACAACAAAGGCAGTTGGAGACATGTCTTCTACAAAGTCAGGTCTGAGCTTAGAAAACTCATAAGATCTGACAAGGTTGGTCTCCCTCAAACTTGCAAGTACACTTCTTTCGATTACGCCAAGAATTTTGATGAGCGCACCAGGTGAAACAACTCAACTTCGCACCATGCTTTATTGCTTAATGCTAATGCAGGTGGTCCTTTTCTGGAATAAGATTAAAACATTCAAGATTCAGATCAGCAGAGAAGATAACAACTTTTTTGTATGGAATTTGCTCATTATTACTATTATTATTAATTCAATTGTTTTTGTCTATTTTTATGGTGAAGATTACTTACATAAGCCGTCATTTGTAATCAGACTCTTCTGTTTGTATTTTGTAATGTGAGTTTTGTCTGGAAGAAACAAGAGAAAAAAATATCAGAAAATGCTGGCTGCCTCAAGACAAATATTAGCTTCAGTCAATCATCCCTGCTTCATGTTATCAATCATAGACTGCATTTTGCTAGTAAATATGATGTTTGTTATTATTCTATATTATTTATTTTGCTTTTGGTTTTTAGCATGTGAACGTGTTTTTTTTTTTTTTTTGGTAATGTAAGTAATGTATAGATTGAATGTTGTTTCTTCTCTTGCAAGTGTTCTTGAACACAAAATCATTTCCCATATGTTCAGATCCAATCTATCTACATTAACTCATCAACTAATCCGAGTAGTTTCCATTTTTCTCTAATTAATTACAGATAACCTGTACCATCAACTGTGACTGGTCAATTTATTAAACATTTATAAATGCAAATTATAAGTCTAGTTTGAGGTTATTACAATAATATATTATATGTCTGTTTAATAAAATATTACCAAAATTGTGACAATTTACCAGCGTGAGGAATGTATGAGATGTCTCCAAGAAGCTTTTGTTAATGAGACAGGTGTAATCGTCGGTGACAGGGACTGAAATGGGGTTCCAATCATTGCCAGCAAATGCATTGACAAGATGATGATGATGAAGCCACAATTTAAGCTAAATTTCAAATTTTAATGGGCCTAATACTTCTCCTAGAAAGATTGTGAAGTGGGGTTAGAATCTCATGGATGGATATGAAGTGTCGGTGCACAAAATTGGTTAATCGCTTAATGTTATTGTATTATGTATGTACACAAAAGGGCATATAAAAAAAGAGGAAAGATGTGTTTTGACTAAAAGCACATGGATCCCATCATAGTATCCGCCGAATATATTTGATATTACATTGGTTGTGTGTGAGCTTGCACTTTATCTTCTATCACAGAACCGCCATATTTAAGAAGGTAAATAAAATAAAAGAGCTAGTAAAGAACTCATGAAAGATACACGAAGGTGAATAGAGAACTTAGGAAGATAAAACAAAATGTGGTTGGCAAGCAAGAGTAGTCTAGTCCGGTCTGGTCCCCTTAGAAAGTTCCACTCTGTCAGTCACTCGTTGTCCACATACTTTGTAGTGGAGTGAGACCAGAGAAAATTGTCCTAACTGCCATTCTTGAACACCCATTTCTTCTGCAGGACCAGAGACAATGTCACTCACATTCACCAAGTATGAAATGTTACAGCTGTTAAAAATGTCATCCTAAAATATGAAACATCTTGCCTCTGGAACAAGTTCAAAGAGAATTAGTCTTCCCAAACTTGCACCTTTTTAATTTTTAGCACCTTTTGTGTAAGGTCCGAACATGTGGGAGAGGTTGGGAATTGACTAATATTTCATGTACATGAATATGAGGAAAGTAACATGTTATGTCACTTGATCGATCAATCAAGAATTGAACAGCCTCCTAAACCTATGTAGTTTCGTGGTGGGTTCGGTCCAAGAACATTTTGTCAGACCAAGAGAAGCGTTTCAAGTTGGGCCTAGGAAGCTGATCCAATTGGACCTGAAATAAAGAATATTCTGTCTTTTCTCCTCCTTCGTTTTCAGGCCATCGTGCATTTTTTTTCTTTTTTTTAGCAGATAATTGAATATAGACGCCAGAGATAGCAGTTGGTGTATTACAAACGATGGCATTGGCAGCAAACAGCATAATTTCCCAGAACAGAACGTTGAACTCTCTCAGCTTCCCGTTGCCAAAGCTCAGGAGCACACTTCATCATCCCCAAAACTTCAATCTTCAACTTCAAGGCCACCACCATCGCTGCTGCCTTAGAACTTGTGTAGCCAAAACCACCTTCTCTGATGTTGAAGTTCAGACTACAAATACTTCCTCCACTGAGTGTAAGTTTCTCCCTCTTTTCCTCTTCCTTTTCAGCTTAATTTTATATTGTCTTTTGATGATTCTTGTTAGGCATGTTTTTGTCTTCAATTTCGTAGCTTTAGAGTTTCAGTTATATGATACGTAAAAATTGAAACTTTTTCATAAATTGGACCTCAAAATACAACCTTCTGCTTCAAATTAGCAGACTCCATAGCGTTTGAATCTGTGTCAAGATTCCCTTATTTTCTGGTGTTGAAGTTGGAATTGTCTTTTATATGTTAAAGCATGGCCAGAGTTTGCCAAAAGTGTATCTGGTGAATGGGATGGGTTTGGAGCAGACTTCACAACTGAAGGAAACCCAATTGAGCTTCCTGAGTCTGTTGTACCCCAAGCTTACAGAGAGTGGGAGGTTAAGGTTTTCGATTGGCAGACCCAATGCCCTACACTAGCTCAACCAGAAGACACTGTTATGTTTTACAAATCAATAAAACTGCTTCCCACTGTTGGATGTGAAGCAGATGCTGCAACTCAGTATCAAATTGATGAGAGGACCATTGGAGGTGTTGATGATAAAGTTTACGCCTTTGCATATCAATCTAGTGGATGTTATGTTGCTGTTTGGCCAATTGAAGATAATGGTGCATATAAGTTGTTGGAGTTAGAGCATTGTTTGATCAATCCTCAGGATCGGGAATCTCGTGTGAGGATAATTCAGGTTGGTTCTGTACAAGATAAGAAGATGATACTAAACAATATTAGAGTTTTTCGTGAGCAGTGGTATGGACCATTCAGAAACGGTGATCAACTAGGGGGATATGCTATTCGTGATTCTGGTTTTGCTGCTACGAATGCCCTGAAAGCTTCAGAGGTGGTTGGCTCTGGGCAAGCCCCTTGTGCTGTTGCCTATTTTGCTGGCTCCCAAAACGTGAGTTCTTAAATTTTCTCTTTGGTTTATACTTTTCTGTGATTACACTGTGAAGTGAATGTTAAAACGCTTGAAGTGATTTTCTCTTATTGAATCAAGATAATTTTGCAGACAGGTGCTTTTAAGAGCTTCGAATATTTCCCATTATGTTCACTCAGTCATTTTACTAGTGTGCATGCAATTTAAGTAATTGTTCTCTATGAATTCAAAGTCAAAATGGCATTGTTTTTCATTTTTCCTCCCTCAAGGAGGCTAGAAAAGTTTCTAAATAAGTCCATCTATTGATTCCATTGAAGACTTGTTTAAACATGTACTTCAACTTCTTGTTTGTTAATTTATTGCATTGTACTTCGAGTTGTGTACATTTTTTAGCCACTCTCTTGGTGAAGTACCGGCATGTTGACCCAACCAAATAAGTAGCTTGAATTTGATGAAAGCCTTCATCGATTGATTGGTAAATGTTTTTAACTTTCATGAAAACTCTCAGAATTCTCTTCAAGAACTAGTTGGTAGTGACAGTGTGCGGAAGTTCAGTAGGGATGAAAGTGATCTGATACTGCTTCCAAAGCAACTGTGGTGTTCACTAAAAGAAAGTGGAGATGGTGAAACTTTCTTTGAGGCAGGATGGCTGTTTGATCAAGGAAGTGCCATTACTTCAAGATGCACCTTCTCAAGTGATGCAAAGTTGAAGGCAAGTAATATGAAACAGATTTTCATTTAGCTAGCAGTTGATTTTGTTACAACTTATGCAAACAGATATTTTGATTTATCAATTCAAAAACTTTCATCTTCATAGGCTCACAGTTCCTCTTGCCAATGGTATTATTACATTCGCAACACAAACACACTAATCGGATGAATTCAGTCGCCTCATAAATTTTGCATTTCTTTTGCAGGAAATCTCAATAGCACGAGAAACTGTATCTTCAGCGAATGTATAGCGTATTACAACTGATCATCGAATTTGCTTGAATCCTTCGTATGTCGGTATGTGGGTGTAAAAGAACAATGCCACCGTTTGTCTTACATTGATTCTAGTCTGTTAAATCAAACCACACAACAGGGAACTTAATAGTGTAAATGTATCTTATTATATTTGTGTTCTTTTCCTTTCATTGAGTTAAATAAAACAGATTACCAGAAACATTTTGCAGACTTTTATTTGTCCATTTAGACCATTTGGATAAATTCATTCGATGACTTCTTGCTCTGTAGTTTATAGTTTCGTTTCTGATGCCATATAAATATACTAGCATCAGTAATCAATTTATAATGCTTGTAAAGTAGATATAAATAAGTCATTGCATATGCTGATGACTAACTACACACAAAACCTTTTCTTTAAAAAAAAAAAAAAAAAATCAACAGAAAACCACATATAAATAAACACTTAGAAGCAACTTGAATGACTTTACCCACTTCACATTCTAAGAAGTTAACAAAACTTACTAGCAATTCCTCCAGTCATACAGCAACATAAAAACTTGATAACGAATCAAACACAGAACTCTCCTACCTATATTTTTTCAGAGACATAAATTAAGGTTTCGGAACTAATCACAAACCAGAAACCTTTCTCAAAGCATTGAACACCAATCATCCTCTTCCAGTTTGCTGTACAACCTGCCAACACGCATATAGTCAGAATATGCACTTGCTACTTCCAGAGCTTATCAGCTTAATATACATATAAAGAGATTCTTTTAAATCTATTTAGCTATCAGTAATACAATTAATCCAGTGTCCAAATTCTTTCACCAGAATTTGAAGACAGTTCATCAATGCAAAGCAAGTCTCCAATCATTATATCGTAGCTAGATTTCAGCTTATAATTACAGCAGTCCAAACCACTTAATTTTACAGTTATAAGGCTAGTTTAAGACAATCATATAAGCTACCCCTCATATAAATTGAAAGAGCTGAGAATGCAAAAATAAAATTCCAGCTGTATTAGTACAGTGGTACACAACACCTCATGAAAGTTATCTATAAACTACAAAGATCTGGTTTTCACAGAAATTACAAGGAACTGGAAAGAATTAGTACAAACCCAACAATTACCTGTACATGACACATATACTGAAAGCTAATGAGCGCTAGGTGCATCTCTCATGCTCATATTTAAACTGTTTCGCATAGTTCTTCTTCCAATACCCATGTTGCCCTTTTGCATCATAGCAACAAACTCGCCATAATCAATTCTCCCATCCTGATAATAGATTAACAGAAAGAAAAGAAAAGGTTGCTCAACAAAAATTACAATGAAGATTATTCAAAATATATATATATATATTACAATGAAGATAAAAGTGAAAACGATTCATTATAACTGAAGCATGAAGCAAGGAAGTCTATAATTTGGGAAAATAAATAGAAAATGATTGATAACCAAATTAAGATGACTTACACTATTTTGATCAACTTCTCTTATTATATCTTCAAGGAAAGCATCTGTCATGTTATGTTCGGTACAAGCTTGCTGAAGCTCATCAACCGTAATATAACCACTTCCATCCTTGTCAAAGTACTGGAATGCTGCCACAAGATGTTCCTCACGTTCTAATTTATTGAGGTGAACTGTTGCAGCTATGAATTCCCCATAATCAATGGTCCCACTGTTGTCCACATCAGCCTGAAAGCAATGAAAATAGCTCAGCCAATTAGAAAACAATCAAACAATGGATAACAAAATAATCACACACCCACATCTTACCGCATCCATAAGATCACGTATCTCTGTGTCCTTCAAGGTAGAGCCATATCTTCGCAAACCAGCTTTAAGTTCATCAAATGTAATTGCACCACTGTTATCAGTATCCATTGCCTTAAACATTTCCCTCAAACCAGCAATCTCCTCTTCAGAAAGGCTTTCAGCTATAACCTGACGGTTAAAAAAGGCAAACAGAATGTTTCAAGATAGTGACTATAACTTGAACATGCTTAGCAAAAAGTCAACATTAAATGTCAATGTGCTTTACAATTCAAAAGCTATAGTGCAAAAGAAGTATAGTGAGTAACAAAAGAGAGGATGATGTACTGGTGCTTTGGCAAAAAATTCTCAAACCACGCAGCAAGTGCATGGACTTGTACTCACCCGTAAAGCCATCTTCTTCAATTTATTCATTGCAGAAAACTGTTTGAGACGAGAAAGTACAGCTGGATCAAGAGATCTGTCAGGAGCAACACCATTTTCACAGATCCAAGGATGACCTACATGAATGAGAGATAAACTTGTTACTCAATTTCGTCATGCATATTTTTATAAAGCAACATCAAACCAATATTGCAAGCTACATTGACAAATACAATCAATTCCTACTTAAGCAGAATCTTTCAGGTTCACAGGTAACCTGATAGATAAATAATCATTTAAAAGCATATAGTATTAATGAGAGTCCAGTTAAAATATTTAACTCAGTTCTTTATATATATTTTTCAGATAATTTACTGACCACTAAGCAATCGTATGAGCACCAATAACATAGTAACAAGCACCAAATTTAGTGAGCATATTCCTAATTTATTCATAAAATATGCTTAAGCAGAAAAATGTATGGAACATACATAATACTTCATGAGCAGTCAAACGGTCCGAAGGTTGAGAGCACAACATCTTCCGGATCAGGTCTTTGGCACTGTCAGAAATTAAAGGCCAAGGGTCTGAATCGAAGTCAATATGTCCCTTCAACACCGCATCAAATATTCCCTGTTGTGTCTCTGAATTCCACCAAGGAAACAAACTTCATTACAGTGCACACAGAGAGAGAAAATTATTCCTTTAGCTATATACTATATCATGCCTACCTGCCCAAAATGGTGGCACTCCACTTAGCAATATATACAGTATGACCCCAGCCGTCCACACATCAGCTTCTGGCCCATAGTGCTTGAGAAGCACCTCAGGCGCAACATAGTATGGACTTCCAACCACATCAGTGAATATTTGACCTGAAGTAGAAACCACATATAAAATTATGCAAGAAAATGTCTGGAGGTATAAGGATTAACTTTGTGCAGGAATATAGCAAGTGTTTCACTTCAAAGATTTTCTTCACTATCACTCATTTAACTGATATGAATACAAATTCAGTGAATGCAGCCAACAAATAAATGCATCTGCAAGTATTAAAAGTAAGTAATTTGATTAAACAATACATAATTGATCGCCGAAATAGGAAAAAAAAAAAAACTAATTATAGAAACACAAGTGTTTCACTTTAAAGATTTTCTTAGCTATCACTCATTTAACTGATATGAATACAAATATGGTAAATGCAGCCAACAAATTTATGCATATGCAAATATTAAAAGTAAGTAATTTGATCAAGCAATACATAATTGATCGCCAAAAATAGGGAAAAAAAAAACTAAATATAGAAATAAGCCATACAACTGTTACAGGGGGACCATTCCGCTTCTTCAATAGATTAACTTATATAAAATTCTTTAAAGATACAAACCATGAAGCATAATGATGTATTATTTACCTGGTTTGAAGAAAACTGAAAGCCCAAAGTCAATAGCTTTAAGAGAGAAATCATCATCTTTGTTAACCAGCAAAAAATTCTCAGGCTTTAGGTCTCTATGCATGACCCCAAGTGAATGACAAGCCTCAACAACCCCAACAATAATCTTTGTCAGCTCGGCAGCCCTCCTCTCACTGTAATGTCCTCTCTGGATGATCCTATCAAACAACTCACCACCGCCACAAAGTTCCATCACGATATGAACATATAATGAATCTTCATAAGCACCCTTAATTGTCACAATATTCTTGTGACCAGCCAAATGATGCATTATCTGAATCTCCCTCCTAACATCCTCCACATCCTCCTTTGAAATCAACTTCCTCTTTGATATCGACTTGCAAGCATACTCAATACCCGTGGATATCTCAGTACATAAATAAGTAGTTCCAAATTGTCCTTGTCCTAATTTTCGACCCAACATGTAAAGATCACGGATGTTTGCAGTCTTGTGACCCAATACATAATTAGTCTGACTATCAATGCCGCGCCTCATGATTGTATCCCTTCTGTTGGGTCCAACAAGTGGTGAATTGTTATCTTTCTTGGGGGTTTGCTTGGAAAAATCTTGAGCAACTCTTTGCTGGGAATTCACAGATGAGGAATGATCAGAATTAGAACGATCAGAGTTCGTGTTACGCTTGGAATGGTCCTCGGGCTGATTGTAGCCCTGATAGAATTTTCCTTTGTTTGATCCACGGCATGTGTTGCCCATGAAACGATTAGGGTTCTACCTCTGCCGCGGCGTTTTCCTCATCCAATAACAGATATTTCATCAATTACACTGACACATATCACAAACCAAAAACACCCCAGATAAGAAAACTTGACATGTAACAAAAGGAATATGCAGGACCATCAACAAATCTAAGAATCAAAGCATCCTACATCAGATCACACATAAAGTTCCTTCCTCTTCAAGGAAAGGTGATACCTTTCACCATCTCCAAAGACAAGTTAACAACTATCAAGAGCAATAACAATCTAACACCTATCTTAGCACAAAATAACAATAAAGCACTATCAATCTACCAGTCAAACAGTCATGAACAAACCATCCAGAGCAATGTAACAACAACAACAAAAACACGTAATAAATGAACTTGAATGCATACGCATGATGAAATAGAGAGAATGGATCTATTACCAGGAGGGTGTGGAGACAAAGAAGGAAAGAATGGAATGGTTTTGAGACAAGAAAAGGGTTCCTATTAAAGGTTTTTTATTTTGATAAAAGGGAAAAGAAAAGATAATGGATCTCAAATAATCCAATAACAAAAACAGCTGTTTAAAAAGGTCTTCTCTTTATTAAATCAAAAATAAAAATAAAAGATTAGAAGCTGTGATTCCTTCGTAGTTATTTTGGTATGCTGTTGCTAAGAAACATCGGATGGGGAGTGCTGACCAGCTTACTCTCTCTTTCTCTCTCTTCTTTATACGCGGCATCATAATCATCATTCGCAATATGCTATTAAAATATCCACATAAAAATGAAAACTTTATTATTAGTTTTTTTTTTTATCAGCTACTACTTGCACGTTTTCAAGGAAGTGAGTGAGGCAGCAAGCAAATAAAAAGTAAAACCAAGGAAACATGTTAACCCGGGAACCGATCAATCAATAAAAATCACCATTGACCATTTGTTGTGATTTTGGCGGTGGTGGTGGAGGGAGAGTGACTCCCGGTTGAGAACATGAGGCTCAGTTTAGATGGTTGATGTGGTCACGTGTTGTACAGACATTGGTGGATTAAAGATAAAAGGTGGGGTCAGGATGTTGAAGTGGTTTGTTGTTGCCTTAGTTTGGAAGCCTTGTTTGTTTGGCCATTGGTCAGCAAGTTGTAGCTACTTGCACGGAGATCAAATCTATTCTAACTCCTACCAGTCGCTAAATTTAGACACAGTTACAAAAGCTGGACGTGTGAGTTTGAATGGTTTTTTTTTTTATTTGTTGGAAGGGCTTAATTTTGGTTTTGTTTCTTTTTTTAACGTATTATATCATTCATATATTTGTAATCTGTCGTATGTTACGTGTATTGATAATTTTAAAAAATTTGATGCTCCATGTCATATTATATACAACATGTAACAACAATTTTGAAAAAAATCTAATGCTAGGTGGCATGCGTAAATGGGTGCATTGTATTGGTCGGATGACGTAAAGGCTGCTGCTCCAACAATCTGACATGCAAATTGCTCTTTGAGAAAACCCATAGAATAGGGCAGGGGATGTAAGGCCCCACTTTTGGCACTGCCTTTGGAAGATTGGTGATTCAAAGTCATAGCAGCCACGTTGAATTTGAAACAACACAAATGGGTAAAACATGGAAGCTTGACTTGGATCATTTACTCTAAAACAGGTCAAGAACTCTTCAATTTATTTATTTATTTTTAATATAGAACTCTTCAAATTTGGTGTGTGTGAACTTTTTACCAAATCGAACTACTCAAGGTACCACCAGTCCAAGTTTGTGTTTTGACAAAAACAAATAAAATAACAAAACATTAGGGGATGTCACACTCACAAGTCACAACGTGGGGGGTTTGTCTGTTTGTGGATCAAAATCTTTTGCAACTATATCTCCTATGATTCCCTAACGTTTTTAATAGTAGTAAGAACCATTAGTGATTCACAAATATTTGACAATCGAGAGTGCTCTCTAAGATTTGGATGGTATTAGTTGTTAAATATGTATAAGCACTTCCCAGATATGATGAACCATACCCTTCAACAGTCGATAAAATTTCCAATTATAGTACCAAGATAATAATATTTGGAAGGTTGGTTCTTCAACTAATCCTTTTCAATCAATTCAATCCACCCCAGAAAATGAAAAAGGTTGCGCCCTGTTGTTTGTCTGAAGTGTCTGCTAGGGGCAGGTTCCATCTAGTGATAGTGTACTATCTTTGTTTAATCATATTTAAATATTTATTTAGATTCAACGGTGACATAAAGAATTTGATGTTTTTACAAGCAATGGTGAGAATCAATTCCAAAAGGCCCACCTAACCACCCCACTGGCTCAATGTAAGTGTTGGATACTTTGCTTATCTGAATGTTCGGTCTTCAAAATTGTATAAAAATGAAGGTTAATAACTTAATGATTAATATATTGACGTATTACAAGAATTTTAAAAGGTAAATAAAAACTTGTATAAACAGAAATCTTTGTTCTCTGGTTCAAGCGCTCATGACATAGGAAACTTATTGCATTCATAATCAGTATTAATGCACTATGATGAGTTGCTTTCCAATGCTGCACTGCACTTAACTATGGAGAAGATTGTGACATTATGTCATGACAATGACACCATCCACAGTCACCAAAAAGCAAACACTAGAGTTTTCACACACTTGTCCAAGCAAGGATCTGCAAGCAGAACATGTGGCTCTTCATATAGCCACCAAAATATATAAACTAGTTTTAAGATGAAGTGTAAAAGCATGTTCAGTATTTTGACATTATTTTGACAACAAACAAAAGCTTACAAGGAAAGCACTTTGTTGCTTCTTGAGACTTGACTGGTTTGCCAACTTGCTAATTACAATATTCAAAAGGAGGATATTATCTCCCAAGAAAAAAGAAATCTTTTAAATGAGAGAATGCATGGTCTAATCCATTGAATCATTAATATGCGCCTGGTCAAAATATCACTAGTTTTGTGAAATCACACTTGCAAGTCATAGCATTATCCATATGATCACTTGATAGTAGTCTAAAGAGCATTCATTCGCCATACACCATAATTTTTCTAAGGAAAAAAATGGACTTTATTCAATTGCTGCTGCTATAGATTGACTTGAGAGTCGAGACAAATATTTTACATACCACAACTCGACAATTAAATGGCAATGAATCAAGTACCCTGAACAGATAAATATAGAGAAAGACAAGAAGACATTATATCACTAATACTTGTGGCAAGTTCATGGTTCGTTATAGCTTCATCGGGGGGAAAAGTAGGAGCTGAAAATCACCTTTGCTAGTCATATACTGATTGCAGATAAGCGAGTATAAAGTAATCATATAGACGAGAAGTTAGTGTGTAAACTGCCTGCATGTAGTTTCCAATTGTTTCCTGCACAGTCCTTGCGTTTTCCAAAATCACAAAATGCAGAATCAACCAGATAAAAATTTAGATTTTTCACTGCCACAAGTTCAAGCTGATAGCTTAGCTTCCTCCAAATGTCTGCGGAAACCTCCACTAGTAGGCCTTAAAACATTTAAGTAAAATTTGTGGTTGGAAAACAGAATACAATAAAGGAAAAACATAATATCATCTTTACTTCAATAAAACAGTTTTTAAACTACGTCCACAATCATTTTACTAATATATACCAATAAACAAACAACAAAAATGGCAATTCGTCAGCTAGAAATTTCATCATGATTTATAAAGCATATGCGATTGCAGCATACTATTTCATTATCATGTCTTTGATATCAAAGTAAACAATTTAATCCGTGTAGTGTGTACTGATTTCATGTTTTGTGTCTCTAATTGACTCTACTAGTAAACAAATGACTTCAATCAATCTGTGAAACCTAGAAATAATACCTAATGCAATGCTATCAAGTGATCCTCAAGCACAATTAACTATTTATGAAGTTTTACAGAACTGAATTCAATTCTTCAAGTGATAGCCATAGCATAAATCTTGATCATTTATCACAAATTCAATTTCATGAAAAGAAGGAAAGAACTAAACATTGAGAAACAAGGAAAAAGTTCACTTACAATCCAGTCAGAACTTTGATGGTATCATAGAAAAACCATTGTAAAGTAACAACAGGGCCAACAATTGTGATCCGAACAGGAAGACTTCTAGTAAAGAGGTTAAAGAGTCCAATCTTCTTCACAGCCTGAAGGCATGATACCAAAACTAACTTGATTGATATCCTTTACATTGTGTACTATCATATAACCAAAGAAAATAACTACATAGGAACTACCAGCAGAACATTTTCAGCCTTTTTGTTGTACAGAGAGGCAACGATGTTGTCAGCAGGGTTGGAGACTATAGTACCAATAGCTCCAGCTGCATAGCCTGCTACACATGTCACACCAATCTGTTGAACTCTGGAGCAGTCTTCCTTCCTCTTTTGAACAATTTTTTTATATATAAGGTCCACTGAGTGCTCAAATGTTGAAAACATGATCATAGAGACTGCAAATAACAAAAAGAGAAAAAAAAAAAAAAATCAAATGTGTTCAATTATACGTGTTTTATGATTATAATTATAAATATAAATAAGCAAACTGATTGGCAACCATGAATCCAGGCACATTAGATAAAGCAATGAAAATAGAAACATTACACAGAATGAAAATATAAATACAAGAAAGCAGACAGCTGAACAAACGTTGCAGGTCCTGAAATGTAGTCACATTACTGTATCACCAATCCATTTTAGCTAGATTCCTTCAAGCTTTTGTGAAGGAGATTATGGAAACAAGTTAGTAATTTACTAGGATGCATTAGCTGGCTAGGGGACGAGTCCACTGAGTAATGATGACAGAATGTATTTTGAAAATGATCAATGTCAGCTTCCCAACCATAACAAACATACCCAAGCAACAAAGAATGCTATAAAGGCAATGACTACTAGAAACTACATATTTTTGAAAGCTAGGATATTATAAATACAAGCAAATGAAAATTGGAAGAATGCACTGAAGTAGTAACATCACATGGAAGATTTCGGCCCCAAAGTGGAAAAAGTCCTTTGTAGAAGCTGCAATCAAAAGTATGTGCTGTTAACTAAACATTATTAACAAAGGAAAATGTTGAGATCAAATTTCTGGTAGCATACCCAGTAAGGCCTTCAGTTCTATACACTTTTGGAAATCCATCACTCAAACCCTTTGCAAAATGGGGTTGTGTTTGAACACGAACTTTGACAGCTTCGAAAGGACAGAGTGCTACATCAGCAAACACTTGAGCAGACGCACTGCTGAGAAAGAATATGAAAGTCTTGTTATGATCAGCCAAGACATCAGCGTAAAGCCTCTTAAAGTATTCATAAAGACCGAATTTGCAGCCGCCTTGCACTCCATATCCGCAGAATTTTCCAGACCAGCCTCTCCAAAGCGAAGAAGGGCCTTGTTCTCTCCAAAGTGTAGAGAACCCTGTTGACATGCTATTGTACTTAAGTGGGTTCACCTGTGCAAACAAATTAGTAAAATATGTGATGTTTAAGCAATGATATTAGTGCATCGAACCACCATTTCTATGATTGATTTACATGATTATATTACAGGAAAACCACGTCTAGCTAGTGTCCTGCTATGTTGCAACACTTATTCTCCGATAAGGAAAGAGAAGGACTGACTTTGATTGAATATCTAAAATCAATTTTCTTTGCAATTTGAAGTGTCCTACTCTTGCATATAACCAGCACACTCTCTCTAGCACATATAATTTTTCAATGTTGGGTGTGAGGCAGGATTTTAAGCACAATGTATCACACCATAATGTGGGAAAAAACAAAAAAGTGAAAGTGCCATGTGACATGCTATCTACAGTAATATGAATAGAATGATAAAATATGAAACTCTTTTGTCAAGTTCATTCAACAATGGAACAACTAATTCATGTATTGCCAGTTAAAAATTCTAATACCAAAAAATAGCTAAATAGAAATACAGTAGCCAGAAACGAAAGGGAACAAGCATTATCAAATTGCAGAGCTAGTAATTAAAATGTCATCAAAAGTGGTCACACAGGAACTCTCAAAAAGTTGTTAACTATAATAATTGATACAACTGATTGAGGCACACGCAATAATCACTAAAGTCCACTAACAACATCTCAAAACAACAAAAAAGGAAACAGAAAATAGTCATAAATGTCAATCAAACTCAAATGCCTTCCATCATATATAATTCATGACATACATGATTCCGAGAAACATGAAACATCAAAAATAGGCTCTAAAGGGCGGACGGTCCAATAGCAATAATTTTCAGAAAAGGGAAGAAAACCCCACAAAAGCATGTAAGTTGTAACCTGCATGTTCACTTTCAAAACATCAAGAGGTGTAGTCACAAGATGAGTAGTCCCAGCACTAAGCATCCCTCCAACGGTGCAGATACCATAATACCCAGCCGAGAACTCTTCACAAAACCTCCCTTCTTCAACCCTTTTCATGTTCAAATAACAACCGAGCCGCATTTATCTTTTTTAACTACTTACCAAATTAAACAAACATAAAGTGACACAAGTGCGTTCACTCAGAAAAGTAGGCTGATTTTGAGGCAGAAGAAGAAGAAGAAGAAGAGGAAGAAGAAGGAGAAAGAGAAGAATCCAGTGAGGTTTGAAATACGCTGATGGTAATTGGCTTTGAACAAGTTCACATTCGACTCCATGACTAAAGTTTGCATCTGATGCTGCCAATACGTCCACGTTCGCGGTTCCAAAATTCATGGACCACATCAAACATTTGGCACTACTTTCTGCCACGTGAGATCATCCGACCTTTTTATGCTAAACGACCAAATCAACCTCCCTTCTCGGTGATTGTTGCAAGCTTTGTTAGCAGGGCATTTATGTCATTTCAGTAACAAAATAACTATTCACCGGGTCACTTGTATGCCCCAAGCTTCTGTATTTTGAGAGAGAATCGCAGGTAAAATGGGTGCATGTGCGTCCCACTCTTATTCTATGATTGTGTTATGTAGTGAAATTTATCGTACGATAAGACTGTAACAGGAGATACATAATCCATTTCATTCACCCATATAGTTTTTTTCGAGTTTTTTTGTGTTAATAAAACGGAGAATCAATCACGAAAAGAATATATTAATAATAAGTTCATTTCTTATTTTTCCCTCAAATGAATGTCAGATCTTAACTTTTGCATCTGATGGTTGTTAAGGAACCAATTATAGTAGAAAAATAATTTTTTTAGATGTATATTTTCCCATCTGAATTAATGTCAAAACTTAACTATCAACTATATCCAACACTACGTAAAAATGAGTAAATATATAAATTTTGTTGTCTTTTATGGGCAACCACTCATAAGACGCCACATCAGCTCGGGAAGAAGGCAGTAAGGATGAAGTCTTCCAGTGTGTAGACAAAGGGCAGTGACCATCAGTCACGACTGTAATGTAACCTTTGCAAAGGACGTCTTGAAGTAGTAAGGTGCAAAGGGTCTGCCATGTGTAAAGAGGTCAACACAACTACGCAACCAAGAAGTGACACCTCAGTCACACATTCACACTAGGGTTGATGAGGATAAGAATGAACCATGTATATGTCAAGATGAAGGGCTGAGACATGCCTCAAGACTATGCAGGGAGCGTGTTCGCTGGAGACATCCATCCAAAGAGAGGTAAGCATTTGCTTTTTAATAGTTACACATGCACTTCTTTTCATCATATTTTTTTATAACATTTTTTCTTATTTTAGGTTTTTATTGTTTTATCAACCTTTTTCTTATCATCTCCTGACTCGATCGTCGGCCGATTCTCATTTTTGCAAGCACCTCGTCGCAAAGACAACAAAGAGTAGGGAGGTGGATTTTAGAGAAAAGGACCATTCAAGCACCTTGTAAGCAACCCAAAACATATAAACACACTCACTTACCACCATACTTTTTTCAAACCAACCCAACGCAAGAGAGTTACTCTTGCATTCTTTTACTGTTGATATCGGGTGAAAATTCGATGTCAAAGGACCGAATGAATAAGCTTTCATAATTAATATTTGTCATTATTTATTTTAGATAAAGCCTTTATTTCTTCATGATGAGCTGATTTTAATCATGTTATTTATAACCAATAGTTATAAACAAATTAATAAACATTAGCAAATTTGAGTTATGAAAAAGTCTATTTATCCAATAATCTACAAGCTTGGAATTGAAATTACTAAAACCCATTCATCTTAAGCAAGAAAGACTGTCTCTCTCTCTATATTTATTAAGGGTGGTCACTAAATTTTCATTAAGGAGACAGATGGTTGAGCATTCTAACATCCTGAATCGGTTTGTCCTAGATTTGGATTTATTTCTCATAATCAGTCATGCAAAAACAGCATAATAAAAATAAAAAATAAAAGAGAAAGTGGACAACAATGTAGATTGGTACATTTTTTATCGATCTTATATATTTTTTGAGTTATATTGGATTTTAATTTATTATTTATCCGTAATACTTATTACCAGTTAGGAGACAAAATCATACAAAACTGTGTTTTTTTCTTTCTTTTAGAGGCTGTTTATGGTTCGTGCTCTTTTTTTTCTTCCATATATATATATAGAGAGAGAGATGTGTGTATATTAATATTTGTTGTTATGCTTCTCAAATTCATGACTCTTTTGATATTAGTTTCGATTTTACAAATTGATTTGTCTTACCTCATCAATAAATTTGGTTTTGGGTTATGATTGTAGTATAAATGTATAAATAAATATATATATATATATTTATATGAACCGCAAAATTAGTTTAAAAAGATAAAAACTTTAACGTTATAGAGATAGATATATGAGTTTGTTTCGTTTCTATCAATATAAAATTGATTCAACTTCTTCTAGTTTGTTTCATTTGTTAGTTTTGTTTTAGTAGGACACTTCTTTCATTGTGTCCTTTTCGCCTTCAACTATGTAATCTTCAAGTTCTTCCTACACACACGCACACACACAAAACAATGTATCTTCAAGTTTCTGTCTTGAATATTTGAAGGAAAAAATCAAGAAACTAATAAAAATTATACTAGTAATTAGATGTGAACAGATATTACTAACTAAAATCATCGAGTTACATTTTTATTTATTTATTTTTTAACTTGAATTGAAAATTTCATTAATATAAATGAATGATCAGTCATCACCACAAAATTTCAGCCAACATTAAAGGAGATAAATGTCCTTATATTCCCCATGTCATTTTTTAAAGAAATTTATAGTATTTTGAACTTGGCTTGTCAGTTGTGAGTATTGCATTATATGACAAAATCATGTTCAATTCAAACAAGCATCAACAGAAAAGTTTGTTGTTTTCCACTAATTTAGCCACATTCCTCTCAGTGCAACACTCTGGCCACATGCACTCGTTTGATCCTTACATCAATGGATTTTTTTTTTTTTTTTTTTTAGAGTTTCCTATCAATCAATTAGTTACAAGATTTCTTCCATTTGACATAAGTGGGGCCAAAAATTTGAACTGCAATTAAAAGAGTGATTGATGGAAGTAATTTGACAATAAAACATTTATTTCCTTAATCACTAGGGTTTGAAACCACATATATATATATATATATATTTTCTCTATTCATTGGAGCCAACTCTCAATCTAGAAAACATATATATATACTATTCAAAAATTTTATTCTTTATTAACATATTTGAACCTTTAACCATAGTACCATTGAAAAAATTAAATCTTGTTTTTAGTTTTGAAAATTTAACTTATTAATCTAACATTTCATTATATTTTTTTATGTCAAATCGGGGTTTTATATCAAATATCATATTTTTATTCTAGATTACCACAGGAGAATCTTTTTTATTTTCATATATATACTTTTATTATGCTTTTTTTTTTTAATTTCTTAGTTTGGTACTAATAACTTTCATCATATTCCTTTTACCACTTTTCTATTCTCCATGAAAATTATAATATACTCTACTATGAAAAACATATGCCACTTTTTTTAAAAAAAATTATTTCTATATATATATATATATATATATTTTTCATACTAAAGGCATCATGTACTGTATATAATACTTGCCATAATCATAAAAATCACAACTCTACTTGCTGGCTTCACTTTCCCACTCACTACAACCTCACTAATCTTTCTTCACCTGTTTTTAGCCACATAATCATTTTGGTGCCCACTTAATCATAGAGTTTGCATGTATAAATAAAAAAACTAATGCAAATAGTTCGAATAAAACTAAATAAAGTAAGCAAATTTACTCTTAGTTAAAATGTATAATGTAATTTCCTTCTGTATTTATGATAGAATTTCATATCTCATCATCATATATATATATATATTTATTAGCATATATAATAATTTTTTTTATTATACATCTTCTTTTGTGCTATATATACACATACACATACATATATGTCAAGTGTATCAATGAAATAAATGAGTTAGATTTTATTGTCAAATTACTTTTATCAATGAATTAGATCATATTTACAATAATTAGTAGAATAATGTATGAGTTTGACTATCTTATTAGTTAGATAACTTTTTTTATCAATTATATTAATTAGATTAGTTGTAAAGATAATAATAATGATAATAATAATAATTATTATTATTATTATTTTGCTTTTAAAAACTGGTTGTAAAAATGATTACTAGTAAACTAATAAGGTAGCTAAATTCATAATATATATATGTTTTCTAAATTGGTAGAAATAATTTGGCAATAAAACATATATTTCATTGATATATATATATATATATAAGAAAATGAAAGAGTAAAATTGGAAAGAAAAACAAGTTTAAGGTAAAATTGAATACTTCAAACTGTCAACACAGAGTGACAGCTAGACCCACAACAGTTTGCCATCTGTAATTCTCTGTACGAATTGATTTTGAAGCAAAATAAACAAGATTAACCAACAAATCAAATTATTAATTTCTTCCTCAAGTGGAGCTGATCTCTTCTCAAACAAACTTGATTCCTCCTCTCCTCTCTGCACCTGCAACTGGTAACACCACTTCTTTTTTTTTTTTTTTTTATATTTCTCATATTGCAGTAAAAATTCAATCTCTTTTTATTGATTTTTTTTTTTTGAAAAAATGTTTTGTCTTTCTGATAATAAAGACAGTTATGACTATTTTTATATGTGAATAAATTTGCATGCAAAATCATCACCATATCGACATACTAGTGAAACTTATTTGATCTGTACAAGCTTTTTTAATGTATACAAAAGCGGTTTAAATCTCAATGACAGAAGATTCCAATCTCCACAGTTCATAGCAAGCAAACGTTTTGGACTGATCTAATCAACCCATAATTATTTATTATGGACTCTTGTTCATTGTCTCATCTCTGATTGGTCCTCTCCCTCTCTCTCTCTTTTAAATTCCCAGATTTCATCTGATGATAAAGGTTGAAGCTTGATTGGCAAAATTTGATCTTTGTCTTGTTTTTCATGATTTTTCGTGTGAACAGAGAAGGTGGTGAGGTCTGAACGATTTTTGATACAAAGAATGAGATTGAATTGAAGTGCCAATACTCGCAGGGCAGATAAGAGAGGCGCAGGGGGCAGGTGTCACATATGTACAAGGCTTTGTTTTCTGTTTTATTATTATTAATTTTTTTTGAAATAATTGTTATTTTTTTTAATAGCAAATGAGATCGTCACCTTTTTTTTTTGATATGTTGGCACTTCATTGTCTTGATAACTATTATAAGAGAAATCTTACCATCAAAAGGACCAACCTTTTTGACATCAAGTGATGGCAATTTTGCAGTGACTGTTGATGGCTTTTTGTGCATCTGATGATTCCTGAAACTCTCATCAGGCACTTCTGCTTCTTCTTATAGGTAATGAAACAACCTAGTCTTTGTTTTGTATTCTCATGAGATTTGGACATCTGGGATTGCATTTTTTTTTTTTTTTTTTTCTCTTCTTGGTTTATACATAGGTTGTTGTTTGATGGTATTGAATCTGGGATCTAGCTGGTCTGGCCTGGTCTCAGACTTTTTATTGTTTTGCTGCTTCATAGCGGTTACAAACTTATTTTAAGATCAAGTTGCTGCTAAATTTGTTGAATTGGCGAGGCACAAAATGGGTTTGATCTGTGATTTAGGATTGATTTGTCTTTTTCAGGAAAACAAGTGGAAAGTTTTTGAGGGGATTGTGATATTTTGTTTCTGGGAAAAATGAGTGGAGCTGTGCTTGTGGCTGTTGCTGCTGCTATTGGCAACTTCTTGCAAGGATGGGATAATGCAACCATTGCAGGTGAAGGATTTAATATGATTATCAACTTTCAAAGTTGATCTTTTCGAATGAAGTGGTCACTTTCCATAATTCGTATAGATAAAATTGATCCCTTTTTTTTTTTTTTTTTTAAGTTATTTAATTTTGCTTGAGTGGTTAGTCAATTGAATTCGATTTGCTTGAACTATTACCATATATTAGTCAACAAATTTAGTCTTCTGGCCAAGTTCGTCAAAGATCTTTCTTTTCTTTTGCTGCAGGGGCTGTTTTGTATATAAAGAAAGAATTCAAATTGGAAAGTGATCCCACTGTTGAAGGATTAATAGTGGCAATGTCACTTATCGGGGCCACTTTGATCACTACAGTCTCTGGACCCGTATCTGACTCCCTAGGCCGTCGTCCACTGCTAATAATCTCATCTGTTCTCTATTTCCTCAGTGGTCTTGTAATGTTATGGTCTCCTAATGTTTATATCCTACTCCTGGCAAGGCTTTTGGATGGATTCGGAATTGGTTTGTCAGTTACTCTGGTTCCGGTATATATATCCGAGACAGCACCTCCCGAAATAAGAGGATTATTGAATACACTTCCTCAATTCACTGGTTCTGCTGGAATGTTTATGTCATATATTATGGTTTTCAGCATGTCCTTGATGGATTTGCCGAGTTGGAGATTGATGCTTGGAGTTCTTTCCATTCCTTCTCTCCTTTATTTTATGCTGACTATATTTTACTTGCCTGAGTCTCCAAGGTGGCTTGTGAGTAAAGGGAGAATGCTGGAAGCCAAGAAGGTTTTGCAGAGGCTGCGCGGAAGGGAAGATGTGGCTGGTTAGTTTCTTTGCACTGGTTCTTTGAAATATATATCTCTTTCCCCTTGGCATGAACTTGATTTGCTTGGTGTAAGATTTTATATATTTATTCTTCAGCTTAATACATACCAAAGAGCTTTTCTGTGGACAAAGTTATATATGCTTATGATTGTATATGGTCAAATAAAATTCTGTAGAATTCCTTACTTGTTAATACAAAGCTAATTTGGATGAAACTGATGATTTTTTTCTTTTTTCAAAAATGTTTCTCATTGGCACTTTTATGGTTCACACTTTTTCATTTGTACTTTAATATCTGCATTGTTGGAATATACTAAACCACAGTTTATGCGTATGCCTATCTGTTTGTTTGATGTGGTAATTTGTGCACAAAATTTAGTAGAAGAGGAGAAGAGAATGAGTTGGGAAGGAAAGTTTCTGATTTTATCCAACATAATCCAAACAAACATCTACTGGTCCTATTAATAGACCTGAACATTGCAACTGAAACTATAAAATAGGGATATTCCCTCAAAACAGGAGAAATGTCATAGTAATGGAAAATGGTAACATGTTGTAGCCGAGATGCACGCCACCTCTTACAGTTATTCAAGACTGTTCCAACTAACCCATCCTATCTCCCTCTGCCTTCATGGTTTACATACACTGCATGGCACACTTGCGTTGCATGAATTGCATGAGCCTAGTTGGACCTTTAACCGTATCATTGTTATGGCCTATGGGTGCTTCACAAGCAGTTGTTTCAAGGCTATCTTAAATAAGAAGTGCATATTCTGCATCTTATACAGAAATATGTGATAGTGGAAAATTGGAAATCCTTATAAGTGGTTGAGATGTTTTTGGGTTTTGGTTTTACGATGTCTAAAGTTGTTTTTCTGATGTTGATTATGATTCTTTTGTGTCTTATTGGCATCTTTGAAGATTGAAAGGGAGGACGGTATGCATGCATATTATAGGGAGGGATTTTTATTGACTTGCCACATTGCTGGTCTTCTAAATTTCCAGCTTCAACCCTCATTTTGTTACTAGTAAATCAAAAGAGGGCAAATATTGTTGTTACAAATACCCTCATTTCCATCCTCATGAAAGATTAGACCAGAGAAATTGCTCCCCATGTGTTAATCATTAGATCTCCTACGCTCAGATCTTCTAAGTGCAGGCCACCCTCTGTTGCATATGTGTGTGCTTTTTGTATTTGTTTTGTTTGTTTTAATTTTTCAGGCATGTGTTGGGGGATAAGATTTTACATTACAGCTCAAAATGGATAATGATGAGTGTATGATGAATAATAATTATCATGTCAGCGATACTAATCTTCCTCAAATGAACAGGTGAGATGGCTTTACTGGTTGAGGGACTTGGAGTAGGTGCTGATACATCTTTAGAAGAGTACATAATTGGTCCAGCCAATGAGCTCGCTGATGACCAGGACATTTCTGCTGATAAAGAGCAAATTAAATTATATGGACCTGAAGAAGGCCTCTCTTGGGTGGCTAGACCAGTCACTGGGCAGAGTAATCTTGGTCTTGCTTCTCGTCGTGGAAGTGTGGCGACCCAGAGTGCTCTTGGTCTAGTAGATCCTCTTGTCACCCTCTTTGGCAGTGTACATGAGAAGCTTCCTGAAACAGGAAGCATGCGAAGCACACTGTTTCCGCACTTTGGCAGCATGTTCAGTGTGGGAGGGAACCAACCCAGAAATGAAGAGTGGGATGAGGAGAGCCTGGCTAGAGAAGGTGAGGAGTACGCATCTGATGCTGCTGCTAATGATTCTGACGACAACTTACAGAGTCCACTGATCTCACGTCAGACAACAAGTATGGATAAGGACTTGGTCCCGCCTGCACACGGAAGCCTTGCAAGCATGAGACATGGCAGTCAGGTGCAAGGAAATGCTGGAGACCCAACTAGTATGGGGATTGGTGGAGGTTGGCAATTGGCATGGAAATGGTCTGAAAAAGACGGTCCAGACGGAAAGAAGGAAGGAGGATTCAAAAGAATTTACTTGCACCAAGAAGGTCTCCCAGGATCTCGTCGTGGATCCTTAGTTTCTTTACCAGGAGAGGATATCCCTGCAGAAGGTGAGTTCATCCAGGCTGCTGCATTGGTGAGTCAACCAGCTCTTTGTTCAAGGGAGCTCATGAAGCAGCATCCAATTGGACCAGCAATGGTTCATCCATCTGAAACAGCAAAACGGCCAAGTTGGAGGGATCTCTTTGAACCAGGAGTCAAGCATGCATTGGTTGTTGGGGTAGGGCTTCAAATACTTCAGCAGGTAACATAGAAATCATGGAATAACTATCATACTTCTGCTTGTTTGTTACTGAAAATTTCAAAATATTGTCACTCAGAAGAAGCATTTCTAACTTTGTGTATGTAAATTATGGCTATACTTCCCGTCATCCTCTGCTTGTATGTTGTTATGAAATGCTTCTCTTCTGATTGCTCTGCTAGGAAGGTTTTCAGCTTTTAGAACATCGAGTAGGTCAGTAGTGCAAAAAGTGTTCTCACCAAGTCTTGACCTTCATATTTGTTTACAAATATGAGTTTTTTTTTTCCCTTCCATTTTACTTTTTCTTATTTAACTGATTTCATTCAAATACCATTGCTCAATTGGTTTCACTTTGGTAAATCTGCTTGACATGTAAATGCCCCTAAGCTAATTAATTGAATATATAGTATGTTGCACCTGTTGTGTCTTTTCTTATCAGAAATTAGGAGCCTGGAATTGGCAACTATGTTCTTGTGACTCTCCAATATTATTTTTTGGTGTAAAAATAAACAAATCCATACATCTCTAACCATATTTCATGTTTTTCTGTATTTAGTACCCATCACTGTGTCATACCATCTTTCTTAACAAATGTACCTTTTGAGAGATTTTAGCTGATTAACACAGAGCTTTGGCACCAAACAGTTTTTCTAATTTGTTCCTGAAAACAAATATGTTATGAATTTGAGGCAAACTTTTCTTCAATAAGGGGTATAGTAATTTTGAAGTTCAGTTATACTTTTGTTTTACTTTCATCTTACGTTCTTCTCTCTCATTTTTATTTTTTTTTCCGTCAATGCAGTTCTCTGGCATAAATGGGGTTATGTACTACACTCCTCAAATTCTTGAGCAGGCAGGTGTCGGAATTCTTCTTTCAAATTTGGGCATGAGTTCAGCTTCTTCATCACTGCTTATTAGTTGCGTCACAACCTTACTGATGCTTCCAGCTATAGCTGTTGCAATGAGGCTCATGGATGTTTCCGGGAGAAGGTAAACCTCCCACTCCTTTATGTTTACTGGGCATAATCGCATAATTTTTGGGCTGCACTAGACTTTCTGTAGGGTGAAGCTTATAACTGTTCTACTTAGAAGTCATGACCTTTTGTCTTTGGTGCAGTAGCTATATTTATTGTTTAAAATGTACAAAATGTCTTTACTGACAGTTTGGAACCATTTTGTGCTTTTCTCTGCTTAGAATTTGGAACAAATGTGTTTCAATCTGGTTTGTTTTAAATGTTTTGTATTGTTCAGTGTTGTAAGTATTCTATGCTGTATTTATACATAATCAATTATTTTTTATAGACACAGCTTCATATTTTATATTGATTCATGATTAGACTGCACCCACCGGACCTTTCTTGAACTTGATAAAACACCACACAGGCTGGTTTTGTTTTGTGAAAGAATTTGGTATCAAAATGCATATCTACATGCATATTGTTTTGGTTGCGTACTCGTCATTTGACTTGTGCAATTGATCATAACTTCACATTGCAGGAGTTTGCTGCTTGGCACTCTACCTATCTTAATATTATCACTCGTCTTCCTAGTCCTTGGAAGTTCTGTGAACATGGGTTCTGTCGTGAATGCATCAATCTCAACTGTCAGCGTCGTGCTTTATTTCTGTTTCTTTGTCATGGGATTCGGGCCAATCCCGAACATACTCTGCTCAGAGATGTTCCCCACCAGGGTTCGTGGGCTCTGCATTGCCATATGTGCTCTTGTATATTGGATTTGTGATATCATAGTCACCTATACACTCCCTGTGATGCTAAAATCGATGGGCCTTGCTGGTGTTTTTGGCGTTTACACTGTTGTCTGCATCATAGCATGGATATTCGTATTCTTGAAAGTTCCAGAAACAAAGGGTATGCCCCTGGAAGTGATCACCGAATTCTTTGCAGTTGGTGCAAAACAAGCTGTTGCTGCCAAAAGCGAATGAGTTGATCAATCTCATCGAGCTCGAAATTGACAAAGGTGTTTAATTTTTTCACTTGTGGTTGGTTTTTGTTCTAGAAAAGTTTGATTTTTGTAGGAAGAATTACATTTCCATTTCTTTTCCTCATTTGTTTCTACTTTTGAGATGACTTTTAATCTGATAATTGGTAATGAATCGCCTAATATATATCTTTTGTGTCATGATTATAAAAATAAGATTATATCCTCAACACAAATTTGCATGTCTTGTGCAGTAGAATAATGCATTGAATTCTTTACATGTCAACACTTGTTATTAGACAGATGAGATGAGCTGCACATTGTAGACTAAAAAATCGTTGTTATGATCTCAAGGCAGAAAATAAGGGTGCAAGTGCCTTTTTTTTTCCACAAATTTCACATCAATATAAATCAAAACTTCACAGATTCATCAACGAATTTCACACTAAACTAGTATTCAAGCTATTCATCATAGCTTATAATTCCGGTGGGTGACGTGTAGACAACTTTAGTACGGTTGCTAATCCTACTTACCCCATATCATATATAGCATAATGGAACCAACCAAAAGAGTTGGAAAAGTGTAGCAGGTACATTCTAATCTTTCTTCACATACAAACCAACTTGATAAATTAACCAGAGACATTACCACCACTCTTTAATAACTACAGGCACGCCAACATCAATCATCATTAACAATAGAAATGGTAACGAATGCATCCTAATCTAAACTCTCTTCGCCTACAAATTAACCTAATCATTAACAGTAAAAAAACGACTCCATTCTAATTGTCTTTAGCATACAAACTAACTTGATACACGAACAGAGATTACCACTCTCTTCTGAAAACAGACACCATCATCATTAAGTTACACTCTTCCAACAAACTTTAAATACACCCCCTAAACTTTCTGTGCCTAAAACACTCTCCACTAATCACTTACACATTATCATCATCATCCTTGATAACAAAATGCTGAACTAGACATGATGAATTGGTTGGCTTCTGATGAGTTGAATCAGCAGGCAAAAAGAACCAATATTAAGACACAAAACCACATTTTCCCATGGACCAAACCACAATTACAACAAATGCATTTATTCAAAATGTTATTGAAAACAAAACAAACACAAAAACAATAAAAAGTTTGAATCATTTTCAAGTGGGTACACTACTGATAAGCCTAGCACCAAGTCTATCCAATTTTTTTATGGCCGCCACCGCCTTCAAATTGCCTTCCCGCCAAAAGGCCTCCACCATTCTCTCCCCTATCAGTCTGCCTCTCTCTTCATCGTCCACCACCGCCACTGCCGTCGGCCCCGCCCCGCTTATAGTACACCCGAACGCCCCCGCCTCTATGGCCGCCTTCTTCACCGCCTCCATTCCCGGAATGAGTGGCGCCCTTTTGGGTTCCACGATCTTGTCGGAGGACAAGGCCTTCCCCAAGCCGACCAGGTCTCCTTGTAGCACTGAAGCCACTAAAGCTCCGGCCTGGCTGCAGTTCCAGACGTGGTGGGGCATCCCCACCTCCGCTGGCAGCGCCGCTCTCATCTTTTTCGTGGGGGCCTCGAATTCGGGGCTGACCAGAACGAATAAAAGCTCCTTGTTTTGTGGGAACTCAAGTCTCATTAGCTCCAGAGGATCGTAGCTTCGAATCAAAACGAAGCCGCCCATGATCGCAGGGGCGATGTTGTCGGCGTGGTAGCCGGAGACTTTGGCTTCCGATTCGAGTCCGGCGAGTACCAATTCGTCTAGTGTCAGTTTCCCGCCAAACATCTCATTGACAGCAACGCAGGCGGCGGCGGCGCTAGCGGCGCTGGACCCGAGGCCGGAGCCCAAAGGCAGGCCCTTTTCGAGGGAGAGGGAGAGGCCGACGGAGCGGACGCCGAGCATCTTCATGGCAGCGATGGCGGCGATGCCGGCGCAGTTCCAGAGGGGGTTTTTACTGAGCTTGGAGGGGCCGTGAATGTCGGAGATGGATATTTCGCCGGGGTGGACGGCGGGGTCCAGGCGGAGGGAGACGTAATCTCCGATGCCGTCAACGGCGCACCCGAGGAAGTCGAATCCGGGGCCGAGATTGGCGATTGTGGCGGGTGCAAAAGACTTGACAGACATGTAAAGAGGCTGGGGCTCGGCAGTGGTGGTGGTGGCGATGGAGCATCGGCATTCAAAGATTGGATTTTTAGGAATGGATTGGGTTTTGAATGTGAAATAAGTGGAGGGTTTCACCGGAGATGAGAAACAAACAGCCATTTTGTATAGATTGAGAGAAAAGACCTGATTTTTGTGAGAGATGACAGTGGACTTGTTTAGGGTTTATGAGAGATTCAAAATTCAAAATCCAAACGATTAGGCTCGTTCCGGGCTTATGGTAGGTTTGAGACGAAGGCCATTAGCAATTTAACGCCAAATATTCCGTGCCGTCATTATCTTTGTTTAATCTAATTAATTTAACACCCATTATTATTTAATCACTAATAATCCAAGTGTTTGCTTGAATTTATTCCAGTAGGTACAAACATTCAAATATCCATAACAAACAATTGGTTCCTCACTTTGAATCCAAAATTACACTAGAAAAAAAGGACGGATTTTCTCAAGACAGAATTACAACAGCAGATTCATATCTATATGTTAAAACTATTACACATACATATGTATTGGCTTTCTTTTATATAAAAAGCTAAACATGGTTACACTGTAGATTTTATAGCTTATTCAATCAGCTGAGACACTCAAAAGAGGACCCTAGTAATCAGACTATCTAAAGGCCCCAGTTGGTTCTGTCCCTTCATATTCTACCTGATACATTTCCACGTTCTATATCGTTTCCGTAACCATTTGTTGACACTGATACTGACATATCTTCACGTTTTCTCTTTGACTTGCTCTTGGCTACTTCAACCTTTTCATCGGCAAATGACAAGAAGGTTTGGAGGCGTGCAGAGCGAGAGCTGTGCTGGATGGAAGGATCATAGTCGTCAGGGGTGTAACGTTTGAATTGGCGTAACATCAAGCAGATGTATACGATAAGAGCTATGAAACATACAATCCCACAGATGAGGAATAGCCCCAAGAAGCTTTCTATGTGGAGCTGGTCTGAGTCAGCCTGAGAGTCCTGTGAACCACAAGACTGTTTCTTCGACAGCCACCTGTCATGGATCTTTTGAAGCTCACCATTCTCCGATAGGGTGAGGATGGCAGTTGACATATCAATTGATAAGGGAGAGTCTCTTGGAAATGCCTACAGAACACACGTTAACAAGATCAATTGCCTAAAACATCACATAACAATTCCATCGACATATTTACACTAAATTACAGTATGCAACCACCTGAGCAGGTGTTTCGGTAAAGAACTTTATGCAATGACAATAATGGATTACAACAAGACCAAGTATAGCAGCGCATTTGAAATGCTCTCTATCTAAACTATTATGAGGATAAAAATGATTATTGCAGCAAAATCAACTCAACATCCGTAATGTTTCACCAAGGAGTCCTATATATTCACTTCAACACTATACTTAAATGTGTTAACTTCAATATAATCTCAAAAACTTTACAGTTTATCATTCAAAAGAAAGCTTTAGGTTCTGACACTTCTCATTTTAATGATAATACTACAAGGTTTGTCACGACTTGCTAGCAAATTAGCTTGATTAAAGAAGAAATAACAATTTGAAATTCAGTAGTTAATCTTGGAATACTTACAAATCCCCAGCCGCTTTTTGTGAACCCCTGACCTCTAACTGAGAACTTGCAGTGATCTGACAGGAAGAGGTCCATATATGGACGTTCATCAACCACAGCAGCAACAGTTCCGTTCAAAAGGGCAAGGGCATATTCTTCTGGAGAGCCAAGAGCAAGAAGCCTAGATTTTGGAATGCTGAGTTCCTCATTCAGATAGTTTTCAGCAAAAGAACCTACTTGGTATCCAATGCGAACATTACTAGAAATTAAGGTATCAATCCCTTTAATGGGTGAGGAAAGCTGTTGCACCGTGAGAATTGATGTCAGGCTTGCAGTGTAGCTTGAGTTGATTATCAGAACTACAAAGAGCCAGATGATCAACACAATGCGACCAAGTGTGCTCACTGTGTTTTCTCCTGAAAATGTGAAGAATTTAAGAGTCAGCATGTCATTTTAAATGCTTGAAAGGAACAATGCAAAAATTCCAAAGTAGAAAAACGTACTATGAGCAAAGAACATTGTAGAAAAGCTAAACCTGCAAAATTGAAAGAGAATAGCAGATAATTAGTTACAAAAGGCAAAATGATATCCTCTTTATTATTTTCCTAAAAACAAACTACGATCAAGTTACAAGTCAAATGGGAAGTAATACAAATTATAATTTATAAACCACGAAGGTAGCTTGGATTTTTGAGGAAGTGGGCAGATGATGCGAGAGTTCAAATCTCTAGCGGCATCTAAGAATACTGATAATCTTTAATTCATGAAAAATTGGTAGTTGGGCTACTAAACTATGCTAAACTTTCTTCAATGTGGTACAAGGACCCCGGAAATGGATATTTAAAGCCAGGTTAAGTTTCTACTTTGGTTCATTACATTAGTTCATAGCATTCAACAGAATATACTTCTTAAGGCAAATTTTACTCTAAATCATTGTGACTGTGAAATCTACCATGTACTCACCATAAAACTGTTATTAACTGTCTCTTAGGAGGCCCCCTGAATTCATCATTTATTCTATGTTCAAGGATCCACACAACTGCTCCCACAACAAGGAAAAAAACTGCCGTGACTCCCCACATCAACGGAGTAAAGGGGCGCAAGAATGCCCAAGCACTCGAATTCAACTTCCTAACTGGTGCTACCACAACCAGCCCTGACTCTATATATGGCTGAGTAAAATCTACAGTCTTTGTTCGGTTTGTTACAATCGCAATGTCACCCACAACAGCGTCAAAGACCTGCAACACCAGTATCACAGGATAAGTAGGAATTATAAGCTCACCATTTTCTCTGTTGCGAAATAGGTAGCCAAACTTTTTCTTTTTCTTTTTTTGGAGTCTACAGTCTACTAACCCCAGTTGTGACTTTGTTAACAAGTTCATTGTAGCTTGGATTCCGATGGCCATCTCCGAAGGGAATAAATGTATATGGAACTGAATATGGAAGCAATTTTATAGCAGCAAGGAATACATCTATGCAATATCCATGAACTATATCAGAGCCATTGACTTTAAAGAGAAAGTTCTTATAACTAACTCGGTTTGGGACTCCAATTCTCAGTTTCCTTCCATTGTCTGGAAATACCCAACCACGAGGTTTTTTTGTTATACCTCCAGGCCATACCACGTCATGTAAATGTTGGTTTGAACTAGAACGGTTAGCAGCTTTTCCATAGAGTGTCTCTGGGGGCACCACAGATAGTCCAGAATAGTTAGACCAGTAACCAATCAGCTTATGCCCGTGATCAATTACATTAATTATATCAAATGAAGGACGGAAGGGGGACCTGTCTTGAATCTCTTGATTAAATCGTATTGGACCAGTCAGACCTGTCATATTAGTCTGCAATATGTTCTTAAGGAACTGCTTACCTCCATCAAATATGCTCAATGCACCAAGATTTAAAGTCCCACCTTTTAAACCAGCTAAGCTTGAATCATTGGAGAACGTAATGTTGTTGCCTTGATCCAAGAACAATTTTATAGCACGAGCAATAATCATAACTGTATCATAGGCATATAGGCCATAAGGATTAAATCCAATTGAGCCATTGCTCAGCTTGTTCCACCGTAACATGAAGTCCTTTTTCATTTTCGAGTCAGGTGTGTGTGGGCGAAGCGTGAGAGCTCCTTTGATAGAGTTTGAAACGTTTGAAGCAACCAACGGTTTAGAATCTAAAACTGTTGACAGCCAAGTGGTAGCTATCCAAACATATCCGCTATCCATCATCCCAAGTCTTTGAGCCACATCAAACACCATAAGGCCTGTTTTGGAGAAGGTGTGCAAAACAATCACTCGAGTTTCCATCATCCTAACCTTAACTAATTCATTTGCAACATCAGTTTCACTGCCCGTTGGATCAGGGGGAAGTGCTGATTTATAAGAAATTTTGCAGCGTCTCTCAGCAAGCTTATCACCTAATGTGCTTACACTATTTCGGCTCTGATCATCATCACTGTAAACTGCAATAACCTCTCCCCAACCATAGTAACTAACAATCTCTGCAATAGCAGTCATCTGGAATTCATCATTGGGAGCCGTTTGAACAAAGAAAGGGTACTGGAGAGGTGACAAGGTAGGGTCCAGAGCAGTGAATGACAATAGTGGGACACAAAGTTCATTGGCAAGATGAGAGAGTACATGGGCCATCACAGCATGTTGTGGACCAATTATAGCTACAGTATCAGTCTCCATGAACTGCAAGGCTGTCATCAGTAAATAATATAACTACTTCAACTGTTAAAATAGATATCTCAGAAGCACAAGATAAAATTCAAACATGTAAACAGACAACTAATAAGGAGAAAACTAGCAAGCTCTTAGGAAACCTTACCTCCCATGATGCCAAGAAATCCACTGAAGTTGGAATCATGCATGGTAATGGACAATTTCCTTCCACCAAGAATACGCAGATCAGAATTAATGTCATTCTCAGCAGCCTTCATAGCAATCTTTGAAACTTGCCCGTTAATAGTGCCAAATGAGAATATTGCTCCAACATTCACAACTTCAGGCCTTGAAGCTCCTTCCAAGGATGTTCCAATACATGATATTACAAAGATGGACACAAGCAAAACCAGATTCATGATGATATTATATGAAACCAACCACCTGGATTCAGAAACAATTAAAGTCAATAAACTAAACACTAAAATTCAACTAAATATAATTACCAACAGACCATATAGAGTTACAAGCAACATAAACTAGAATAACAGTACCTCTAATAAGAAGATACGGCAACAATAGCATCAGAATATTATACAAGAAAACAATCATTAATCAGGAATAAAATCGAAAGGGAAATTATCCGTGTCCAAGGCAAGTAACAAAACACAAAGGAATAATTAAAGTACTAGGAAACTTGATTAGCCAAAGAATATTCCACAAAGTTGAAGAAAAAACCAATTTGGAAGTTCCTATACGCAAACCATGACCATGAGCACTAAAATGTCTAATCCAACAAGCTTTATAGTAGTTAAAGCAGAAGGCAGACAGTGAAAAACCAGAAAATAACAACAGTCTTAACCTGAACTAGAACATTAACTAAGCAAGCAAGCAAATACCCACCAAGAAAGAACAATCAAAAAGTGAAATTTTCAGGTTATAACAGGAATTCAAGAAAAATGACAACTCACCTCAGACTAAAAAAGCAGGCCTATTTATGGGAATAAAAGGAAGAAAGAGTGAAGAGCACAAGCACACCACCCCATCCAAAAAGAAAGACAAGAGATGCATTAATAAATAACCAGAAAGACAAAAATAATATTTAAAGATAGAAGATACCAACCAGAGAAAAGAAAAAGAATTTTTTATGTAAAAAAAGATATACCCACAGGAGAAAAAGTTTGGAGGTCACAGGAAAGAGAAGCGACCACTTAGCTCAGCAGTGGACACTTTAGAATACATTAATTATGAGAATACTTGAAGATAGAGAAAGACAACAACTTGCTAGCTTGGTTTCGCAGTCAGTCAGACCAGGTGGCGTGGTGGAAATAAGTTTTGTTTTGTTTTGTGCAAGCGGACAGGTGGTTAAACAACGAATAAAAACTTCATACAGACAACATGAAACGCTAATCTAGAGAGAGAAAATACAACAGGTGGCATGATATAAATGGTAGTTGAATGTTTACAGATAGAGGAAATAACTTGGGAAAATCATGGTAGTGGTAGTGACGTGGTGATGTTGACAAAAGAGCACCAAGAATGGAGAGAAAAACTTTGATTTGGAGCACAAATGGGGGGGTTGCGTTTGTTTTCAACTTTTTAAGGTTTGTAGTTATATAATAATTGATGATGTATTATGAAACGATGATGACGATGAAGAGAAATATAAAGAAGTCTAGAAGGTGATGGAAAAGGTTGGTGAAAAGAACATATTGGCAAGTTTGTGCTTTGCCAAGAAAAATCATTATGTTTTGTGTGGACGAAAAAGCATTAAAAGGTAACAGTGGCTGTAGGGTTACACCTTTGGCAGTGGCATTGTGACAGTGTTATGAACGCAATGTCGAGGTAACTATTAGCGCATGCATTTGCCTAACTATGTAAAATAAAAAAAGATCCACAACATCTATATGGTTATGTGCTGGTGGGACCATTCTCATGTAGTGGCCTAGTTGGATGGAGTGGAGCTGACCCACAACTCCTCCTGGCTTTAATATACTAGTTAGGACAATTACATCACGTGGTTTAATTGTGCTGTCTTGACAAGTCAGACACCAAGAGCCGCTTACCATCAATACCAACATTGATTTTGTTGGTTTTGGGCTTGGGCTCCGTATATAAGTTTTCTTTGCGAGGGAGGCACTTGCATTTCATTCTTGTTTTTCACATTTTCCATCTGTCTTCTCATTCTCAAAGATTGCCGCAATGTTTGGCAGAATATGTTCTTTCTAAATGCTTGTTTACTGAATGTGAAGTTGTATTTTTTTTCAGTAGTTAAATGGAGTTTATACTTTAGCAACCAGAGAATCATAAATGGATGAGAACAATAACATCAGCAATGACAATCACATTTTAAAGGACTATTTCCTCAGAAATCCCAAGAAGAAACTATAATTCAAACATCCAAGTATGGTATCAAATGATCCAACATCTCTTCAAAAAGAATCATGGCATCCCAGCCAAATACAAATCATCATCTATTGTAAAATAGTGACATATACAAAGTTTCAAGATGCCAAAGAATGCTTGAACAGAATATCCGGATACAGAAACAAGAAGCCAAAGTAATGTATTCTCTGAAGTCTTAGAATTTGTGTGACCATAAAATCAAAAGTCTGTCTCATCATGCATCTGCAAAGGTTTCTAACTTCACCACAGGAACCTTGGTGTTCCATCTAGTCACCTCCATCCCCACATACCAAAAAGTCACAAAGTTTTAGAGCATTAAAAGGAAATAGTGTTTGGGTAGTTCACTTTGAGAAATAAAAAATTAATTTTCTTCTGGATATCCACTCTTTCACTTCAAACCTTTCGTCCCCGTGTTGGAGTTCACAGTAACTCTTTTTACCCACTAGATGGCTCACCAGCAAAAAATTGTGTACCTCAATCAAAAATTCTTTCCCCTGTTGAGAATAACAAAAATATGAAAGAACTAAAAATACAGAGCAACCCTGGTATGAAAAATACAGCTCTCCAGCTTTCTGGACTTGAAAGATCTGAATAAGCGGCTGTAGCAGCTTCGAGAAGCTTTCCAGTCAGATCAACTCCAATAATGCCTGCTAATGTACCAGCTGTATTAGAAACTCCCATCACAATTCCTGCATATCTGGGGGCAATATCCATATGATTCACTGCAAACCCAGCTCTCCCCAATGCCAAGAAACCAAGGGCCAGAGAAGAACAGAAGACAGCCCCACTAGAAGTTCTGAAAAGCGGAAGAGCCATCAATGCAAGGGAGGCAATTATGAAGCCTATGGTGTTCAAGAACTTCCTGGTCTTAGTCACGGACAAGATCCTTTTGGTAATCAAATGGTCAGCAATCACCCCACCAATATTTGAGAATATGAACATGTTGAGATAAGGCATCATTTTGGAAGAACCCATTTCCTGAAGACTGAGCTGAAGGCCCTGCTCAAAGTATGTTGGCAGCCAGTTCATTAACACATACAAAGCGTAATGGAATGTAAAATTGTTAACCACAATTGCCCAAACAGGCCAACTGAATAAAATCTTCTTCCACGGGATTTTAGCAGATCTAGCTGCACCTCCTCCACTCTCCATCTTCGTCTTCTGATTACCTTTGAGTGGTAACAAAGATTCTCCAAAGCCAGCAGCAGTGGCTTTTGGATGCTCAGAACGAGGAGGGTCACTGGCATATTTAAACCAAAGAAGAGACCACATAGCACCTAATGCTGCTTCAGCAACAAATACAGATTGGGGACCTTTGAACTTCACAAGGCTTGGAAGGGCAAGCATTCCCATTGCTGCACCTAGGTACATCCCAGAAGTTGTAAGGGAAACAGATCTAGATCTTTCATGAGGTGGAACCCACTGAGCTAGGACAGTGTGGATTGATGGGAATATGAACCCTTGTGCCACACCAACAAGCAAGCGAGCCACCACCAAAACGAAGACTCTATTAGGATCCAGTGGGACTAAAAAGCAAGTTGATGACCATAAAACAAACGAGAGAAGGAGAACCTTCCTTCCCCCAATTCTCTGAGCCGCCCATCCTCCAGGCACCTGAGAACATGCATAACCATAGTAGAACGTAGAAAGTATGGTGCCTTTGCTTGACTGGTTAACCCCAGCAGCATCAGCTGCAACAGTATATGCAATAGAGAAGCCCACACGCTCTATATAGCAAACACATGTGCTGATGAAAGTTAAAATGACAATCAAGTACCGCTTCGGAATATTCATTAAGCTCAATCTCATGCTTCACCTTCACTAACTATACTTCAATATTTCGAAATGAGCCAATTTCTAACATCTCAACATACCCTACTAAGCAAACAGTTGAAAAACAGACGGCAGCAACTTCAACTCTCTTCAAAACCTTCAAAATACAAAGCCAAAAAGAAAATTCTCAAGAAACAAACAAGCAGAGCAAATATATGACATAATAATAAACTTGCATAGCATGGATTAGTGAGACAATTACAAAGTCAGTAAATCCGAAGAGTAAAGTAACAGGCATTTGCTGCTAAAGCTGCCTCCCACCCAACAAAATATCAATTCATGAAGAGGGTTGTGACTATAACCATCAAATGAGAGAGTCATTCAGTCTCATAGACCAATGCCAGTATTCAAAGCTGCGATTTTTAAGGTCACATACATGTTTACTATCACAGACATGTCTACCATAGCATACGCAAACTCATACCAGAAATGACTAAATTTAATCTACCAAAGTACCATCACAATGACATATCAACCATAACACAATTGGACTGAAACTTGATTTCAAAATGCAGCCACAATCGAAAACATTGATCGAACATGAAACCAGATCAAACAACAAAATCCCAGATGAAAGATGACCCAAACATGAAATGAGAAAAAGGAGATACCTTGAGGAGAGACGAAGCGTGAAGGCAATGGTGAAGGAGTCATCAGGAAGCAGAAGAGGAGCTGCTACTGAATGTAGGGAAGAACCCTAAAGAAGATCAAAATCGTGGCAAGTCGACGTGCTTGCAACTGAAAACATTAACTACTCTCTACCCCTAATGAAGATCAAAATCGCGGTAGCAACCGAAAACAACTCTCTACTTCACGTGGATTCAAACTACTTTCTCTTAGAGACAGACAGGGACAGTTACAAACACAGGATCTACTTGTTTTCTCCTCTCCCGTGTTATATCACCAAAAAACTACCCCTCCTCTCGTTGACTTATAACATCATCGATAAGTCTTTTTCCCTTTTCTTTTTTTTTTTTTCTTTTCTATAATTATATAAGCCAATCCAGTCTGCTGTTGATTGATCTTTTAATAAATCTTGAATTTTTCACATTTACAAATCCAATTACGTTTTATTATATTTTCTTTTAATTTTATCATATAATATATTAAGCAAATTAATACACCCCATTCACGCATCTTGAAAGACAGATTCTCTCTGTATGACTGAGACTTTTGTAGTTTACTAGGGGAAGTGCCAACCGGTCGAGTACTATTAGCCATTCATTTTTGTTGCCAACTGTCGTCCAGGTACATTTGCAATAATACCCAACCAGTGAATTTAACAACGTTAAACTATGAACGCAGTTGTTAAATTTCAGTTGGGAAAAAGTCCGAGATAGTTGATACAATATAACAATATGCCAACCATTACTTGTAAAATGGACTAAATCTACTAAGACTGATCAGATTATACAACTCTTTGGCTATGTCTACTGGCCACATTGAAGGTCAATATAAACAACCAATTAAATATTGAATCTCAGCATAACCTAATCCAATCCATAACCACTTAACATCCAATAATCTAAATAAATCAAATACAGCAGACCTAATGTGGCCCTACATTGTACAATTGTAATAATAATGACTTATAACTCGTTGAATTTTTGTAGTGATCACATGTATATTTTTAGCAAAAATACACGGTAAATCACAAAAGTTGGAAATTAATTACTCAACAACTTCAATGAGCTACAGAATTGGCCTGGTTTTCATTAACCATTCTCTCCCAAAAGGGTCAAGAACATTATACTCTCTGCCGTTTAGCAGAGACATCACAGTTTTCTTCAGTCGTGTTTGACACTCTTTTTCCAACATTCTCGGTAATATTTTCTGTACTTTCCTCAGATTTGAAAGTCCAACCAGCAAAATCGGTATCTGAGAACAAAGAGGTGGGCGTTGTTTTGTAGAATGCCAGCGGAACCTGTTTTACTCTTCGCCTGATCTGTAATCAAAGGCATCAAACCCATGTTCCACATTACACAACAAGAAATGATGAACTAAAATTTGAAAATATCAAAACAAATAGCATCTTGCTTTGAATAACAATGGCAGCAAAGATATGAAAAGCTATCTACATCATGATATGCAGAAAAGTAACAAGTGAACTTTGTCCTTTATCAAGGTATATAGATGAAGATATTTCACATGGAAGAATGTTAAATAAATTATGTAAAGGCGTATAAATGGCAAGTTGACTAGCTAGTTAAGCAAATTAATGTAGAAAATAAATTAAGAGATATCTAATAAAGGAGATATAAAGGAGCACAATGTTTTGTGCTTATGTTTGCTCATGTTAGGGAATCATCTCTGTTGACGATACAAATAATAATCATACCTCCTCTCCAAATATCGTTGCATATGAACCAGAACTAAAATCTTTAACATTGATTTCCGTGGTTTTTGCTCTAACTGTCAAATCATTCTCCAGCGACAAGACAAACCTAAGAACATGTGAAATTAGATGTTATTGAATATATATATAGCATTTCGGGTGTGTGATGTTTATGCATCAAGCACATACCTTGATACAGGAGGGCAGTAGTGGTGTCGAAGGGTATCTATTTCCCAGAGTGAACTTCCTGTTTGAAGAATCACCAGTAATATGTAAACTTAAAATTGAAAAAGAAACTAAATTCTACCAACCAAATATACATAAAAATAAGCCAAATCCCAACTATTTGCTGACAGCAGTCAAGTTCAAACACGTTGAATATATTTTAAAATACACAAATTCACAAAAGAAACCAAGAAGACTTACTCAAGGCATTAGATTTCACAGGATCACTTTCTTCATTGTTGAAATGATCAAAGCCAGGTTTTCTGGATTTTTTCGTGACAGTCACTTTGGATTCAGCTGCAGCATCAACAGTCTCTTTCTCAGCCTTAGCACCATCTTCTTCGGTTCCATGACCATCTTCCTGCATAGATATATACAACTTCGTTTTTTCATTCGTTATGTTATTCAAATCCATTCACTATATGTTACTCTTTCATATCCTCTGCTTGAACATTGAAATTCTTTCCTAAATCTACTATGTTAATAGTTGAGTAGCCTTTCTTTCCTAAATCCTATATATTTTATCTTCCACAAATCATATGTGTTTACTTGGAAATATTGCCAATTCTATAGACAATACATAGGATAAAATACATTTGATTGCAATTGACTGAAGCAACCAAATTTAAGGACAAAGTACAGATAGGAGCTATAATTTATAAATTGCATATACATTTTTATATATATATATATATATATATATTAAATATGAACAATCAATGTCATAAACTTTGATTAAGGTCAAGAAGATTATAATTAGACAGACAAAAATGTTAAGTGTAAGTAATAAGATCATTTGTCTACCCGGTGCACCAAACAGTTGATTGAAGGATGTCTGCGTAGAAGGTTGTGAATCAAAGCTATAATAACCAATGCTCCTGAAGGTGGAACCAAGAGAGCCAGTCTACTCAATTTTTTTGCAAAAGAAGCAGCCAAGTATGCTGGAAGAAGTGGTGACTTCAGGCAAGCATCCAAAAGCTGCAGCAAATAAATTTCACATCTTTTAAAATAAGCAAGAGCTCAAAATGATAAAACTACCCGATTCTTGTTATTAATTTTTCATTCCAACCTCTCTAAAATTGAAAATCTCTTTGTTGTCTATATGTTATTCACATCAGGACCAAAACCAGCAACCATAAGACTATGATGCATGTCATGCAATTTTCCCCTTATTGATTCAGTAAGCAACAGTATTCCAACTTATAAGTAAAATATTTTTAGAAGAAACATTACATCAGCAGATCAGCAATTGAAACTAGGAAGCACTTATTAATATAAAGCAAGTCTTCTATTTCATGTTTGTTAAGAATTTCCTTAAATTCCATAATATGAAAAAGTAACTATCTACACCAACATCCAAAGCATGACAACTTGGTCACCAGATGACAAGAATCTTAGCAAACTCTAGGATGATAAAACTAGTTTCTACCTTAATCAACTCGATCAAAGCATATTCTAGTGGTACTAAGTCAGCATCTGCAGTTCTGCACTTTCTTAAACTTAAAGAATGCCAACTTGTTTAACTACGACCACATAAAAATCTTGAGATGGAACTAAAACTTTATCCTAAAAATATGTAAGAACTTATTGTCTCTACATGGAATGTGACTACAATTTAACAAGTATATTCATGTGATCATATAGATGGCTCAATTAAAGCTATCATATTCAGATTCAACTTGTAAAGTAAATTAACTGACAATTGGCGTACTTCACATGAATGTATGATAAATTATTTATCAGATTACATTACCTGAAAAAACTTTGCCCTATGTTTTGCCATAAAGATAGACGGCACCAGTAGGGCATAAAGTTTTTCATAGAAGTTGGGGTACTCTAAACCATGTTGTGTCATGAGGATGAAGAGACTGCTGAGAGCCATGACACTGACAACACCACCAATGTCATATGATCTAGTTAAGAAGTCACTGCATATTGTATGGTGCTAAGTTAGACTAAAATTAAAATTTATAAAAAAATAAAAAAAAAAAAAAAGGAATTTTGGAATGCATACTCACCATAACATGAGGGGAGTAGACAGAAAAGGAATGACATGCTGATGTAGAATAACAAGAACCTGAGAACCAAAAGGCAGGGAGGTGAGAAGTCATATGCCAGAAAAGAAAAAACCATCCAACTGAACTAATGTAACATTAACAAATCCAGCTTAGAGCTTCCAATTTACAGCTAAAAAGAGTCTAGTGATAAGTTCCAATGGGAAAATAACTATAAGAAAAGCAGTCACGAATGAAAAAACCATAAGCAAAAGATTAAATAAGAGCATTCATTATTACAATCTCAAGAATTAAAACGCAAAATTATTATTATGGTGATAGCATACGGAAAAAGGTATGAACATAACAGCAGTAATTAACAAGCTAGTGTACAACAGTCAGAAGGGAAGATATATTATGAGATACAAACAGGGTGCAAGGTCCGGGGCCATTATTCAACTGTTTTGGACACTGAATGAGTACAAGCATAGTACAAAGACTTACCTCCTTGTATATGTCAATTGGAAGTGGCAACCTGAGAAACGCAATCCATGCTTTGGTGAACTTCAATTTCATCTTTCTGGCAATAGTGTCGGCAGACAATACCTGAAAGCATGCCAAATAATTCAAAAGTTGGTTTCTGGTAAAGGATATGATGCAAAATCTATATGCAAAATCTAGTTCATTCACATATACTTATTTTTAGATAGGAATAAAAAATTAAAAATGTACTCATCATTAATTAACTAATGACTTACATTATTGTTATTTTTGTCACTCTTGAGCTTTTTATCTTCTGCTTTCAACAACTCAGAACCTTCTTTGGATGAAATTCCTAATTGATACAGAAGCAAGAGAACTTTCATTGAATGCTCCTTAATCATGAATGGTACAATAAAATTCTGAGAGATAAAACGGAAATAGTGAAAAAGAAAAAAAAAATGCTATCATGAAAATGAAAAGATGCAAGCAATCACCAGATCCACTCCACATCTCATGTTCAGGTTTTTTGTTATTGCCCTCCGGTGATGGGATGTTTGATATAATATGAAGTATCTTGTGAATACAAAGCTCAACGCTGGCAAAAATGTTAGCTATTTAGATTCATTCTATACCATGAAAAAATAGACAAATTCAAGGATATATAATAATTACATACACCTAAACTGACCTTGCACCTGGATTACTCTCATCATTGACTATTTCATCTACACAAAGAAACAAATCAGCTAATAGTAAAAAGTAGAAAATCCACTCAGAAATAGAGAGAATGTTCAGCTGAGGAGCATGGCAACAAATTACCAGAGATGCGTTTCGCCTCCAAAGTTGTAGCAAGTTTTTCCACACTTATATAGGTAAAATAACTGGAACAAGCAATTAATAAGTAAATAAACTTGTAAAGACTGACTCCCTAATACAACATAAGAACACAAGTAACTATCACCACTGACATCTCAACAAAGAATAAAATACAGCAAAAGGTTCAGCAAGAAAAGTTATGATCATATATCGGACATCAATGTCCTTAAAATACTTGGAGGCAAGCAAGTCGGTAATGGAATCAACCGAATCTGCAGAGTAAACCTGTAATTGAAATAAACATTACAAGCAGTCAATCGTTAATATCACACAATCAATGGAAAAATCTAGGAATGCAATAGCGAAATAATGATACAGCTTACAATAGTTTGAAGCAATCTATGATATATTGCGGAATGAAACCTTCCATTGTTTCTCAACTTGACAAAGTCCATCAGTGTATCCAACACAACCTCCTAACCAAACCAAAACGAAATCATTACATCTATCACCATATCCAATATCAAACCAAAAAGATAACAACTTGAAAGAAAGAACAGTTAAAAGGACTGACTCTCAAGGCGTCATCTGTTTGCGACGAAACAAGGACGTGAATGAGCGACCTGACGAGGTGGTCGAACTTGGAGCGAAGCCAAGTCCTGTAAATGAACTCAGGATCCTCCTTCTCGGACTCCTCATCGCTTCTTCTTTTCTTCTTCTTGGAAGAGGAGGAAGAAGGAGGCAGCTGAGGCAGCACGGGAGTGAAGAAGGATTGGAGGGAAAGAAGCGACTCGAGGAGGTGCTGCGGCGGCGACGACGGAGAGATAAATGTGAGGAGGAGAGGCAGGTTGTTGACGTGAGCTCTGGACGACAAGAGCTGCTGACCTAGGGTTTTCAGCTCTTTCAACGACTGCTTTCGCTCCTTGGGTGAGAGCATCAACGCCATTGTTGGTCGTTGAGGTTGCGGCTGTTTATTGGAGGGACCAGGACACATAATTAGAGTCGCTTTGGGCTTCATTTTGCGGTTTTTTAGTGTGGGACGCAGTTTGCCAAAAGGTTGATTAATTTTTAGGGTTTTGTTGAAAAATAACCTATTTCTGATAACCCAATGGGAAACTACCCCTATTTTTTTTAAGCACAGAATAGTGGCATTTTTCGAACGAAAATGCCCTTGCCCTATTCTTTTTTGTGTTTGGATGTGTCTCTCTCAACCAAACGGTTGACTCTTTGTCTCTCTATTCTCAACGTGTATCTAAACCCATTGAAAACGAAGCAACCGTCCGACCGCAGCACCGTCGCATATCACCCATTGCGAACCTCCACCCATGAGCGACGACGCAAAGGCGACGCACACACCGACGTTCCCACCGACGCACCCACTGATGTTGGTGTCATTTTCCGTGACAGAAACTGTCAACCATTTCCAACCCACTGTGAGACCGCATCACCGTCGCCTGTCATCGATTGCCGACCTCCACACACAATAAAGAAGGAAACCCGACCCACCCAATCTCATTTTCTGTCTCTGTCGAAGAAAGTAATCTACCAAAAGTAGAAGAAGAAGCAGAGGACGGAAGAAGAAGGAAGAAGTTGAGGGAAGAAGAGGTAAAAAGGTGAAGGAAGAAGAGGCAACAAGTGAAACGTGAGTGAGAGACGCGGTAGGCCTGGAAAAACTCCACAGTATCTGATAATCATAAAACCCTACAAAAACCCTCCCCCTCTAGTCCCAGTTATTTCAGAAGTGATTTGGTGGTGCTGAAGATGCCATTAGGTGAGAGAGAAGGGTGGGATAAGAGCAAATCCAAATACTGTGGAGTGGAGACGGAGTTCAACGATAACATGCCTAATGTATTGAGTTTGAATCTGTCAACGGGTGGGTTTGATTTTGTGGTTGCTAGCTTGATGGATCCCAGTTATAGGCCAAGCCAGAGTAATGAGGGAGATGTTCTGCCATTTGCCAGTTCCGACTTAGTTTTGAGCCCTTCCCAGTGGAGTAGTCATGTTGTGGGTAAGAACAAATCTTGTCTCAGTCTCAGTTTCAGTCATTCCAATTATGATTTTATTCTTGTTTAGTGGCAAACAATATTTTGATTTGGCCAGGAAAGATTAGTTCGTGGATTGACTTGGATTCAGAAGATGACATCCTTCGTATGGATTCTGAAACTACTTTGAAGCAAGAAATAGCATGGGCTACCCATCTTTCCCTACAGGTCTCCCATCTCGTCCCTACTCAACCCTTACCAATCCAAGATTTCGTTTTTTGTTTAATATTAATGCACAAACTTTGAGAAACGAAACCTAAACCTTCATTATTGAGATTAGACTTGTTGCCTTGGCACATTGCCACTAAATATTGATCCTATCTATTTCTGTCTCCTTATAGTTATTGATCTCATCCTATTCTTCCACTGTCTGATATTTGTATTAGTAAAAGCGGCAAGCTATACAACATTCTGAACATCATTGAAAAAAAAAAAAATACCAATTGGTTTTGAATTTCTATTTATCTGTTGTAGGCATGCCTTATTCCTTCTCCTAAAGGAGCATCCTATGCTAATTATGCTAGGTGTGTGAATCAGATCTTGCAGGGCCTAAACAATATGCAGGTGTTCATAGTTTTTCCTTTTTATTAACTTTTTATAACTATTTTCTTAGTTTAGCTATTTGATTTCTATCTATCTACTCATCATTGCATCTGTTTTTATCACTTTGTTATTGAAGTTATGGCTTAGGATCCCCTTGGTAAAGACAGATGATGATTCTGTAGATTCTGATCAAATGGTGAGCTTGCGCATGTCGCTTCGTACTCAAGTCTTACTTCTGAACGATTTCTAGCATGTTATACTGTATTTTGTGAATGTAAGGTTTTGTGATAAACAGATTCTTGACTTCTTACTTGTGGGGATTATCTTGTATACATTGCGAATGAAATATTCTGGTCGTTAGTCAAAGGTTTTTTTAGTATGATTTAAGTTCCTCCTCTGAATGTCTCAATTAGCAGAATCACATTATTATTATTATTATTATTTTTTACTTTAGTAATGCAATAAATTTGGGATATATTTGTGAAGATCTGAATGTTTGGGATTCTTGCTTTATTTTGTTCTTTCCTGATCTTGGCTGCAGATTGATTCCTGGGAAGTGTGGAATTCATTTTGTTTTCTCTGTGAACATCACAATCAGCTCTCAATTGCTCTTAATGTTCTGTGAGTTAAAAGAATTATGATCCACCAACATCTATCATTTATTTTGACCAAACCACCTGTTATATATACTCATGTTTACTATCAATGATTTATTCTCTAGGAGCTCGCTGCCTTCAACCAACTCACTTGGGCGATGGTTTGGAGAGCCTGTTAGAGCTGCCATAATAAATACTTATGTAAATATATCTTTAGGCTTTTGTTATTACACCTTTGGAATAGTGAACTAATTGCATTTTGCTTGGCTTATGTAATTTTCTAGTAATTCGAGAATTTTATTGTTAATTAATTTATCTGTCCTTTATTCATTATTCAATCAATGATTTCCGTTAATTTTTCTTTAAATATAAGATCTTTGTCTTTATCTTCTTTTAAGATCTTTGTCAGTGTTCATAATTCTTGATTATTTATCAGTTATTTATCATGGTGGATAATTACTTTTCCATATATATTATTTGAAGGTGGATATTCAAACATTTTTTAAGAATCCCTTATTTGGCAATCCCATTTCCATTTCATGATAGGTTGTGTTTAAAGCGAAAAGTCTTTTGTACACAAAAAGAAACCAAGTAATTTAAACAAGTCATTTTGTGTTAATTGGTGCTGGTTTTTTATTTCATTTTTGGTGTGTTTGATAGTGGTTTTACTGTTTAGGATTTTTATTGTCATAACTAGATGATTTTGTTTTGTTTTTGGTAGGTGTTTTGAGCGCTAATGTGTTTACACGTTATTGTTGCCTTCGAGGCTACAATACGATATACATTTGTGGAATCGATGAGTATAGGACGTGCGTGGATGGGTGTCCGCACGAAGCATAAGCAACAGACTGCCAAGGCAGGGGCAGTAAGGCGCAGGGGTGCTGGACATAACTCAGGAAATGTGCAAGGGTAATGGCGTGCAGGCAGTATGCAGCGCAGGCAGCGCACGCAGTACAAGTAGTGTGCGTGAAGGGGCACAAGCGCGCAGCACAGGGAGCATGCAGTGCAGGCAGCGCGCGGCATGCAGCGCAGACAGCGCGCGGCACAAGCAATGTGCGTACAGAGGCACAGGCGAGCAGCATAGGCAGCTTGCAACATAGGCAGCGCACGGCATAGACAATGGGTGTGCAGTGGCACTGGCGAGCAGCACAGGCAGTGTGCATGCAAGGACTTGGGCATGCAACAAATGCAGATTGCAGGCAGTTTAGGGGCTTGCAATGACCTATGCATGGCAGCATGAGTATCAACCAAGGGGACTGACCAAGCCAAGCTGAGGCAAAGCAAGGCAATGTGTGGGCAATGAGGTAATGGGCAGCAAGTGTGAGGCAAGACAGTCACTAGCTGGGGGTGGGTCTTGTGAACTTGTTGGCAGCATGGTGTATTTGCATGGCACATATGGGCATGGACAAGCAGATACACTCACACCTCTGGGACAGTTATGACAGTTAATTCATTTAGATAGTTGATGCAGTCAAATGTTGAGCAGTTGTGTGGCAGTTATTCGGAGGTAACTACTGGTTTGCTTTTATGTAAAATACTGGTTGGAGTCAGCACAGCTAGACGGTTGAGCTTGTCAACTGCAACCTGTATTTATATGTTGCTTGTAGAATGAAATAGGGAGAGAGAGAGAGAGAAGTGAGTGGACTCACTTGGGTTGTTGCCTTATAAACTTGTGTATTGTTTCCTAATTCAATAAAAGAGAGAGTTAAGTTGGGTTGGGGGCGGACCCCCATAAGCTTGTTGTCTTCTGTGCCTTCTTGTTATTATTATATGTTATTAGAGTAGTGCATTGTGTGTAGGAATTGCTTGACAGGCAACAGGTAAAGTGCAGGTACACAAAGGCTTAAAAGTGGGTTGTTCCAAAAATACAGCAAGCTGTGTTGGAGTGTAGCAGGCTGTGTGGGGTTTGACAGGCTATGTTGGTGCACAGTTTCGTGGAAATCAGTGGTAGCAGCGTACTGCACTGTTTGGAGGCAATGTGTGTGGGTGATAGGTTGGCTAGGAAGGGCATTTCTAACTCCAGCATGCTGAAAAATTTCTAGGCAGAAAGTAGGCGTGTGACACTTGTCCATGTAAAAATTGCAATTATGAGTCTGCTCAAGGAGATCAATGTGAAAATTGTGGAAAACTTTTGAATGCAATAGAGTTGAAAGATCTTAAATGCAGGGTATATGATAGTTTCTTCTTTTTCAATGCTTCATTTTGTGTATCCAAGTGCATGACTATAACTTATTCTACTGTATTTGTTTTTGGCTAGTGGATTAGGATTATTTTGAAGTGAAAATGTGAATTATCCTCCAATGTGATAGTGTGAAGCCTCAACTGAAATAATTATTGCAATAGAAAAAGTAAAGAATTTTTATTATATAATTTACTGTCCTCGTTGTTTCAAGATCAGTTATTTTTTTTCAAACATATTTATATACAAAAAGTTTATTTGTCTCTTAGGCTGGAACCTCATTAGCAGATTATTAAAGGTCTTTCTTGCGTGGCTATTGAAATTCACAATAGAATTCAGTTGGAAAATTAGGCTAATGAATTAAACAATGAAAATATGAACAAGAAACGAAAAATTGATTTGAAAAAAAAAAAAAAAAAAGAGAAAAATGATGACCTCAACCTCCATTATCCAATCTGGATACTCCCAACCGAAAGGGTTTTAACATCCATTTTTCAAGAACTATTAAAAGTACAAAAAAGAGTACTCAATTCACAATTTAGGTATTCAATTCTTAACCTCCGGGTTTAGAATCTCAACTTGAAGGTTGGAAAGCTGGTTGAAATTCCTAATCTCTCAACTCGAAGGTAGGAAAAATTCCCAACTTCGGGGTTGGGATTCTCAACCACTAAGTTGGGAGGGTGGAAATCCCAACCTGAGATTTCCACCTAGGTTGGGAATCCCAACCTTTCGGTTGGGACTCTAAATTAGGATATCCACCTAGGTTGGGAATCCCAACTTTTCTGTTGAGACTCCAAACCCGGGGGATGGGATTTCTAACTAGAAGGTCGGGATTCCTAATATGAACGTAAAATCAAGATTGACAATCTCAATCTTTAAATTAGGATTCCAAACCTAAATGTTGGGATTAGTAGGGAATCTCAAACTTGATTGAACATCCACGGTTGGGATTCTCAACCTTCTAACCTTGATTGAACATCAAAGGTTGGGATTCTCAACATACAGGTTGAGAATCCCAACCGTGGATGTTCAACCAAGGTTGGGATTCCTAACCTTCCCAACCTCGAGGTTAGGATTCCCAACCTACAGGTTGGGATTAGTGGGAAATCTCAACCTAGTTGGGTTTCTCAACCTAAAAATTTGGATTCCCAACCTTTACATGAAGATTTTGCCTCTAAACTCTGATCGTTAGCTCTCGTTACAAATTCGACCATCAAAGTGCAAATTCACCAATAATAACTACCAATACAATATAACTCACTTTCTAATCATACTCATAAAACCACACACAAAATACGTCAAACAACCACAACCCAAAAGGTACATATTAGACCTGCAAACCTTGCTTTTTCAACAACACTAAAACGGCTTTCCTTTGTTCGTCCATTAAGGTCTTCTCCATTTGTGTGCCTTCCCAGAAAAACCGTCTGATGGCCTGCGTCTAGTGGCCCGCACCAACGCGGATGATACGGACGACGGCAACTACGACATGGAGGAGGAAGAAATAGATGAGCTAGACAACAAAAAGGATTATGACGTAGAGAAGGAAGAAGTGAAGGAGCTGGACAACAAGAAGGACTATGATGTGGAGTATGAGGCAGTGGGTAGTGGCGGTGGTCGACGAAAAAGCTTGAGGAGATGACAAAGGGAAAAGGCAAAGAGGACGATGAAGCTTGAGAACGAGGCAGTGGGTAGTAGCGGTGGTCGACGAAGAAGCTTGAGGACGATGAAGATTTTGATGGCCCTTTTTGTGTCGTCGACGAAGAAGCAAAGAGGATGCATTTCAGCTTATAGCTTTTATTTCATTAAAGGCATTTTTGTCCAATCCCACTCTTTTTTGTACCATCAAAAGTCATAGAGTTAGTTTTTAAGTCCACTTAATCAAATGAGTCATTTTATACATTTTCTCTAATTTTTAAATGATCATAGGTGGAGTACACAACTGACATGTTGGACTGAAAATTTGTGGCTCAGCCCACATCTTACTCACTGTATACTAGAGTCCGTTGAGTCAGTTTGTAATCGACTTTTTCAAGCAATATGGATTTGGTTAATAACTCGGCCCAGTTTTATATTGTGACTGAAATTATATCAAATCTTAATTGTTCTGTTTTTATTTAGTCATTATTTGTTCTATTTTTATTTTAACCTTATTTTACTTTTTTATTAATTAAAATCTAAAGTTAAATGGTTAAAATACTCCTATTACCGACCCTTCACTAATTTAACTCATCCCTAATTTTATCCCATTAGATTGAAATAAAACTGACCCATCAAGCAGACGAATTAAAATACTCTTAAGATTGCTTGCTCCTTCTCATCTGTCCAAATGCCTTGCCTTGCTTTCGCCTTCGTCGTCGTTGCCTTTACTCACTTCTCCATCTCCCTTACCTCCCTCTCTGTCTCTCCCTCAGTACTGGTCCTCCTTCTCTCTTACCTCTCTCTCCTTCCACTTCATCTCCGTCATGGTTTCTACGCTCGCTAATCACCTATCTTCTTTGACATTATCGATATCTTCTTAGGCATTTCCTAACTTCTTCGACGTCGCCGATCACTCGGCTTTTTCTGCATCTTCTTCAACAATTTGATTGCCCATCTTCTTTGGCATCTTCTTCAACGTCATAGATCGCTGATAGAGGAAAGTGGTGGTGGAAGAGGTAAGTGACGATGTAGTGATGGAGGTTAGTTTATATGGTTTTACTTTGCAAAATTTGTGACAAGCCCCTAAAAAATTACTTTAAAATCTAAGTTTATACTCATTATTTTTAATCCTATCTCATGTTGTATCAAACATGAGATAACATCCAACACAATCGTATTTCATCTTATCCTATCCAATTCAATACAATTTCATATAAATTATCCAATCCTATCTAGTGCAAAACGAGGCCTAAATGTGATGTTCTAACATATTAATGGTTATTATTCAAACCCGTAATGGGTTCTTTTTTTCATATTAATAATTATTATCGAAACCCTAAGTATAATGTTCTGTCAAATTAATGACTATTATTGAAACCCTAAAGGGATCCTACTATCAAATTAATAATTAATATCAAAACACTAAATGAGACATTTTATCCAATGAATGGTTATTATTGCAATCCTAAATGGGTTGTTCTAACAAAGTACCAAGATATTTGGGTTTTCAATAATTGTCGTTGATATAAGTCATTAAATTTGTATCATGATTAAAGTGCATATAAACTTCATGAAACAAATATCTTTTTCAATGAAAGGAAAAGTTAGATAATCATGTGGAGGTCATTTCATAGCAGCTCTATAATTCAAAATTAGTGTGAACATATAAGGGATACAAGATTAGTTAATGATACTATGAAATTACAGTAGAAATTTACTTTTGAGATTCAGTCCATCAATTCCTTTCACCAATTAATTTTGATGCAGTCCAAAATCATTACTAGTAACATAGTTTCAGTCTCGGTAAAGACAACAAAAGAAACACTCTAACCAAAGTTATTACATGCTTTTTGAGGCAACTGCCGGCTTATATTGCAATGACTTACAAAGTTTTAAAGTGAATATTATCACTTATCTAATAGGAATCTGGCAGGTTCAGCTTTTGCTGCATATCCAAACTTTCTTGAATTGTACTTCCTATATACTCCAGTTAGCTTCCCAGCTCCGGCTTTCTGATGGAAAGAAACCATCAGTCTTGAGCACTCCCTTTGATCATATACAAATTTTCACTCATCAGTAACGAATTTGATTCTCATTTCATGATAATGTCATTGAGATTAAGAAACAAAATATGAAATGACTTATTTCAAAAAATATACATAAATGAAATAACTTACCAAAGCTGAGCTTCTGAGTAGTTTGTATGCCACTGACTGGTTTTACTCCATTGCTTGAATTGGTAGAGGCTGCACTGAGCAGTGTATATTGCTGCAGCAGCTAGCAATGATGGAGGAAACTTGAGCATTTCATACTCCACCAAACAAAGCTCAATGATGAAGAAGGAGAGATGCTCAAACTGCCACGATATGTAAGCAGAATATATATTACATAGCGAACTTCCAAGCTTGATGAGTTTAAGCTCCACAGAGTTTAAATCTGAAAACAACTTTTTTACTCACAGTTTTATCAGATTGAGCAGCCTTGAGAAATCTTCTCATGAACACATAAGGGGTCGGTGCTGACATGTTGAATTGTAAAGTGTTCACCATTGTTTTCTCCTAAAATCATAGACAAGAAAATGGAATTGTTTTTCAATAGGAGAGAAAAAATAAAACTAATTAGAGCAATAAAAGAAGAAAAAGTATACCATATCAAGAACTTCTTTCCTAGTGTAAGCCTTATCCGATATCAAAACAAAATCCTCCACAATGGGGACGGAAACCTCCTCATACTTGCAGGCCAAGAGCATGGCTGTCACACCTACCAATTGAAGCTTCTTTCTGACAATCGATTGCTGCTCTAGAAACCTGTCTATGATATTAACAGTAAGGAATAGTGTCTCTTCCATGAGCTCAAACTTGTAATGAACCTGTTAATATGGCCAAGCCTATCAGTGATATGGGGGTTATGTCTTTGGAAAAAAATTATATAATAAAGCCAGAAGTGAAACATTCTGTTATATGTTTCATTCATTGGGATGCCAAGTGTAGTCTCTTCACAGAAGCAAGGTAAGAATTGTAAACCTCAATGAGCCAGTCAATCAGAATAGCCCTCATCTTCTCGTTAATGTCAGATTGATGGTCCATATAATTAGGAGAGACACAGCTAGAAATCTGCATCAAATAACTAAGGTATAATTGATACAAATTTATCAAAAGGCTGTCTCATTGACAAACTGAATAGTATTGCTTTAACTCAAATTCATTTACTATCCAGCCTACCAACCAGTGACCAATTTATCTCATTATTAGAAGAATTCTTTCGTAAAAAAAAAGGCGTACTTGCGAGATTTGAGCTCATTAAATGAAACATAGCCAATAACATGTAGAATAAAACCAACCAGTAATTTCAAGCTTATCACATAATCATTCCTACTGAATATGCCTTTATTCAAATAAATTAACATAACAATTAAATCGATACGAAGGTGTAAACAGATAATCTTTTAACCTTACATTTCAAACAGCCCCCTAGTAGTTGGCCCAACTAGGAGACTTGACATCCCAACTGATGTCCATGTTTTTGGTCTTCCATCAATGCAATGACTCAGAAGGTTTGATCCAATTCTTGTCAGTTTCATTATCAAATCCAAACTAGTCACTAACTACGGGAACATGAATCTACTCAGAAAAATAACTTACTCAATTTGTATTATGTTTCAAAAGTTGGCATTCACGAATATAGAAGGATCCTCATTTAGTAGTAATGTGCTTTTTAGAGATACAGAAGACTCACCTCAGTTTTCCTATAATGAGCATACAAATCATCCACATATCCAACAACAGCAAGTGGATCTTCCAAATCATTGCTGTCGATATCGACAATAGGATCCTCAACATCTTCCATTTTATCAACATCCTACAAACATCATATAACACAAGCACTAATGAAGTTAATTTGCCCAAAAATGAACCTTCAAACACTACTTTCAATAAATAATTGGTAGGCTCTACAAAAGTACACATACCATCCCATCAATCTCAACAACAGAATCTTCCGCGTGCTTCACAGACATAGGAACAACCTCCTCGTCATCACCACCTTGTTCCACATCTATAATTTTACAATCTTCACCTAACATGCTTGACCTCTCCGTATTTGATCCATGTGCTAAAACCAAGTTCTTGTCACATGTCACACCTTTCCTGAATATATAAAATCCAATTCAAATTCATATAAAAAAATAAAACTACTCATGTTGAGACCGTGAATTTAAAAAAAAAAAAAAAAGACCTTGAAAATCCTCTCTGGTTGATCATAGCTCCCATTATGTTCTGGTTAATGCCACTCAAAGCCCTTCTCTGATTTTGAATACTCTCCTTCATTTTCTCCGCACCCGTCATTCTCAAATTCGATGATCCTCCAACAAGACGTGGATTCACGTTCTGTGATACTACACTTCCACCCATTTTTTTTCTTTCAATTCTATTCAACAAAAATCAACACCAACCCACCAAAAGAAAACAGCCCCAGATACAAGACCCCTCCAGAGAATCAATCGAAAGCATCAAAAACCCTTTTGAAGGGGAAAGAAATTGAGGTGGGAGAGCCTTGTTTGTATTTTCTTTTTTTTTACCTTATTTGAATATAACGGCTAGTGTATGAGGACCGTTGGATTTGAACAAAAATGCAAAGCTGTGTTGGCTTTTTTTCAAAAGAAAAGACAAAAAATTCGAGCCTTTGCGGCTCGGTCGAAGTTTCGGGTTGGGCTTTTTTGAAATTGGGTCTAAACATGGCCCATTGATGGCTCTCCACGCTCTCCCCCACTAAGGAGGAGCCTTTGTGGTGGCCGTAGGGGTTCTTCGAAGCTTCTTAGGTCTAAGTCATTCATGAAGGAATTTGAAATAGTCTAGTAATAAAGTCTCTCATAGTTACATTCGCAAGTTCAAGTTTTATTCTTCTACATATAAATTTATAATAGTTTTAAAATTTGTACTTATGTTAATAGTGTTAGGGTGGGCTTCTTCAAAACCTCTTACCTCAAATCCATAGATATTAGTGATAGAAATTGTGGTAGTCTAGTAGTAATGTTTCTTGTATTCACAGTAATAATGTAGTGGTTTGAGTTTATCTTGTTCTTCCGTGCTTAAATTTATGCTAATTTTAGATGGAAATTTTTGATACATCACATAAAGATTTGATTACCTTACTGATTAGGTAATTTTATCTAACAAACAATTATTAGATTGACTTCAATAATTATCCTTGCAACTAATCCAGTGGATGTACTTATATTAGTAAAGTAGCTGAACCCATTAAATAAAAGGTGATGTTTATGTATGTAATTTTTTAAGTATTCATTTAATTAGACTAACATATATAAATACAATGAAATCAATTTTTTTTTTAAATAAATCATAATTTTCAAAATTTAGTCGAAGGGTTTTTTTTTTTTTAAAAAAATATCTATATCAATATATATTTTCTCTATATCAACAAGATTACTTCTACTTTAGTTTTAAATCAAACCAATCAGAAATTTAATTTGTTTCATAGTAACACCTTATTATAGGATTTTGTTTGTTGCTTAATTAAACTTCCATTTTGTTGTTAAGAAAAAGCTTGAGCTTTGAGAGCATCCTTACATTTGTTTTCGTCTCTTAAGTTTGGGTGTGTAAACTCACTGAGATTGGAAATGAAAGAGATTATAGTTTTATAATCAGGCAAGAAAATTTAATCCCATTAAGTTTCATAAAAATTTAATTCTTAATTATAGTTTGGGATTCATTTAATTTGATTTTTAACAATAATTAATAAAACGTTGTAATCATATATTAGTAATTGAATTCCTCTTTTTTTAAAAAAAAAAAAAAAAAAATCGATTACTAGTGGGCACGAGATTCGTGTTTTTGATAAAACTGTGAGAAAAACCTTTTTGATTATTATTTATTTATGATAGTTCCCTATTATATTTTCCAGATTTCTATATATATATATATATATATATATATATTATCTTTTTCATCACATCAAATGTGTCATTTCCAAAACCATGTCACATGCTATATATAACTTTAAAAAATAAATTAAAAAATAAATAATTAGGCCATCCTTAAAGAGAAAAGACACAGATTATGAAATTTGTCTCGATATCATAAACAATATATGATTTATTTAATATCATGATTAGTCGATGATTTCATTAATTTCTAATGTGGGCATGTGAACATGCTCATGATGAGAATCTTTCTAGATGCAACAACAAATTCAACATTGATTGATTACAAAAATCATCTTTTCTTTTTCTTTTTATTTTTACTTCAAGATGTATTGGTAGGTAATGAAGATGAAGAATGTGATAAAAAGCATAAAGAAATCAATAAACTAAAACTGTAAAATTTTTCAATCATAAAAAATCAAATAACTAGACTTTGATTATCAACAAGCAGGCAACTTGAGCTGGCACCCACTAAGTTTCTTTTCAACTTTGGTTCCATATACCATACAAGACTTTGACATTTTATGTCTCCCTTCACTGCATGCATGGAGTCAAGGTCCATGTCATAAAAACATCCTCGATACACTTACTGGTCTCTTTTACTTATTTCTATTGAAAGTATTCTTTATTGATAAGGTATAAATACAAAAATATTCTACTACTATACATGATATGAAAAGATTCTACTATTATAGTTAGAGGAAATTCAAAAATTGCGTGTACCTTACACCAAGAGTGGTCAAGTTGAACCGAAATTTTTGTTGTACTTTTATTTATATCTAACGAAATACCTATAAAATAAAAATTATTACAATGCTAGTAATTTTGAAAATGATGCATTATTTTGAAAACAATTTCAATAATTACACGGCCCACATAATTATAATAAAGAATTGATCGATTTTTTACGATAATTAATAAATATGATTTTGACCTCCAACATAATATTTTTGTTGCCATATGGATGCCACGACCTTACTATTAAATCATTTAAACTTCTATAGTTTTCTGTTTTAGATAATTTAAATTCGATTAAATTTGCTATTAATGGGTGAATACTAATATTGATATTATTATAATCTATCACATTCACACGAATAATGGAGTGTTGTTGGTATTATAAAATGAGGATATGATTGAGATGGGGGTCTCATGCACTCTCACAAGATATGATCTTGTGAGTTATTCAAAGTAACAAGAAGCACTGTCAACTAATTGACAAACACATTCATGTGATTTCCCTTTTGCATTACAGTTTTTGTTATATATATATTTTAGTTTAAACATATCTTACTATAGATCGATACTAATGGATCGAAACCCTCGTCACAAATATAATGTAATACTTTTCATTACCCAAAATCAAGTTGATATATTTATATACTAGTCTTGTCTATAACTGCTTCTGAACTCATATGTTTTAAATTTGTATAGGCTTTATATTTTAAACAGAAATCGAAAATAAGTTATCTTTATTTTATTATATAGATAGATCTAGATCTTTTCACAAGGATTAGTATTTTGTGTTAAGTGTACCTTTTATGAATCAAATCTAGTTTGAAATCGATACTCTACGGAAAACAAAAAGGAAATTTGATCCAAAACTAGTCATTTTAAAGGTTTACCACTAACCATATACAATTAATAATATTCCTTTAAGATTCATGTAAATGAAATTCAAATATGATAAGAGACAACGTCAACTAAAGCAAGTAATGATGAATAGTCATGAGATATTTTCAGAATTCAATAAAATTCGAACCTCCATAGAATTTCAATTTGCATGCATGAATGGTAGATGCATAATAAAAATCATAAATGAAAGTAAATTCGCATAATAATATAATTTTCACGTAAATTCCAACGTGGAAACAAAAGGCTCCACCCCTATATTTCTTTCCCCAAAAGTCACTCTCAAACGTGTTTTGTCAAAACGAAGAAAAGAAAAAGATGCAACCAAAAGTGGATTGCAGATAATCACTACAACATGAGCAGGACCCCATTACCAATCAATCAAAACAAAGAAATGCCAACCTTCCTTGACACATATGTATCGCATAAATTCCGTTTCAGCGAATCTCACGTTCATTACACTATCAACCCCATAGGATTAATGCTTTTGAAAATTCATTTTCAGTTATATAAACATAATGTGACATGGTACGATAACTGAAACTAAGCAAAAATCATATCAAAATAAATTGTACAAAAACTAAAGCAATGACAGATTTGACGGGTAAATAATTGCATATCTTTTCATCTCCTAAATTTTATACTCGCATAATATAAGGTGGTGGCGAAAAATGGATGCACAGTAGAAGGAAAGGGAGCCCACTAAAATGCATTAAAGAAGAGAACATAAATCCAAAAAAAGTGGCACGTGAATACGCGTCAGCTTGTCAAAAAACCGCGTGTACCCACCCATTTATCAAGTAAACGTAACTGTTTTTCAAAGTTACTTTGTTTCCGTTGATTGATTAGCAACCGTAGAACCCGCGATATCGATCAAATCGTAACCGTTAATCATGCATAACTCTCAAACAACCGCCGAAAGAAAGTATTGCGAAATGAAAAAGAAAGAAAAGTCTCTCTCTCTCTCTGTTTAACATTTGCAGACTCAGAATATGACAAATAGTACACCAATGGTCAGTCACACTAGTGGCCTCTCATTTTTCCTTTATTTTTTTGGTTTTTGTTTTGTTTGTGGTCAAATTGTAGATTTTAAAGGCAGCTTTTTGAGTTATTCAGAGCTTTGAAGTTGTGATGTTTTGAGTTGGGGTTGTGGTTTGGATTCTAAGTTTTGGCATTTTCAGTTAAAAGGGGAGGTTTTTGAGAGTACCCTTTGAGTTAGTTGAGAGCTTTGAAACTGTTAAGATTGGCATTTTTAGTAGAAAAGGGAGGTTTTTGAAGTACCCTTTTGAGTTTTTGAGGTGGAGGAAATGGAGAGGCAGGTGATGGAGGGAGGAGGAGGAGATCATCAGAAGGTGATGATGAGTAATGGGGCGGTTTCAGGTGAGAGTGATGCTGTTGTTGGGGAGTTGATGGAGGTGATTGAGACAGTTGGATCATATGGTGGGTTCAGGAAATCTCAGAGGAAGGAGAGCTTGAACATGGTGAGGAGATTGAAGCTATTGATGCCTCTTTTGGAGGAAATTAGAGAGCTTGATGATGTTAACAAGTCCCTGGCTTTCAACCGTTTGTTTAATTTGAAAAAAGCTCTCCTTGCAGCCAAGAAGTTGTTGAAAAATTGTAACAGTGGAAGCAAGATTTACCTGGTAATTACTGTCAACTCTCCATCTCTCTCTCTCTCTTTTTTTTTTTGGGGGGTACTTATGTGGTCTGATTTGGTGTTTTAATAGGCATTGGAGGGAGAGGCAGTGATTGGTCGATTCCATGCTGTTTATGACAAGTTGAATCAGGCTCTTGATGATGTGCCTTACGACCAGCTCGGAATCTCCGTTGAAGTGAAAGAACAAGTAAGTTTCTTTTTTGTTAGATTTAGATGAAGAATGAGTGTTTTTATTTGAATCTTTAGTAAATATTGAACATTTGAGATGTTATGTTAGATCAACAAAGTGGAAATGTTACTGTGAATAGGTGTGAAGAATAGAAACTCATTTGATATATCTAGTTTGCAGAAAGATAGTCAATTCCAGTTATCTATATTGTAGAAATAAGTTTGATCATTTTGATTCTCTCTATGTTTGTGCTAAGTGTTGAAGTGGTAAGCAATGCGAATAAAACTTTTCTCTTCTGTCATTCTTGTATCGCTTATGTGCTTGTGTTATTTGCCTGACTTACAGGTTGAGTTAATGCGTATGCAACTAAAAAGAGCAAAGAGACGAACAGATACACAGGATATTGAGTTGGCAATGGACTTGATGGTGGTTTTCTCTAAGGCAGATGACCGGAATGCAGACAGTGCGGTACTAGAAAGACTAGCAAACAAATTAGAACTACATACTATAGCAGACCTGAAAGCTGAAACGTTAGCAGTCAGGAAACTAGTAAAAGAGAGAGGTGGGCAGAATGCTGAATGTGTCCAGCAAATCGTAGATCTTTTGGGAAAGTTTAAACAAATTGCAGGGTTTGAGGAAAGCATGGTGCCTGATGGTTCTGTTTCAGCCAGAAGATTACAAAGGTGTCAGACCATGCTAGTCCCTCATGAATTCCTATGTCCGATTACCCTGGAGATCATGACAGATCCAGTTATTGTAGCAACTGGACAGGTATAATTGTCACATTCTGTCCTTAGTTTTACAATCAAATAATCAATTATCGAACTAGTTATTAATCATTTAGTAATTTTAGCATGCCTAATAGAAACTGTATAACATACTCGTAACAATAGTTGTTGTAATTGTGTCTCATCTCAACCATAAAGTTCTGCTGGTGCTCTACTTCTCTAACAAGTGAAAATGCTTCCATTTTCTATTATACATGGTTACAGAAGTTGAAACAGTTTTTCTTACCCTTTTTTGTAGACTTATGAAAGAGAGAGCATACAAAAGTGGTTGAGTTCAAATCATCGGACATGCCCAAAGACTCGACAGAATTTGGATCACATGTCATTAGCACCAAATCATGCCCTTCGCAACCTTATCGTTCAGTGGTGTGAAAAGAACAATGTTGAACTGCCAAAGAAGGATAGTAGTGTTGGCTCTGATGGCTCTTCAGCTGAACTCATAGATGAAATCTCTTCCCTGGTTCAAAATTTATCATCTTCTCATCTTCATATAAGAAGGGAAGCTGTTGTGAAGATCCGTATGCTCTCGAAAGAGAATCCAGACAACAGAATTTTGATTGCCAATAATGGAGGAATTCCTCCATTGGTGCAGCTGTTATCCTATCCGGATTCCAAGATTCAGGAACAAACCGTGACTGCACTTTTGAACTTGTCTCTTGATGAAACTAACAAAAGACTTGTAGCAAGAGAAGGAGCCATCCCTGCTATAATTGAGATCTTGCAAAACGGAACATATGAGGCCAGAGAGAACTCTGCAGCAGCCTTATTCAGCTTATCGATGCTTGACGAAAACAAAGTGATGGTGGGAAACTTGAAAGGAATCCCTCCTTTGGTGAATCTTTTACAGAATGGAACAATCAGAGGTAAAAAGGATGCAGCAACTGCACTTTTTAACTTGTCTTTGAACCAAGCCAACAAGTCTAGAGCCATCAAGGCAGGTATCATACCGTCATTACTTCACTTACTGGAGGATAAATCCTTGGGCATGGTTGATGAAGCTCTTTCAATCTTGCAACTCCTTGTGTCCCATTCCGAGGCCAGAAACGAAATTAGGCGGCTATCATTCGTTGAAACACTCGTCGAAATCATAAAAATAGGGACCCCAAAGAATAAGGAATGTGCCACATCCGTTCTACTTGAGTTGGGGCTAAACAATTCTTCTTGTATTCTGGCTGCACTTCAGTTTGGAGTGTATGAGCATTTGATTGAGATCACGAGAAGTGGAACAAACAGAGCTCAAAGAAAAGCCAATACCCTTTTGCAGCACATGAGTCAATGTGAGCACATTCCCTGAAATCATACAAGATAGTTGATCTCCAACTTGTGTTTATCAAACTTGTACACTGAAATTCATATTTATGATGTGTATATTTTATAGGACTGTTGCAAACTTGTGTTCACTGATGATCCCAAGCACAATATAAAGTTCAAGTGTTGGCTGTTTTGGATGCATGTATGGATATGCAATGACATAGAAAGAAAACCATTTGCTGTATTCTTGGCTCCTTCTCATTGTTTATGAAACACCAACACCAGCACACCTTTGCCTTTGTTCTTTTTAGAAAACACAATAATTTCCAAAATCATATCTCACACCGTTTATCCCAAAGTGATGTAACCATGAAGTTGTAATTGCTTCGTGTAACTTGTACACCCAACATGTTATAAACTCTAATATAATATGTTAACAAGTTTTAGGGTAGTGTTTCTTTGCATAACATACATGCAAAACTTTAATATATGCATATATTATTAAAAAAAAAAAGTAATCGAGTTCTCGTACTTACTCTCACCCATATTCAAGAATAAAAAAGAAAATAAAAAATATTTTTTTAAAAAGAAAATATTAAAACACAATAAAAGGACAAAGAAAGTCATGAATGGACAAGCAGTTTTCCCGGTCTTCTGAAGTCTTGTTGCATGTTCATGTGCTTAAAAAGAGCCACTCCAAACACTCTACCCCGCAACGTTAGTTTCCATTTAAACTCTTTTTTCAACTCTCTCTTCCATTAACCTGATTTAATATGATGCATTATCACGAAACAATACCATACGTATTGTATCCAATTCTAGCTAGTTGTCCATAAAACATAACAGTTAGTTTCTCTTACATCATGTTATCAGAGCACGTACGATCCAGACATGCCGTTAGAAGAAGATAAAACTGGTGGTAGTGAAGATGAGACAAACGTGACGGATGGTTGTGGTCATGAAGATCATGAAAGAAATGCGAGGGATGGTGCCGGTGGTGAAGAAGAGAGAGATGTGATAGATAGTGGTGATGACGATGATGATCAAAAAGAAGAAGCAGAAGCAGAAGTTGATGATGATGATGATGATGAAGATGATATTTTTAAAGTTGGGATAGAATCCGGTCTACTCGATGCAGAAGAATCAGTACTTGTTCATTATCATGACGTAACTGACATCATTGTCTTCGCTAAAGACTATACCAGGCATCCGTTGAGGTTGCATATTGATACGTACGTTGGAGGTCTACAAGCTTACATGGCCAAACATTTCGGATTTCCACCGAATGAGCCCAGAATTTATAAGGGCTTAGTCCTGAAGGAGGATCGTACACTTAGAAGCTATGGTGCGGTTTTTCTTCTCTTTCAATTCTTTGATTGTTTTTTCTACATGTTTTGAACATTTTGACATGCAATTCAGTTTTTCTAAAATTTGTGAAAATATGTGGTTTTGGTGTTACATTTAGATTGTTAAATTGTTAGGACTATGATGTTTAATAGTTGTTTTGATTTACATGAAAATTTATAATTGTTTTGATACTATTAGGTCCTGGATTTTGTTTGAAGTCCTTTGACATTCAAATTTCTCCATATCTATCTCTTATATATATATTTTAGTATATTTTCTGCCTTCGGTATTTGAAGATGATTTTGTAGTTTGGGTGTAATCCATGTGATGGTCCTTTCAATCTTGCCTTCTGTTTAAATCTGTAATTGGCTTGTAAAACATTCTAACGGTAGACTTTTGTTTTTTTGCTTTTTTCCTGCTGAAGGTATCCTCGATAATGATATGTGTCATTGTTTCTACATGCACGATTGTATCGACGCGCATGATTCTATCTACGCACAGGAGTCCCATATTTTTATACCAATATAAAGTGAGAAATCAATAATATTTTCAAATTTTTCTTTTCACTTATGTTCATTTGTATCTCAACATTTACTTTTTAATTAAATAAATTATGTGCTCGCATTTTTCTTTTCATTTATATTAATGTTAATATATACCAAACAAAACATGTAACAGAAGCACAGAACTATAAACTTCAAATATCTTTTGTAGGAATCAAAACTTTTGTTACTTTTATCACCACTTAACAAGGTTTGGTAAAAGAGAATACTCAAACTGGCAACACCCCAAATTTAATTCGTCTCCATCAAAATTAGTATCTAAAAAAACCTTCATTGCTTTAGATAATTTATCCAAAAAAATTAGCTACAAAATTTTAATACTTTGTGAACAATTAATAATATCCATCTGATTCTACCAAATATGATTCCAAGATGCGGACAATTAAGCAACCTGTGAAGAGTTTTTTGTTGATAAAACACCATAAAAAAGGTATATTATTTGACTAGCACACTAAAGAATTAAAATGAATTTTAATAGCAGTATTTCATTGTTCACAAATTTTAATAACAAAACTAGTGGATTGCAATTCCTTTTTATAATTAATTTACATCATGCCACTGTACAGTTTGAAGGATCATTAGAGGATAGCTCAATCTTAAATTTTTAACAACGATGTCTGATACATGGCCAACATCATTGTAGTCAACAAGATGATAGTCTCTAAAATATCTGTGGGAAGCTGATGATCCCAAAGAGAACTGCATGTAATTGTTTTGATCTTCTTCGTGGTTACCAACTTACCATCATATTTTGCAATAGTTGATTTCTTTAAGAGAGAGACGAACAGCACAGCAGCAGATGTTCTCTTATGAAGGAATTTGGGTAAAAAGAGCACTGACATGTGGTTTCAATCAATCAAGCAATTAAGCACTGATTGAAGTTGCAAGATTGTAAGACGAAAAAAAAATGTTTAAGATTATTTGAATGTGATTGACCAAATAATTTATTAATAGTACGTGTATATCATAACTACAGAAAGATACATTAATTTTCAATTTATATACATTAATTTTCAATTTATGATATTTTTTAATACAATTTGTTAAGAATTAAAGTAGACGTCCAACGTCAGAATTATAAATTAAGTTTGTGGTGAAAAAAGAATTCTACTACGCCCTCCCATCTAATAATTAAGTTTCTTTTATATTGCTTTTACGAAGAAACTTAATTTCTTTATTTCCAATTAGTAGATGTTTTATGTGCATAGTTTTTCAATTTAATGAGTTTATAAAAAGGAGTAGACAACAAAACCTTAAAAACCTAGATAAGGAATATAAAATTCAATCTGATTCGAAATAAACAATTCTTGAATAAAAATCATAAAATATTTACATGTATATAGATATAATGTCAAACAAATTATGCAAACTTATGATAACGACATTGACATGGTTGTCTTTGCTTTGTGCTTCTAATATCTTATTCACCAAATAATTGGACCATATAATAATATCTTAGAATGATAGTGTCCTTTAAATATGATAATTTGTACATCTTATTGAAGTTTTTTCTGTACAACATTTCTACACAATAATTCTCAAATCAAGTGAACAACATTTATCTAATTCAAACATGCCAAACATTGCTGTATTCTGCTAAATTAATGCATTACAATATAATATAATACCTTAATTTTAATTCAACATAATGCCAACGTAATTCATCAAACATGCCCTAAAATTATAAATTATAAATTCATTAACTAAAATTTTATCTTTTAACATTTAGATTTGAACAAATTACAAATTAGCTATCCATTTAAAAAATATTGATAGATGGAATAAATTTTATACATATGTTACAATTTAACTACCCACGGTTGGTTCAAGTTAGTCAACTTTAACAGCTTTAGGGATATATTTATCTTTAACCATATTTTTATTTTTTATTTTAAAATAAATTTTAAAAACTAAAAAAATGTAATATAAAAAGTAATTCTGAAAATTCATTTTTTTTTCAAGTGAGATCCCCACCGCCATCATGTTGATAGATGGTAAAGATCAACTTAAAAAGAACCCAAACAAAATTTTTTAAAAAAAAAAAAAAAAAAAAAAAAAAACATGAAGGGTTGAGGTCCCATCATGGAAATTTAAGAACCCAAATTGAAATGGCAACATAATATCATCAAGAACCCAAATTAAAGGTCCTCATCATCATCATCATTAAAACCCAGAGTATCAACAACATATATATATATATATATATATATATATATATATAAACACCAAAAGAGTGGAGATCCAAAAATCTCCATGCGTGATGATCTTAATCATTGGTCCTAAACTTGGGGTTCAACTTTAGATCGAAAGTTTGGGCCAAACTTAGATTTTAAAAATTTGGGTTCATCCAGATATTGAATCTATGTCTTCAACATCTGTGTGAGGCTAAATTGTTAATATGTTCACCTAGATTGGGGTTTGAACCTAGATTGTTAGGATGAACCTATATCTCAATCGTTGGTTTTAGACATGGGGTTTGAACCTAAATTGAAAGTTTGGGCTCAAACTTAGATTCTAAAAATCTGGGTTCATCCAAATGTTGAACCCATGTCTTCAACATCTATGTAAGGCTAAATTGTTAGTATGTTCACCTAGATTGGGGTTTGAACCTAGATTGTTAGGATGAACCTATATCTCAATCGTTGGTTTTAGACATGGGGTTTGAACCTAAATTGAAAGTTTGGGCTCAAACTTAGATTCTAAAAATCTGAGTTCACCTAAATGTTGAACCCATGTCTTTAACATCTAGGCGAGGCTAAATTGTTAGGATATTCACAACTTTAGGCGACTTCATGTGGAGCGATGGCGATGACAACAAAGGAGAAGGCCTTTCAAGACTTGAAGTTGGTAGGCCCGGTATCGGTGAGTGTGGATCAGCTGATCAATCAAGGGAGAGGTGCAGAGGATGAAAATGTACGATGATAAGATTTGGATGATCGGAGATTGAGAGGTGCTCTTGATAGAAAAGCAAAATTGGGTGGAGTTGGAGAGTGAGTTTCGTGATAGATAACTCATAGAGAGGGGAGTGGTAGTGGCCGAAGAACCAACCGATTATGTGGTGGTGGTTAAGGGAGGGAACTTGAAGAAGATAGGAGTGATCAAGAACAAATCGTTCGATGATTGTTTCACCTTTTGGTTGGATGAAGATCCAATTATCTTCATGTCTCTTTTAATTCTCTTAAATTCCATTTTTGTTTAAAAATTTGATTTTCATCATCCATCACTTAATAGATGTTGGAGATTCATCAATTATTAATTCTAAATTTTTTATTATTTTTCTTTTTTAATTAAATTTATCTTTTAATTACATTTTTTTTTAATTTAAGGGTGTTATAATATTTGCACCACTTTAGTACCGTTAACCATTAATTTTAGCAGTTTATAATTAATGGTGGATAGTCAAATTATAATAAATATATAAAATTATATAAAATTTACTTGGTTGGTCAATATTTTTGCACCTGATTGTTAATTTGTAATTTGCTTTAATGGGCGATCAGAAATTTACTGTTTAGCGTGGCGAAATCTTATTGGGAATAAGAAAATCCTTAGAGTGTACTAACTGACTCTCCTCTCCAGTCCCGCTATATATATATATACACAATCTGTAAAAAAAAAAAATACCCAATTCAATTCAATTTCCAATTTCGAACTGGTTGTGAGAAAAGTTGCAATTTTCAAGCAAAAAGTTTGAATCTTTGATCTGGGTTTTGTTCTGTGGAGAGAATGGGATCAGAGGGCGATTCGAACGAGCCAAGAGTTGGTGAAGAAGAAGAGGGTGTTGCCATAAATATCAGGTGCTCCAACGGCACCAAGTTTACGGTTAGGACGAGCCTTGAATCCACCGTAGAGTCTTTCAAGGCTGTTTTGGCTCGTAACTGTGATGTCCCTGCTGATCAACAACGCTTGATTTATAAGGGTCGGATTTTGAAGGACGATCAAACCCTTCAAAGCTATGGTACATATTTCCTCTTATTGTTTGTTTTTATGTATTCTAGATTGTTGAATTATTGTTGATTCTATGAAGAATTGTACGTGTTTGATATTATGTGTTATGGTTTTCTAGTTACAATAGAAAAAAAAAAAAATCATCATGATTAGTTAGTTTAGTTGTAGCTTGTTGAATTCGTATCTGTTTGGTATTGTATTTGCCTGCTTTTAAATTTTCACTAGATGATGTGTATGATTTTATTAGAATTTTGTACTATTGAATGTTTGAGTTATATCTATCTGGCGCATGATGTGATTAATATGTTAATTACTTGTTTGCTTGATGTGGTAAGTGGGAACGTTTGATCGTCCTTTCCTTTTGTGCAATTATTGGTAGAATCTTCCAACGTGAACTTGATACTCTCCTGCCTGTTGTTTTCATTGCTTGGAGTTGAATGATAAGAACTGCATAATGCTCACTAGAACTTTGTGTTTGTGTATTTTATTATTGATTTGATGAATTAATTTCGAGATGTAAGGCTTTCCTATTATCTCTCTTCCTTTTTTAAGAGATGTGAGAGGTATCATTGGAAAAGACCATTGATGGTTTTAGTATTTTATATAACAACAGTGATGCTTTATTATCATGATCATGCAATTGTTGACGGCTAAGTGACTCCTTTGAGAGGCATGATCTGCTGATTTTTCATTAAAGCTATTTATAGTTATGATATCAATATATCGTTTTCTTTTTTGACCTCATATTCTTTCTACTTAGATGAAGTGGCGCTTTCAAGGATTTTTTTGGCCTTTTTAGCACTAATACTCCTTTCTCTCCCAGATTAAATTCTTTTCCTTTTCTATTTGAAGGTCTGCAAGCTGATCAGGATGTTCACATGGTTCGTGGTTTTGCTCAGTCTTCTTCATTACCTGCTTCGGCTACTGTTAATGGTGGAAGTCCTAACACCACACCAAGTGTTACAAATGGTTTTGGTTCCATTGGAGGTGGGGTTCTTGGTGGTGCTGGCCTTGGGGCATCTTTATTTCCAGGACTTGGATTGAATGCTGCAGGCAGTGGCAGAGCTTCTGGTTTATTTGGAGCTGGGCTTCCAGATTTGGATCAAGTGCAGCAGCAGCGTACTCAGAACCCTGATATGATGAGGGATTTAGTGAACAGGCCTGCCATCCAAAACATGATGGATAACCCTGAGCTATTTCGTGGTATGATTATGAACAATCCTCAAATGCGTGAGGTTATTGATCGCAATCCTGAGCTTGCACATGTTCTGAATGATCCCGGTATTCTCCGACAGTCTTTAGAAATTGCAAGGAATCCAGAACTAATGCGTGAGATGATGCGACACACTGATAGGGCAATGAGCAACATTGAATCTTCTCCTGAGGGATTTAACATGCTTAGGCGAATGTATGAAAATGTTCAGGAGCCATTTCTAAATGCACCAATGTCCGGAAATACCAGCAATGATTCAAACCCATTTGCAGCTCTCTTGGGGAGCCAGGGGGGAGTACAGGCTAGAGATGCATCTACAAACTACCCTCCAGCTGCTGGTTCTGAAACAACTTCAGGGCTTGCTGCCCCAAATTCAAGTCCTCTTCCTAATCCTTGGAGCAATGCTGCTGGTAAGTTTTACTATTTCATAGCTCTTACACTGTTACACAACAATATTTTGTTCACGACATTTTCTGACGCAAATTTTAGTTGAAAATGTCATCACTTCTTGTATCTTTTACAGGCTAGAAGCTATTGTCTAAAGCTAAGTGTTTCTTTTGAATAGAGTAGCTCCATGAAGTTTTGGTTATGCATTTGCTAAATCAATTTGTGGATATTATATCGTAATCAAGACCCTCTTATTTACTTTTTTTAGAAAAACATAAAGACTTTCTAATCATGAGTACGTACTACATATGTCTTTTGTGTGCATACCATCAAACTTGGGAATATGATATCACTGAATTGTGGCTACTCTTAATTTACATATTTGAGCACCAAAATAGGGTGCAACCAGTAAGGCAACTAATGAAATATTATTATTTATTGTGAATTGTCAGGAGGGACCCAAACAAATGCCAATGCAAGAACAAATCCTGCTGGGGACGCAAGGGCACAAGGTCTTGGTGGTCTTGGAGGGCTTGATCTCCAAGGAATGGAGCAGTTGTTTAATGGTATGCCTGATATTTCTCAGTTAGATCAACTGTTGCAAAATCCAGCTATGATGCAGATGATGCAAAGCCTTCTCTCCAATCCGCAGTATATGAATCAGGTACTTTTAGTAAAAAAAATCATTTAGCTTTTGAAAAGTGATATGTCTGTAAAAATATGATTTTGAATTTCAGATTCTCAATATCAACTCTCAACTGCATGGCGCGTCTGACTTGAACACACAAATGAGGGAAATGATGCAAAATCCAGAACTTATTCGTCAATTAACTTCCCCTGAGACAATGCAGGTATGCAATCTTACTTCTGCACTTTATGGCATTATGCTCTCTCTCCTCCTATATCTCTGTCCGCGGTATGCTTCGTAGATACGCACTTTGTTAATGACTTTGGTTATGACATCTTGTGCACACCTTTAATAATAACAAACAATAATGAGTTTGGTTATGGCATCTTGTGTGCACCTTTAATAATAATTAATAATTCCTTAGGTATGTTATGGTATTGTAGGCTTGATATATTTGCCTCTTAGTTACTGTCTGGTTCTGCGATTGACAGTTTCTGTATAATCTAAAGTTGATTTTTCCCTCTTTTTCTTTGATTTATTCTTGCAGCAAATGTTGGGTATGCAACAATCACTTATATCACAGCTCAATCGGCAGCCATCAACTGGGTAAATTGAATTTTATTTTATTTTTTGGTTGACTAGCTGGAATTTAAATTGCCATTACTCAATGTTTAATTTTGAGGAGTATAAGTTCAACTGGTTTACCTGGTAAAATAGATTTCCCAATGATTAGGACATTTCATCACGATTTCACCTTGCATTTTAATCGTGTCCACTATGATCTTTTGTACTGTTTTAATGAGTTCATCTTTTTGAGCACATCTTGTGTTTTAGATTATTCTGGCATTTCAAAAGATGACCCTTTCTCTTTTTAGACTGTCATGTGGTGCCACTAACACTGTGGTTTGTGTATATTCTAACAATAAGTTATCCTCCGTCTCCTTCTATATGTATATATAAAGTAAAGTTATCATCAGAATTAGTACTGTTTTCGGTGGACATGTGTTCATCACTGATTGTTGTTACCCTTGTTACTCACCATACTGTGTTTTGTTGCAGGGAACCTGCTCAGCCTGGTACTGGTTTAGGTACAGGTACATGAGAACCAAGAAGTCTTCCCTTTCTTCATTATCGTTTCAAGACATGAAATAATATCTCATTAATACTCCTGGATTTGCAGGGCCAAATAATGCAGGGCTGGACATGTTGATGAACATGTTTGGAGGTCTAGGTGCAGGTGGCCTAGGCACATCAAACCAACCCGATGGTTAGAAATCTAGTTGCTATATTTACCGCATTCTTAGGTTTTCCTTGTTATGCTTGTTTCACTACGTGCTGATCGCTATACTTGTTTCTGTAGTACCTTCGGAAGAACTTTATGCTACTCAACTATCACAGCTTCAAGAAATGGGTTTCTTTGATACCCAAGAGAATATCAGGGCATTGCGTGCTACTTCTGGGAACGTCCATGCTGCAGTAGAGCGACTTTTAGGGAATATGGGCTAGTATGATCAGTTTGTTAACCCTCTTTTTATAGTCAAGAACGCTCAAGTGCACACTGCAACAGAGAGTGAACTTGTGCATATACACATTTGCATAATACTAGATTGCAATTGTCTCCCTCTTTGGGTGGTCTGTTATATGTACATACACATTCTTTCTATGCTATAATCTAATGGGTAAATGATATATCTGGAGATTTACACCACAGATTTTATTGATTTTTTTTTATTAAATTTGAGCCTCTTTTATTATGCCTATCCTTTCAGAGAAATCTTTTGTTGTTATCCAATCACACAAATTCTGCATGAATGTTAAAGGCTAGAACCAACAAAAATTTCAGCATTTGATGTTCAGTTCTGTTGTTGAGTTCTGGGGTAGTTACTAATCATCTAAGAAGTTGCTTTTTATTGAGATAATAATGAGCAAATTTCCTAATATATTGCACAAATCATTACATTTTTCTATATTTTACATCGTGTCCTTTTTCAACTATACAAAATTAAAGGATGTTTGATGTAAATTTTAAACATAAATTTTCAATTGAGTACAAAATATTTACAAAACTTAAAAAAAGAAATTTGTTGCATTATAATATTTCTAGATAAAAGTCAATTTATTATTGAAAGACAATAAAAAGAATTCAGCAAATATAATATAAGTTTGGAAACAAATTAGATAACCTATTTGCGATATCTAATATAATAAATAATTTACCATTTATATAAGTGTGTTATATAAATTCACACAACTATAATGTAATTGTTTCTCTCATCATCCAATAAATCAGTGAAAAAAAAACAAAATCAAATTCAAATAACACTACCAAAAATAGAATTTTAAACTCCACAAGGGTAATTAGAAAAAACGATAAATAAAATTATCCAAAATAGAATTTTGAACTCCAATGGGGCGAAAAGGAGAGATAATAAAAGGTAAGGACTACATGGAAAATTTTGCAAACTTAATTAGAGCCAAACGCTTCCCACTTTTGAAAAAAACCCATTCGTCTCCCACTCTCGCTCTCGCTCTGAGCGGTTCAATGAGCTAAGAAAGGTAAATGCCTCTTCTCACTTACCTTTCTTTTTATGTTTTCTGTTGCATTTTCATCATAAATTTGTGTTGCTTTTCAATTTGCAAGTAGAACAAATGAGCCAGGCTTTGATTCTGTGTGTGTTTGTGACCCCAATTTTTTTGCTTGTTTTCATGAGATGGGTGTGCTTATTTTGGTTGATTTTTAGGACTCATGTCGCTAAAAATCGATCTTGCTCTCTGGGTATTGCGTTTTATCACGAATTGTGGTGAATTGTGAGTGTTTTTTGGTGTGGTTGTTTTTTTTTGGTTGTTGCGGATTGTTTTGTTTGTTATGATTTGAATTTTTTCATGATTTAAGTTTGCATTATTGACAACAACTTAGGATTTTTAATGCGAAGGGGAGGAGATGAAAGTTGACTTCAATGCTTGTAGGTTTGTGGTGATGCATGTAGTGATTGTGTGTTTAGAGCTTTTTAGTTGTTTGCTTGTGCAGCTTCTGATAGTTGTTTGAATATGCTGTTGTTTTCAGTAGGTAAATCCATTTTGAGATGGAACTTCTTTAATGTGCTGTCGCTATACCTAAGGGAAATTGTTAAGGTTCTTGGGAGTTCTAGTCTTCAGTTTGAAACATGAGAATGTTGTTTGTATCTTTGGATCAGTAGTGAATGGGGCAATATTGACGTTTCATTGAGTCATTGCTTTCTTAATATTGAAATTTTGTTGATCATCTGGTCATGTCAATGATTTGAAAAGGTATATAGGTTATATTGGAGGAATTCTGTTTTTTTAAGGTCAAGCTCTTTGTTGCCTGAAAATCTGTTTTGAGCATGGTTGTCGTTTCTTGATATCTAGTTGAAAATGTAGTGGGTAGGTTAACATGCTTGGTGCTTTCAAATAAAACAAATTTACAGGCAGTTTGTTTCCACGCGCTCAAAATCAATGTGTTTTATGGTGGATTTCAAATAAAAGTTTATTTGCTGATTCAGCTTTCCTAATCAATTTAAAAAATCCAATGGATTGCCTCCCTAAATTGTGTTGAATTATTGGCCATATTTAGTTAGCATAAGCTGGTATCAATTTACTGGATGGTAGTAGAAAAGACCGCAGTAAGTTGACTTATGTTCCCACTTACTTTCTCATCTACAGTTGGCTAATGTATCTTTCATTTATTTTATGTTGTTTAACAAATATCGTACTGTTTCCATATTGAAGTGATTTTTGGTTTCTGTTTTTAGATAGTTTGTTCTGCTTAACTTATTGTTGGTCCTAATCACTTACCCTTTTTATTTGTGATAGATATTGAGATAATGTTCTGATTTTCTATTTGTACAATTTTCTTTCGGAATCTGAAGCTAATAGGTCTACACCATGAACTTGATTGAGCCATCATCTGTCATAAATGACTTTGGTGATCTGTGTAATAATGATTATCATATATGCTTATTACATATAAAAAAAGGAAAACACACAAAAACAACATTAAAAAAACTAAACAAGGACACCACTTTCACATTCCTCTAGTATCATTGCAAAATTCAGCTTCCTTTAATTTTTCTGCCTTAAGATGTGGGAGGTGTAAACCAAACTACTTTATCTGTGAAGCTGAAACTCCCAATATATGATTTTTCTTTTTCTCTACTCTGTTGAAACACCATTTTGCTCTCATATGTGACTACAGGCTGACTGAACTCTTTACCAGAGATCAAATTACTTCAGATGGTTCAACAAACAGTGGACTCTAAATTCAATGAATATGGGCTGGGCAGTCCCGAATCTAAGTTGCATGGCCATGATAAGCAACCATCGGTTGCTGTAAAGAAGACAGCATTGAGGGAATTACAAAATGAAAACAGAATGATGGTGCCAAACTCCACTGGAAATTCGCCATACTCGAAGGATAGAGGACCCATTGATGAAGCCATTAAGGTTTCTGGCACTAAGAGACCGTCACATGAGTGCCATCTGAGCCCTTCTAGAGACCAAGCTCCAAACAGTAATGCTGCAAATGGGCATCTTGTTTATGTCCGTAGAAGAATAGAGACAGAAGTTGGCAAGGGCAGTGCTTCTGACAGTGCAAACATTAATGCTGATTGCATACTTTCCAGGCCAGTTGGTCATCCAGAGAATTGCCACCAAATGCCTCAGATAAAGGAGCCAAAGATTTCTAGTTTTCCAGCATTTGCACCTATGCCAGTGACTTCCTTCTTAAGCTCATCTGGAAATCCTTCGGTTCCTCTACTTGGGAAGTCCAGTATGAAGTTGCCTGCAGATTCCAATCATCATCCTGTTGCTTCGCCTGTGGTTTCATTAGAAAATCCTAGGGGCATAAAAGATTTGCCCTGGGAAGAACGATATCATCGATTGCAGATGCTGCTGAAGAAATTGGACCAATCAAATCAAGAGGATTATGTCCAGAGTATGTTCTTATATTGCATAGAACCTGAATTAATTTGGTATATTCGGCGTCTCTTAAAATTCTTGTAGCACTGATTTGTACATTGTTTTCTGTGATTTTATTAGTGCTTCGCTCGCTGTCGTCGGTTGAACTTAGCAGACATGCTGTTGAGTTAGAAAAGAGATCAATCCAGCTTTCACTGGAGGAAGGTAATATGAAATTTTGCTTTTCATGCCTCTTTTACCTTTTTCAGTTGTGATACGCATTGGGGAATGGGGGTGGAAGAAAGGCTCTAACAAAATTTCCTTAGATATGAAGGGTGGTTTTTGTTTGGACAAAGTTTTATGATTTGGTGTTGATGTATCGTAAGTGGTTATGTTCTTGTTGTATGATGTAGATGATTAATGTGAAATCATTCAAAAAATATTGGTTTTGATAGCTGTGTAGGCCTTTCCTTAATGTTCTTTAATAACCGCTTGAACAGCAAACTGGAGCATTGTTATTTCAAATGTTGTAATTATATCCTTTAGCAATAAAATTTAGTCATGAGTAGGTTCTAGATGCAGATTTTGCTTAGCAAGTGTAATTTTCAAATTTTCCATTTTACATTGAAAATACATTACTGTTATTATTTCCACTTTCTATATGTAGTTCGATTTCTTGGCAATTATATTATGCATATTTTTCACCTAGATGATTTTATAACGTCTTTTAACATTTTGACACAACAGAAAGCTGATGTTGTTTATTCTCATTTCTTTTTATGTTGTCACAGTAAAAGAGGTGACTCGTGTTGAGAAGTTAAATGTGTTAGGAAAATCTATCAAGAATCTGAAAGAACCAGTAACTCATCAAGGCCAGTCAAACAAGTAGAAGTCTGTGAAGAACAAGTTAGTTTTACTGTTTACTAGCCAGATAGGTCGGGCATATGCATACATTCATTGTTTTGCATTGTCCTGGATTTCACGTGATGACTCTTTCACTCTCGTAGCTGATCTCCATTGTAATATTTCTACCTGGGAAGTCTTCTGTATTTCCCTCTCTAGTGGCAAAAAAGCTGTTGACAATACGAAATTCCTACTGTATCAACTGTCCATATGGGGTTATAATGATTGTTTGTGTTATTCTATGTTGATTTGCCTGTTATGTTAGTTTGGTAGTATTGTATCTTTTTTTTTTCTTGTGTAGTACAAATATTTTAGTCATTTGAATGTTATGTTCTAGGGATATTTCTGCGAGTATTTGTACTACTGCAGCATGAAGCAACTGAAGAAATTGGCCTAAAAACAAGATGTGATCGAGAATTGAGATAATTATTTTTGTCACTTTGGACCTGAGAATAGAAACGGTTCCATGATTGGCTTTTTGTGTATGTTTGTTAACTTGAAACAAAAAATAATAATAAATAAAGAAACGAACCTGTGATTTAAAGTTTCATCCTTTCATTATCTTAACCTGTTTTGAGTGTAAATTTTTGAAATAGTTGCATACCCAACAGGTTTTTTTTTTTTTTCATTGAAAATCATTAAAATAAATGAAATACCATCGAGCATAATGGCCATCAAGTGTCATCCATGCATTAAATTTTCCGTTTCAGTAACATCTCGTCCATTAAAAATTTCTTCAAAACCCCAAAAACCAATTAGGAAATTACGGAGTGGTATCCTCCTTAAATCTAATGGTTAAAAGCAATCCTATTTTGATTCCCCAAACTGCATGAAAATAGTAGTAAAGAACAGATATCAAGCAGGTGGAAGTAGTGGGCGTCGGATCACATCCACATCCATTTCTGCCCACTATTTTCCCACTTTCACCCCTCCTAGATGAAGCAACAACTCTGGCAATTTGGTCCTAAAAATAGGGCCATATCTGTAAAAAAGAAAAGCATGACACTCTACACGTCCCAAACATTTAAGGCTTTTAATGTGATGGTGTCTGCCAATACATGGCACATACAGACTCTACTTGGCTCTCAAGCAAGCAAAATGTGCCTCTTCACAACATGCCATTGGTAAAATTACCACTTTGCCACTTAAAATCTGTAACTTCCAGCATAAGATAATCAAGTCTTTTATGAGACATTGTTGTCATTTCAACTATATGGATAACCACAACTATACCCAACTGACACAAAATATAACCGCCCATTTCAAATACACTTGTGTCTTTTTGGAAACAAGTAACTGCCCACACTACATAAGCAACTCCCCCACCAATTGTTACACTTTTTTTTTCTCGCTTGAAAATTTTTCTCAATCTTATTGTTGTTTCTTTTAGTGATGACTAACAATACAGGTTCTGATCCTGATTTTCACTTTCGATCATCCCCAACTCACCAAATTATCACAAATTTTGTTGCTTCCTTTAGTCCTGATGCTAAGTGTAACCAAAATCCCCGTAAGAAAAGGTCCAAGTTGATCAAAGTTGATGGCAGTGGTGGCATCACAACATGTTCTAGTGGTGTTTCCAAGCCAAAATATGCTAAAAGGCCTGACCCTGATGCACCAAAGATCACAATGCCATGTAGCGAGTGTGGCAAGAGGTTTTGGTCCATGAAGGCACTTTTTGGGCACATGAGGTGCCACCCTGAGCGTCAATGGCGTGGCATTAACCCTCCTCCGAATTTTCGCAGGCCAGGCCCAGTTTCGCCTGTCAAGGAAATAACAAGTGTTGACAACATGATGACCATGGAGGATCATGAGGCCGCAGCATCTCTGCTGATGTTGGCTTGTGGGGGTGCTGGTTCTAGTAGTGATGGTGGTGGTGACCAGTTGAATGCTACTAATACTTCTCAACAAAGAGTTTTGCATGAAAATGATGTGAATTTGAGTGGTGTTTTGAGTTGCAGGTTTGAGTGCTCAAGTTGCAAGAAGGTGTTTGGTTCACACCAGGCCTTGGGAGGACACAGAGCTAGTCACAAGAACGTTAAGGGCTGCTTCGCGATAACGAAGAGTGATGGTTGTGAGGGTTATCAGGACATTCTTAGCAGTGACGGGATTTTGAAGGAGAATGTGGAAGACTATGACAAGAAAATGGAGATGGCTTTTGGGCACAAGTGCAGCATCTGTTTGAGGGTGTTTTCAAGTGGACAGGCACTTGGTGGGCACAAGAGATGTCACTGGGAGAAATTGGACGAGCCATCATCAATGAATCATGGGCTCAACCTTTTGGACCTGAATTTGCCTGCCCCAGTTGAAGATGATTCTGCCTCATCATCTTACTCTTCAGGCCTGACTTTGGATTTGAGGTTAGGGCTTTGAAGTGTGTGACGTTGCACTACCTTATTTCGTTGGACTGATTTGCCAAGTGGTATGGTTATGTGACTTGTAAGCTAGGATTAATTACTAAGTTCTGTATAATTGATATTTGACTGGGAAATGATTGTTACTTGCTGCCTCCATAGTTAGGATACAGAATACATGTGTTTCATTGACAAAACAGTGAAAAAAGTTTGTAACTTCGAGTACTAATAATTACAAAGTTTATCAAATGACACTGATTAATATTCCTATTTTCCTCCCCTGTGAACGTATTTGTTAATTGATAAATTGTATTATAGCCCTTTGTGTCACTAATATGTGGCTACTCGACCATGTGCAATGATTTGACTTAAAAGCAAGTGGTTCAGCATTTGATGATTCTGTGGTTAAGTAGTCCTGTGGCGACTCGAAATGGTCACAACCCGTTATTGGCTGATTTGTCTGAGAGTTTTTAGTGTAGATATAAAATTTGTATTCCAAAACTAAAGGTCAAGTTGCACTATAAATATTCCCCAAAATTTTGTCCATTTCAAATTAAACATTTACTAGAGAACAAAAGCAGAGTTTCAAGGACCACATCAACACTTTAGAATGGCAATAGTGAAAAAGAGTAGTATATTATTATGTTAAGTACAGATATAAAAAACTTTGTTTAATATACTTTGGTCCCATGCTTTTGCTTTAGAGTTGTGACTGTCATACATTCCCATTTTCTATGTCTCTAATAATGAAGAGAAAAAACTACCTCGCATCACCTTGCTTGCTGATTAGTCAATCTGATTTTTCAGTGATCAAGTTCTTTTCCTGAAATTTGTGACATTTTTCACATAAGTTCTTGAACAAACGTCATAGTTTTACTTTTGAACAAGAATCATTCATGTGCTTAGAGGGTATGCAAATCAATGGCAGAACTTGCCAGAAAAATTCCCCTGACAAATGCTTGTAGACTTGGAGGTGATTCTTATTGCTAGCCATTCATTTTTATGATTAGTTAGCCACCAATTTTTGAAAAATATAACTACCAATAGTTTGAACATAACCACTCATCCAATAAGCCTAAGATTTGTTCTTTTCTAATGACAGGTCCAACTGTTTTATATTGCATACTCATAAAATCATAATCTAAGTCTCTATTATTGCACTAAGAAATTATTTTAGGTGCAACATCAGACATAAGCACTCTTCTCACAAGCATTGAAGGCACTGAAGCACACAAATGTATCCCTTTCTTCGACTAATTGTCTGATAAAATCTTCCTCTAGATTAATATCAACCATAGTTTGATTTAGCTTGTGACATTTTAATAGCACCCTGCAATAACTAGATTTGGTGTTCACGTTATAAGATTAAAGAAGTTCAATATAGATGACATTGTCCCAACACACACGAATGTGTCCAACAATATGACAGCTAGAGGCTGGTTTTCCAGAAGCAAGCAGTCGAAAAATTAATGCTAAGATGATTTCTAATGATCTTCACATTGTGGCCATCATGTTCTCTTGTTTAGAACCCCACCATAAAGATCACAGTAGTCTTCCTGCTGAGAATTACAAATCCATTCAAAATCTCTGGACAATGACATGTTTGAAGTTAAAAACTAGTCCTAAATGTGTCAGTACTTAGTGTAAGGAATCCAATAATAAAACCCTTCAAAGTTAAAAAAACTTGAACTCACTTTTGCAATCCTGAATTTTCTAAGAAATGTGAGTCTTCAAAGTGTATGCCTCTCAGACCTCGATCACCAATGATAGTGGGATCACATGGTGGCTGTTCCACTACTCCTGTCTATTGCAGTTTTAAAGTTTTGAATGCTTTGGAAAACTATATATTAATGTAACAAGATTCAGAGTACTGAAAAGTTTTAGAATATCAATGATAATTATATTATATGGTGCTTGATCATATGCTATTATATTCAGGTAAGTGGAATGTTGTGATAGATCAGAAGTTGTATCCAGGATGGACCCCCCCCGAAATTTTTTAAAAATTAATTAAGTTTAATATATTAGTCATTTGGTGTTTAAATATAAAAATACAACTGTTGTGCTATGCATATCTTCTCAATAAGCCTCTTCTGCCTTGTTGCAACAAGCTGGCAATTACTAGTCTCCAAGAATCCCGAGTAATGGAGTATTTAAATTATCTACGAATTTGATGGTGATACGCACAGTTAAGCTGTAGATTCTTTCAGATTCCTTGTTGTTACAGGACTAAAAGAAAATTATGCATAAATTAACCATTGATGAGAAATTATGTCTTAGTTATATTGCATCATTGGTATCTGAATTAATATATATTACACTTGTTTCCTTCTCTGATCTTGTAATTGCTGTGCTGGAGAAATGGATATATCATATACACGTAGCTCATCGTCATTCTTCAACATATTATAAGTTTCAATCATTCACACTTTGGCTAATTCTCTGTCAACACTAACATATTTAGTTTCATACATATATCTTTTGATGACTATATATAATTAAGAAACCTTGAGCCTAGTGACAATCTTCATTATATATTAATCTCTCTGAGTTCCGGTAAGCTACTGTTAAACCAACCATGATTTCAGTTCCCCAAATCTCTTCCTAACTTGCTAAGCTTACAACATCTTAACTAAGTTCACCATAGCTCTAGGCCTATACTAGATAGAACGAATCCAAATGATAAATACTATACAATATCATGCTGGGGACGTTATAAAAACTTTCTATTATTAAGTCATCGTCTATGCTTTTAAAAAAACTTGAAATGTCTATGTATGAATAAATAATTATATATTTATGTAAATGGTAGTTAGGCACATAACATTAACATAAAAGTCGGTTTATGTTACATAATCAGTCTTAACTTACCTACTGATCATTACTCTTGTTGCATGCGCTGTGTATAGAAAACGGCACCATTGACTTTCAATTTAATGTTTCTGATTTACACATAAAAACTCAGTAGTCTTTGCTTACGTATTCATTTGACAGTTACATTTGCGATTCTAAAAACATACATGCAAATTCAATGAATCTTCTTTGATACTCTAGCCCATAGAAAGTTTCTTGTGTGCAACATTTGATTATATGAATCCTCCTGGTATCTTTTTGCTCCTCCATTTACATTATCGACTTCTTCAATTTCTCTCTTGCGTGGATTTAATATCCAACTGATTGTGACACCTTGAAAGCTTCACATATCTACAAAAATATTTAAAATGAAACAAAATAAAGTATGTCAACTGCTTTGGTTCATTGAATAATAATGCAACAAATGTCACGACAAGAGATGACTTGATCTACCTTGATCATGATCATCCAAAGTTTAAAGGGCTAAGATTAATATTATCTCAATTTATTCCAGCTTGATCCCACCTCACCTGCTCATCTCTAACAACATTAAAATCAATAATATTAAACTGGTGAAGAATCTCGCATTATAAACATTAAAAATATATATAATACATAGTTGATTACCGATTAATCACGTATATCCGTAATGAATCCATTGGTATCTTGCATTGATTCTATTGGATCGTGTCCCCCAAGTCGGCAAATATTATTTTAATCATGTAACATACAATATGTTTATATAAATTGATTTGAGTTATGACTTTTTCTATTATCAATACAGTTATCTGTATTACATATATAATCCTTGTCTTTGCCACATAATTAATTGCTAAGTTTGGTTGATGTGTATGTGTTTGCATGGAAGAAGCAATTAACTTTTAACGATAGTGCTTGAATGAAAACAAAACACTTCTAATTTCTGAAAGTGCTTAGTTTCTAGTTTGTTCCTTGAGAGCGACTTTGCAAAATCAAGTAATTTTTACTTTCTATATATGAAACCGCATATAGTTATTTTATTATGAATATTTAATCAAAACTTACCAAAAAATTTTGATAACCAAAATATGGTTGATCTGGAAATCAGATCTGAAATCTTTGTTATCATATCAAAATTTTAATAAATATAGACATGGTCAATTCTTTTTTATTATTATTATTTTAATTTTTATGTATAAATATGATTGAGGAATATTGAAGGTATCTATTTGGTCATAAAATATGTAACATATAGATGTCAAAATGGATTGCTTCCACTAAGTACATGAAAATATATTTGTTTTATGTAAACATTTAAAAAAATAGAGTTGTCTGGATATGAAAATAAATTAAATAAGGTATTATAAAATCATATTAAGTTAAAAGAGTAGGTTACGGTATCAGTAAAATAATTTATAGTGAGAGTGGAAGATGATGCAAATACCAAAAGCTAATTCATAAGATATTAACATTTTACATTTCTTAGTTATGTTAAATCAAAGTGCATTGTGTTTGAAGCCATTTGGAGTAATCAAATAAGAAATATCCTGTATTCATCACTTAGGCATTGTTTGTTAGCTAGGATTGGACTGTGTTTGAATTAATTTTTATCTAAATCCATGTTTAGTCTCACCAGATGAGGTTTCACAAAAATATCTTTTTGCTATTTTATCCCATTAGACTAGGAGAACTCAAACCCGTTGGACAAACGCTTTAAATTTCATCTCTTTATACTGACCTCTCCCTTCTCATCCAAACTACTCTCATTTCTCATCTTCTTTCTCAGCTTTAGTCTTTGTTGACCATCAGAGTACTTGGATTGATGGAAGAGGGCGACGTTATAGAGGTCGAGGCATTTGCTTCAGACAATAGCGATGGTTTCGGGGGCTTTTGGGTGTAGGTTTTGGAGGAGGTGAAATAATCTAGCATCTACATAATTTCTAAAAAGTCCTTAAATTTTATTTAAAATCCAAATTTTTGATACTATTTCTAATCATATTCTACATTTTGTCAAATATGAGATAATATTTTAATTAATCCTATCCAATCTCATCCAATCTAATATCATATAAATAATTAACTCTTGTCCCATGCGCCAAACAGAGCTAATAGAATCGAATTCACTACAATAATAATTTCCTTTATAAAAAGTATATAACTATAATATAATAAAAACCTACCAATAATATAATGGTTAGAGATCTATTCGAATTTGTTGAGTTTAAATGCAACATATATAATATCTTAAAATATTTATTCCTATAGAACTATTTACTTTCACGATAAAACCTTAGAAATAAAGGTATAATTATTGAGAAAGCAACGGTATAAAACAGAAAGTCAAATTGTAAATTTCCTTTTACAAAAGGAAAATGGTTATTTGCTTAGGCCAAATACATAGAATTGAACTAGAATGGATGAACTTAAGTTGAGTAATAATATAAAAATATTAATCTTACATAGTGGACTGAACTATTAGTTATTATAAGTAGTCTAATATAACTTTCTACATTAAATTGGTAAGCTTAAAAACTACTTTTCTTTTTAAAGAGATTAATAATTGGACACAAGTTGGTTGAAATTCATCACATCTAAAAAGGAGTGATTATTAATTTCAATTAAAAAAAAAAAGGAGTGATGAAAAAGGTTAAGAAGAAAATCTAGGAGTCTAGTCAAATGAAGAATCCCACTACCACAAGGCTCCCACTTGGAGCTGTTGAAGCATCTGAAAGGGATCCAGATTAATACTTCATTGGCTATGCAGATGCAAGTTGGGTGAGTCAGCTTCAACACATTATTATTTATTAATTTCATTCAATAATTCTCAAAATAATAATATTAATAATCAAAATATAATTAATTAAATTAAGTTTTTTATGCAAGGGGCTTTTATGTGGAAAGCATGTATAGAAATATTTTAAAAATAATATTTTAATTGTATTTGGGATGTTTACAAATTTTTTATAAATAGAATCTTATAATTTTACATTTAGGTGAAAGCTTTACTTATTGTATATCAAAATTATTTTATAGTTTCAAATTTTACTTGATAAATTCTTATAATATAGTATTTTTATTTAAATTTAAAGTTAGAGGGTTATTTTTGAAACAAATTTAAACCTTAGGGAGTTTTGACAATCTTCCATTTTAATTATCATTATTATTTTTATATCTCTATGTGCACTTTACATCACATCAAACTGACATAGTTATGGGGTCAGCCAAGAGAATATTATAAAACACAACAACTTAGTTAATTAATAATCTTGGTAAATATAGTAAGTTTTTGTGGGTTTATTTTACAGCATAAATAACATTTGCTTTCGTTTTCCAACGACATAATCAAATCATTAAAATACTATCAACATTTTTGCATATTATATGGTTATTGAACTTAGAATCAGAGTTTGCCGACACGAAATCATGTTATCATGCGTATGCCAAACAAGAAAATAATTGAGTTGTGGTTGATGAAAGAACTCTTTTCATTTGTTTACTTGTCAAATTTTGCAGACCACAGATTATTTTGCTGGTTTAAGCTCGAACATGCATCTGCTTCTTGGAGAAATCTTCATTGCATCAAGATGCATATGTATCTTGTTTGATGATAGCATATCATATATAGGTGGATAATAAATTCAATGAGTTTTTTTTTTACATCACGCGACATGATTTTAGTGGTCACTACATTAAAGATTTTTTTCGGTTATTAGACGGTAGATTGGTGAAAGGAAATAGACGACTTTAGAGTTACATTACTTCTCGCGATTCAAAGTATTTTATATTAAATTATGTAAGATATTATGATTGATATAAAAAAATAGTATTCAGTTTTACAATCAGTTAGTATCCCGCATCATATCAAGTAATAGGATTAAACTATCTCCGGATTTATGTTCAATATCATAAATGTAATATATCCTAACTTACATAGAAGACATGGTGATGATCATGACAATGACTTTCTTTGATGATCATAATTGTGTTTTTTTTTTTTTTTTTTGAGTACAATAATTGTATCTAGGATAAATTCAGGAAACATCCGGGACCTCGAACCGAGATATGACACCGGTTTGGTCATAAGCTTTTGATTATTTTAATTGTGAGTGGTAAATAATATTTGTTTAGTGTCTCCTCAAAAACAACATGCGTAGGGCCTGCTGGGTACGCTCAAGCAATGAGAACACAGAGAGATCCATATCTCATATATTTTCTCTGTAAATTTAATTCTTTGGAATCACAGCTCATGACTTATATGGGGAATCCACTTCTGCTTATTATATGCTTAATCACTTAATTAAGTAATTAAGTCATACTATTAACTGTGATTTTTGGCTAGGCTGATGCAATGGTTCGGACGCGGTGATTCGAGCAAGAAGAGGAACAGTCCATGGCCCCCCAAAATTCTTAGAGGCAGGGACCAGTATTAATTAGTGCAGCCACTTTTGATGTGTCTATGTTGCATTAAGTGACCCCTTGCAAATATATTTGTTTAACCATGTTTCAAAGTTTTAAGTGTTAAAACTTGATTGGTAATTTTAATTAATCCGCCGTAAAATTCTGACTTTAAATAAATGTTTAACACTTTAGTGAAAGGGACTGAGATTTATATTATTATCTATTCACAAATCATAACATTATTTCAGTGGATAAACACATAAGAACACAATCATTTCTCATTTGCAAGTTATTCCATCTTAATTAATTAAATTTAAAATAAATCTACTTAATTAAGAAAATTTAATATTTACATTCCAATGCTAGATTTCTTCTGCTATTTATCTGAGATTAAAAGCTAAGTATTTTAATTTTTCATTTCTTCATAAAGCACTGACTTTTAATCAAAATATAATAATATGATAAATTTTAGAATTTATAAACTATCCTTGCACAACATTGCAATGGTGAAATTTATTTCTTAAATGTCGACATTTTTATTACTTTCTTGTTGAAAATATGAGATGCCACAATAATTACCTTTTAACTTGAATAATTATCTGTTACAAGGGAAGAGTTTATGATATGTTGAGGGTGATTAGTCTTCCATCTCTACACAAGTTTTAAAGTACAAAACATGTCACTTCCCCTTTAAACATGGAGGTAGTTGAAACAAATTAAATTAAAAAGAAGAAATCATGAAGGCAACATGAACAAGTGTTGAGCTTGTGACACGTATTAGAATCACATGCATGATCATAGGCAGTTCAACGTTATCCAATGTTTCTATTTGTAGTTAATGTCAAACTTGGCTTTTGAAGTTGTCTGAGAATCTCCAAGTCAATGAACCTACTCAATAAAACAATTTCAGTTCTTCAAGAATCTTTTTTTCACGGACTCCAAAGAGGTGGTAATTAAAAATAATCTAAACTTCCAGAGAAACCCTCTTCTTTTTTCACTCTTACACAACATTGAAAAAAAAAATCACAACTGGTTAGAGATTCATATAAAGCTAAAATAAAAACAATCTGAAAATTTAATCTATAGTTTTTACTCTTTAAAATGACTATACTTTTTCGAATGTAATATTCTATTCTATATAACTGAACATGTTTTAGATTCATAAACTAGCGACCTTTTATAGTGAGGATGTTTGTGTTAAAGGGGTAAGATTTGCATGGCAGTGTAGTTAAGATGCAAAGAGAGATGGGCAGCTGTTACCACTAGGGGTGGACACAAAAACACGGAACCGATCCGAACACCTTGATCCGGTCCGATCCGTGGGTGTTCGGATCAGATCACATGTTCAAAGATAAGGTGTTCGGATCCTCACTTATGAAAACACTATGTTTCAAGGATCGGATCGGATCGGGATATTCAAAACCGATCCGATCCGTGAACCCGTGAACAGTGATACATACGTAATTTCATATGCCCCTATATAAAGTTCACTTAAGCTAACCCTAACATCCATCTCTCACTCCCTCTCACTCTTATCTCAGCAGCTTGGTGAGTTTATTTGCAGGTTTAGCTTGATATTTACATGATTGAGTGTTAGTGTTTTAATGATTTCTATGTTTGTTGTGTTCTGTTGTTGAGTTACATATTTCACATTATATAGTGTTATTGTTGCTGTGAATAGATGAGGAAAAGTATAAAGAGTGATGAGGAGTCTGAATTTGATATTGAATGTTAGTTTGATTGGAAAAATCAAAATCTTGGGGTAATCAATAAAAAAATAGAGAAGAAAATCACGGAATGAAAGTAGTAACTTATTAATTAGATTGTTGGGAGCATTTTGACTGTTCGAAACTAAGGAAGGTAGAAGAAGGTTTTAGTGATATATTAAATTAAAAGCAGTGTTCAAACATAATCTATAGATCCGATCTTTAGACTGAATCGGAGATGGATATGTTCGGATCCAAAAATGCGACCTTTTAAGTTATCATGTTCGGATCGGATCCAGTTGCATCGATCCGAACATGATGTTGTCCACCCCTAGTTACCACCTTAAAAAGGAGTATAGTTGTGTACGGTTGACTTGGCTTGAATCAAAAGGGAAGCCACCGGTTACAACTTACAAATGCAACGGAGTGCAAGGGTGTCCTCTGCAATGAGGGTGAGCAAGCAAATCTGAATATAGGAAACGTCGTGGGGGCCCCACGTAACAATTTTGTGGAGAAGATTCTTCATGCGCACAGCCAAGCCAAAGGACTTATTATATAATATACTATTAGTACCGCAAGAACAAAGGCCCACCTTTAAAAAGTGATGATGGTAGCATTTGCCTTTGCATTTCATTGTAGTAAGAGAATTGTTGTATGAATTTACTTTTTTATATGTGATTACTGTTTAGGCTTTTATAGAAGGGAACCTCAACCAACTCAACTTGCACTCAAAAATAATGTCCCCGGTGGTGTTGGATGTTGATGTGCTGCTCAGCTTCCTGACCCAGTTGTAGATTTGGTTCAGTGAGTGCTTCACTTTCAGACATACCCAAGTGAAGTTTCTTCAAAGAATCTTCATAAAGTAAGTCACTTTCTCTTCCTCTTGCTATCTTCTTATGTTATGTTTCCAGTACTGTTTTTTTTGGTTAGTGGTGTTTTGATTCTTTTTCATTTAAACTATACTACTTGTTCAATTCAATTATGAATTATTGAATCTTGACATCATAGCAACAATAGCTAGTTTATGTGTTTCTTGTGGGGGGGTTTTGTTTTCTATACCTTCTTTTTGTTGTATTTAATTGTGGTGGATAAAATTCAAGATGTATATTTTTTTTTTTTTTGGTTGGGTTGCTTGCGTAGTTATATACTTATCTAAATCATTTTAAGGTCAAGTGAAAAATGTTAGATTATGTCAAATTTTGATTGATTCTTTGCATATTTTGTGAGTGAGACTGTGTTATGTTGTTGCCTGTGTTTAATGTTTTGGTTCCCTTATAGAATCGACCACAAATTTAGTTGTTGGAAGTATATGTTATGTTTTGTGTATGAGTTGCATGATGAAACTGTGGTAGGTATTCTTTCCTGCTGAAATGTATTTCTGATTGCAGTTCTCAAAATACCAAATTTTTTGTTGACGATGTTTCTGCGACTCGGACAGATTGGGTTTTTGGATACTGGCAAAAGCAATCCTTCCTGGAAGTTCCTCTATTTGTTTTTCATCTTTACTCTACTACTGTGTTTTGGTTCATGATACCGTTTGACACTCAGATTTACTAGTCTTTGAAGGGAAAAATATCGATATGGATGATGGTAACTTCGCGCCGAATTCCTTGTTTGGAGCCTTCCCAGATACTGCCATGGATTTGGATTTCATGGATGAGCTATTGTATGAAGGATGCTGGTTAGAGGCCACGGATGCATTCGAGTTCTTGCAGCCAGGTACAACGAGTTCTGGTGCTGTGAATGACCCTTCACAGTATCTGCCTTATTCGGGAGGCACCACTGATTATTTGAGCATAAACCTGAACTCAAATGAACCGATCTATCCTGAAGAAGCTGAAAGGAAGTTCTCCGAGAATCCATCTCAGGTTTATCCTAAAATAGAAGAGCTTAATGAAACTCTTTCTGAAAACCAGCAAGCTTTTCCAACCACTGCTTCGGTTCAATCTGGAAGTTTTCATGCTGAAGGTCATGAATCAGGAAGAAGGGTGTGGATTGCACCTAGAGCAATTCCAGGTCCTTCATCATCGGTCAAGGAGAGGTTAATGGAGGCTATTGGTCATATGAAAAACTACATAAAAGATGGGAATGTGCTTGTTCAAATATGGGTCCCTGTAAAAAGAGAAGGCAAACGTGTGCTTACTACTGAAAACCAGCCATACTTTCATGATCCGAATAGCGAGAGTCTTTTAAGTTACAGAAATGTTTCAGAGACCTACCACTTTGCAGCTGATGAGGATTCCATGGAATATGCTGGGTTGCCTGGTCGAGTTTTCTTGGGGAAGTTGCCTGAGTGGACTCCTGATGTTCGTTTTTTCAAGAGTGATGAATACCCGCGAGTCAATTTTGCACAACAGTATGATGTTCATGGATCTATTGCCCTTCCTGTTTTTGAAAGAGGCAGTGGAACTTGCTTGGGTGTTGTTGAGGTCATAACAACCAGTCAAAAGGCCAAGTATCAACCAGATCTTGAAAATGTCTGCAAAGCTCTTGAGGTCTCTCTCTTCTTCTTCTTCTTCTTCTTCTTTTCTTTCTCTTTGAATATTTTCTGATTTCCAAGGTTCTGTTTATTAAACTTTCAGAGAATCAAAAACTGTTCTAATTTGAGTGGATATTGAATGAAAGTGAGTCCAGAGAATCCTAAATTTTATGTACTAATGTATAATGGATGGCAAAAATTGATACCATTTGATTGTAAAATCAGTGATCCCTTGCACATATGAAGACATTGCTAGTAAGTTATCTCTAAATGCGATTTGCTGTTGAACAAGTTGTCCTCATCTCCTGGTGCTTGATGGGTGCAACACAATCTTCTTTTTCAGAATGACATTACACTATTCTTTTTTTTTTTTTTTTTTTATGACTTTGATTATAGCTGCTTTGTTGAATGCATCAACCCCCCCCCCACTTTCCACCCCCCCGCCCCCTTTTTTTATAACTTGTAAAAAGGACCTTTAAGAAGTTCTAATGGTTATCACTTCACTTGATCTATAATGTTACTCTTCTATCAACTATAAAAGCACAATTAGAACTTCTTTTCTCATATCACAGTCTTAGTAAGTATATATATTGATTTGCAGGCTGTTGATCTTAGGAGTTCAGCAAACTTCAACAATCTCTGTAGAAGGGTAAATTAGTGTTATTCTATGAACTACAAATGTATCCAAACATTTATGGTTAATTCCTGAGATCACAGATGTGTTCCCTTTTGCAGGCTTGCAATGAGAGATACCACTTTGCATTGCCGGTTATAGCAGATGTGTTGAGATCTGTCTGCAAGACTCATAACCTACCTTTAGCTCTGACATGGGCTCCATGTTGCCAAGAAGATATAGGTGGAGGCCAGCAGTCTGATGGGAAGAATGCTCATTGTTTTTTTACTGTGAAATCTGCTTGTGTTGTGGCCGATCAAAGCCTTATTGAATTTGTTGATGCATGCTCTGAGCACCAACTATTTCAAGGCCAAGGAATAGTAGGGAAAGCAGTCACATCTGGAAAGCAGTGTTTTGCAGCTGACACAACTGCCTTTAGCAAGTCAGTTTATCCTCTCTCTCACCATGCTAGGATGTTTGATTTACGTGCTGCCATAGCAATTCCACTACGCATTGTTAACACTGGATGGGCAGAATTCATCTTAGAGTTATTCTTGCCAAAAGAATGCCAGGACCCTGAAGAGCAAAAGCGGATGCTGAACTCCTTGTCTATTGTCATACAACAATCTTGCCAGAGTTTAAATCTTGCCATGGACAAGGAGCTGGAGGAAATCATACTGCCTGTTAAGGAGGGACGTACTTCAGATGCTTCATCACCTTCAAAAGAAACATCTCCTGAACAGTCATCTTGGATTGCCCAAATAATGGAGGCTCAACAAAAGGGTAAGGGTGTCTCAGTCCCATGGGATTATCAGAAAGAAGAGCCTAAAGAAGAGTTCAAGGTGACAACTCATTGGAATGATACTCAAATGGATCCATACCATAAACAGGTTTTTCCAGAGTTTGGGCAATTTCAACGAAATTCTAGGCCCAAAAGTGGTGTTGAAGGTGATGGAGATTCTTCGTCTTTAAGTAGGCGTCGCTTGGTAGGAAGCCGAAAACCAGGAGAGAAAAGGCGGACCAAGGCAGAGAAGACAATTAGCTTGCAAGTTCTTCGACAATATTTTGCGGGGAGCCTTAAAGATGCTGCTAAGAGTATTGGTGGTAGGGAAATCACATATTCTTGTTTCACTTTTTGTTCTGCTGAATATGATTTGCTGGGTGACAAAGAATTGATCAATGGTTTTCCATGAGGGAAAAAAAGAATAAGAGACTAAACATTGAATTGAGATGCTTAAGTAAGGCCTATTCTAATGCAATCTTTGATTTTATCTGAGTGAACTTGATATGGTGCCCTTAGAGCTCGACTATCGCTTTCCTCAATTTTTTCTTTGTGATTTATTTTTCATTCCTCATAGCTAATATATTCATCAAATTGTATGATAGAATTTAAGACCTTTCTAATCCCAATCTTAATATCACTGTTGTTCAGACTCTGTGGTTCTTATAAGTAGCAGCACTTATCTCTTGTTGAAAGAGACATCTTTGGTGTAGAATTGATGTATAGAGTATTATCTCATCTTTTGATTGCATCAGAAATTGGTTGGCTCAATCGTATAGAAGCTGTGCTCAGCAATGAGCATAATTACCATGAAAAGTGTGATACTTAATAAATCCATAATGCCAGTTTGTGTGTTGATCTTTATTTCGTTATTTCTCTTAAAAGTTGATATATCTTTCATCTTCCCTTCATTTCCTAATGCACTATGCTTCTTTCAAAACAATATTTCGACATTCTCCAAGTGCTCCCTTACTTGCAAACTCCCATCTTTCTTTTCCTATAGACTGCAATACCCCTACACTTCCATACTGTGCATGAGTGATAGCATGTGTACCATCTATCAAATTCGGTATAAGCCAACTTTCTGACAATTGCTTTATGTTGTCTGAATTGCAGTGTGCCCGACTACTCTAAAAAGAATATGCAGGCGACATGGCATCACTCGATGGCCTTCTCGTAAGATCAAGAAGGTAGGCCACTCTTTAAAGAAACTCCAGCTGGTGATTGATTCAGTCCAAGGTGCTGAGGGTGCTATTCAAATTGGCTCCTTCTATACAAGCTTTCCGGAATTAAACTCTCCAAATATTTCAGGTAACGGTCAGTTTTCATCAATAAAGACAGGAGAAAATTCAAAGCCATTAAACCCCCAACCTGACAATGGCATACCCAGCATCGGAGCTACTGTATCAAAATCTCAATCATCTTCATGCAGCCAGAGCTCTGGTTCAAGTACCTGTTGTTCCACTGGAGCAAAGCAGAATACTGCTACCATGAATGCCTTGAGTGCTGGAGATGCATTGATGGTAGAAGACTCTGGTGGAATGCTAAAGAGAGCTCGCAGTGATGCAGAATTACATGCCTTGAATGTGGAGGAGCCAAAACCTCTTGCTAGATCCCAAAGCCATAAGACATTGGGTGAGCATGCTAATCTGGAATCCCTACCTCCCTTGCCAAAATACCATAACCAAAACTTACGAGAGAGTGGTACCTTTAGAGTGAAAGCCACTTATGGGGAAGAAAATATACGGTTCAGCTTGCAACCAAACTGGGGTTTCAGAGAAGTGCAACAAGAGATTGCAAAGCGTTTTAAAATAGATGATGTCAGCAGAATCGATCTCAAGTATTTGGATGATGATTGTGAGTGGGTCCTTTTGACATGCGATGCTGACTTAGAGGAGTGCATAGACATATATAAATCATCTCAAAGCCACACTATCAAAATCTCTCTTCATGAAGCTTCTAAACTGAAATTAGGGAAGCCTGTCCAAAGCACTGCTCCATCCTAACATCATGGCCATCCATAATTATGATCACGATGTTGTGGATCTAGCAGCTTGTCAGATATGGGAGATTTTGGTCAAATAATTACTAGATTAGGTGTTACTTTACTCTGATTTAGTGTAACAGCTGTGGAAACGTATTTTGTACCATAGTGGCGCAAGATAATATTTTGGGAAGTACAGGGAGTGAGATAAGCACTTGGACTTGGCTGCACTGGAATCATGTAATTACATCAATGTTGTTGATGTCTGTAAAACAAATATGAATCTAATAAATATGAGCTGTGCGCGGCTGTGGAATCCTATTTTGTACTACAGAGGCGCAAAATAATATCTTGGGGAGTACAGGGAGTGGAATAAGCGCTTAGACTTGGCTGCACTGGAATCATGTAATTACATCAATGTTCTTGATGTCTGTAAGGCATATGAATGTAATAGGTATGAGCTGTGCACCGCCACACCTGCTTTATTTGTTATCAGGTGTCTGTATTGTATGTTTCTCTGAGGACGTATAATGAAACTTGAAAGTTTACATGAAGGGCTAGATTGCAGAAGCTTATACTTTGATGTCATATGCATGAGTGTATAACAGTGTCATAAGAATGAATCCTCATTATTGTATACTTCTTGTGTATGTGTATCTGTAAGTTCGTATGGGCACACATACATGTATGTGTGTATGAGAACATGCGTGTTACACATGCCAATGTACGTGTTGGGTTTGGGGTGGCGGCAAGGTGCTAGGTGTGTGGTTTTTTTAACAAAAGCTAATGATGCAGATACATGATCAACACTTTTAAAAGATGAAGGCCATAAATTATAAATAATCGAAGTGAAGCTATTGTAATATCAAAATAATTTTTTTTTATTATTATGAGGGTAGTTTAGTACCAGTGGAAGGATAAGTTTCTAGTCTAGAAAGGCTGGACATGAGGAGCAGACCTAGCTCCTGCCTTGAAACAAAATACAATTCTTGATACTTTTCTTGCAAGGCAATTTTTATAACTTGGAAGTCCGAACTCTCACAAGTTCTGTCAGGGCAAGAGACAAAAGAAGGCCAACACTCGCAGTTTTGGAGCATCATTATGGGGACCAAAATTAATAAAAGATTATCTATTGGGACCACAAATTAGTTGAAAACTTTAAGCTTCAGCAATCAATAGATCATATGTATAAACCTGGGACCAGGTGGGCAACAGTTTCAAAGAAACACTTATATTGGAGGAAGAAAAATGTAAGGGGACCAAATCAAGTCCAAAGCTTCAATATAATATCTGAAACTTAGCAGTCTGGCACCGTTACCGAAAATCTGGCAATGAAACTTCATAGAGATTAAAAACCCAGATCCCAACCATTGGATGAATGTAAAGTGGTCCAAGAGGCGAGCTCCATGGCTGAAAACCTGGACAAGAAAACACTAAGCAATATGTGAAATATTATTCACCTAAGAGCAGATAGAACTTGGAGGGTTGACAATCAATGAGGGCAACCCATAGAAACAAATTGAATTTCATAAAAGCCTTCCTTTATAGCTGTCACACTAAGCATATCTGTGTTCTATACAGTAAAAGAACCAGACATAGTATGAAACCTTTACCTAGGTGTTATATTTATAATTCATGTTACAGGTTGAATTGATTAATGTCCTAGAGTTGAATCTACATAATAACCATTTAGTAGCTTGTCAGCAGAAGCTTTGTGATTTTCTTCAGTGCTGCCCTAGTTATATTCAGAAGTATGACAGCATGGCAGGGAAATTTGACTGATGGTAACCGATGCTTTCACAAGCCCACACTGGACACGTCAGGGTGTGACGCACCTGTAAACGATAGAACAGCCAATTATAAGTGGCTGAAAATTAGAAACGGATTATAGGAAGGCGATTTAAGTGAACAGAGACTAGATATATACATACATATCAACTATTGACAAGCAAATAATATATATATATATATATATTTGATAGGAAACAAAACTTTATTAAATATTAAAACAAACAAGAAGAAAAAGGAAAAAACGAGACATTTCATTTGGCTAAGCAATTGTTATTTTACTACCATAGGACACACAAAATAATGTTCCTAGTAGCATGTTTACTTATTAGGAATCCTTAGGAGGGAAAGAGAACTTAATTCCTATTTTCTGATTCCATTATTTACTAAATATGTAAAGAATCAAATTAAATGAACCTCATACTCAAATAAAGAATTAAATTGCTCTTGGAAAGGAAACTGCTTTTCCCCTCCCACTCAAGGAATCAAGTTCCCCTTCCTATAAAATTTAATTCCCATTAATTTCATTATTGATTAGTAAACAAGTCCTAGATGTTTATTGTCATGAAAATGAACTATGATAGAAGAAAGGCGTGAAGTATCACCTTGTGCTGGTCCCAACAAAGCAGTGTTGCTGATGCAGTTTTTCGCATGTGGGCCTATCCTTTTGGGTTTAGTGTAACCATAAAGGCTCTCTGAAAACACAAACCCATGTGTTTGTGCTATATCAGTCCAAGAGTTTGCCTTCCTACTTGCTGTTTCAGTGCTTCTATCGTTGAAAGAACAGTGCGCATGGAAAAACCCTATTTCAAAGCCATTGAAATTATAACAACTTAAGTTTATTTTTACCATTTTGATACCTAAACAACTTAATTTTGTTTTATTTTTTGAGTCTACAATAGATTAAACTACCAATTGCAAACTAAGTACTGCTAGCCATCTTCAAATTATATGGAAACAAATGTGAAAAATAAATTTACATAGTGAAAGTACTATAAGTATACCTAAAGTTCCAACAAATGGTTGTTCAAAGGAGTTTTCAGCTGGTCCTTACAGCACAAATATTGAGTACTGATCTCAAGAAACCATAAACTTAATTACCACCCTCCCAATAATCAAGGAAGTCGTACTTTTGGGGCTGCAAACTTGATATGTCTCCCTGGCCCCAGCCTTTCTGTACTCGCTTAAGAGTTTTCAAAGCAATGATACTGCCATCATCTCTGTCAAAGACAGGTAAAAGGAAAAAATTAGAAATATCATGGACGATTGAGCTAGTGAAATCATACAAAAGCCCGTGACGATTACTAAACACAACAAATACTAATTGGTCATGCTGTTATATTTTGGAATATTTTCTAATCTAGTTTGCCACAGTCTTAATATCCATGATTGCAATTATATAATGAAGGAATGTAGACTAGAACACTGAATGAAGAATCTACTACCTCATAGTATCATTGTAATATAAACATAAACTTGAGTTTGAAAAAGAATTGAAAAACAAACTGAAAGGTTCATAAATGTGGTTAGGATGTCTGTTAAACACTGATTGCTGAGTCAGTTCCAGCAGTAGAGGATTAAGTATTAATATGATTACATTCAATAAAATAATAAATAAACAGGAAATACCCAAGAAAATTTGTTAGTCTAGTAAGTAAAAGAACATGATTACTGGAGAAGTTTCCAATTCAATGAACAATTCACTAAAACGGTTAGGATCAAATATAAATAAGGACTACCTCATCCATACCCATTGAGTTAACATGCATGTCTTCACACCTCTAAATACATACAAAACTATGCAGTTTTTAACTCATTATTTAAAATTTGTTATTTCCTCAAACAATATAACACAAAAAATTCTAAGCATAGACTCATTTTGGCTTCTTCACCAAAAATACAAATAATAAAAAGTCTAAATTTAGCACCAAGAACCAAAAGCCTAACCAGATAAAAATTTTGTAATTCGAAAAGAACACAAACATACCTGTGCACTATACTCTGCCAGTCACTTCCAACATACTTATTTTGTTTTCTGTGGACTAATTCCCCAATATTTCGATGAACCTTATTTGCCACTCTACTGTCCAAAGCCATTTCCATCATCTTCTCTGCAAGTTCGTCAGCCTCACGTTTGTTTCCCCTTTTACCCAAGGCATCGATCACAGGCATAAATGATGCAGGATCGAACCCATATCCCTTAGCCATCATCTTATGTAGAATGCCACAAGCTACCTCGAACTGTTCATCCTTGCAGAGCTTGTCAATGAGATCTTTGTATAGGAAGTTCCCAAAATAAAAAGATCTGTCTAATGAAGCTTCAAATAACTGTTTAGCTTCAGAGACTTCCCCTGCATTAAGTAACTCATTGAAGAATAAACTATAAAGACCTTCATTGTGGCCACATATACTCACAGCAATCTCAAATACCTCCTGTGCTACTCTGAATTCTCGTGCCTCACAGAAGGCTTTTACTAACATTCTGAAAGACGAAATGTTAGGGTAGATGCCCTTTTGCAGCATTTCATCTAGAGAAGAAGTGGCATCTTCAATTTTACCCCCTTCACAAAGACACCTAATTATAGTGTTATAAGTGAAGACATTAGGAGAAATCCCTCTTTCTCTCATCTCATCCATCAGTCCAAAAATTTCAAAAATTTGATTTTTATTTCCCAATCCCAGGATCAGTGAATTATAAGTTTGTAGGCTCTTATTGCAACCTCTTTTCTCCATGTCTTTAAGAACTCGAAATGCAGATGACATTTTTCCCTCTTTACAGAAACTGTGTATAAAAGTATCATAAATTACTGAATCAGGTTGCAAATTCTTCCCCATCATCTCAATAAACTTCCTTTTAGCTTCATCAAGCCTTCCTGCTTTGCATAAACCACTAATGATGGTTGAATATGTAATCAAATCAGGCAAGCATTTCTTCTTGCTGTTACTATCATCAACTAGGCCAATAAATGAGTTCCCTAAGTTACCAAGAGCAGCACTTCCATGATACCACATCTCATTCACAATCTCAATTGCTTTATCCAATTTATCACTGATACATAGACCATGAATTACGATATTAGAGGTTACAATATCTAAACCATAGCCTCTGTCATTCATCCTTCGGAGCAAGTCCTCTGCTTCTGTTATCCTACCCTCTTTATAAAGACTGTGCAGCAAAATGTTGCAAGTATAGGTTGTCGGGAAACATCCATTTCTTATCATATCATGCAAAATATTATTGGCTTCAAATGCCCTCCCTTTGCTGCAGTATCCATGAAGTAAAATACTATAAGTTACAGTATCTGGTGAAATGCCACTGCTGCTCATTAAATTCATCACCGTTCTTGCATCAAACAGCATCCTATTTTTGCACAGCCCATCCATCAAAATGTTATAGGAATGTATAGTGGGTTCCACACCCTTATCTACCATCTCTTTAAGAACTACTTGTGCCTCTAAAAGCTTCCTGTTCTTAATCAAACCCAACAAGTAAATATTATAACTCTCCACCTTCAAAGATCCATAAACTTTTATAATAGACTCAACCAGTGTCTTGGCATCCTCCAACATCCCTTCCTTGCAGAATCCTTCAAGCATCAAATTATACGTTATCATGTTAGGCCGTGGCAGTCCTAACTCTTCATCTATCTGCATATCCCTAAATATCCTAGACGCTTCAAGAACCTTCCCTCCCTTACAAAGAGCCGATATCCTAGAATTGAAAGTCACAACATCTGGAAACAAACCATCCTCTCTCATCCTCTCCACCAACTTCTCTGCATCATCATTCTTACCTTCCCTACAAAAGCTCGAAATCAACGTATTATACACCACCCTGTTCGGCAAAACACCTAAACTCCTCATCAAACCCAACAGCTCCAACCCTTCACTAGCAAGCCCAGCTCTACAATACCCGCGAACCAAGATCCCAAAACTGAACTCATTCGGCCTACAACCCTTCTCAGACATTCTATCAAACAGCTCCCTCGCCTCCTCCAAATGACCCGAATCACAAAGGCCTCGTATCAAAAGATTGAAAGTGTAAGTCTCCGGAGAAACTTCAGCAACAACCAAGTCATTGTACAACCACAGCACACAATCCACGCGCCTCTTCTTGATACAACACTCAAAGAGGACATTATACAAATAGATGGAAGGCGGGTTGTCGGGAAAACGAATTCTCATGGACTTGAACTGCGAGAAAGCTTTATCCAAAAACCCCATCTCGGCTAAGATCCTGACGATGGAAAAGACTGAAGATTGGGGGGTTTTGTAAGAGAGGAGGAGACTGTGAAGAGTGTCGATTTCGTCCAACATGTTGGAGCGAATGAGGATGCGAGTGATGGTGCCTACTTGGTGGAGAGAGGCGTCGGTTGTGGTGGGTGAAGAGAGAATGCGCTTGAAGAGCTGCCATGCTAGTCTTGGATTGCTTATGTTTTTGAGCAGAGCTTCTGTTATCTTTCTGGCGGTTTGGTCCATTCAAACTCAGACTGTTACGTCGAGTTGACGAGATTTTGTCTGTTAACCGAAATAACCGAAATTTGAGTTCAGTTAATTCGGGTGAAATAAACATAAGCGGGTTGATCTACCAATAGATGCACGACTACTGATTTCCATTAAAAATATATCTCAAATATTGAGGGTTCAGTTGAAAATGACCCCTCAGAAAGTTCCTAGTGGAAAACTAATTTGAATAAAAAAATAAACTATCATAAATATTTAAGAATCATGTTTATGACATAATTTGAATCATTATTGATCAACATAAGTTTATATTTTTAAAATCAAATAATTCACCCATATAACTGAAAAAACCCACCCTTTTTACATGATTTTGATCGGCGTAAGTTAATTCCTCGTGTGTCGAGAACGGGCCTGAATATTACATGTTTATCATTACAAATAGGATCTTAGGTAAACTTAAGCAAACATTTGATGATAGAAAGCATAAAACTAGATGAATCACTTATATCACATGATTTTCGTCAACATATGTTTGTCTTCTAACGTTAATAGGCCAAATGAAGTTTTTAATTCTAAAAACTTACGTCAATATTAAACTTTTATCTTTATAAATAAAATTCTGATTGAATTTGAATACAGATGATATAATACAATCGTACAACTAAAAAAACTTATAGTTCTTACATGATTTCAGTCAGTACCAATCAGCGTAAATTAGCATCTTTTTGTGTTGACTGAAGGATCCAACTTAAAATATCACAGTTCTCACATAGTTTCGATCAACTATCAACATAAATTGGCATTAAGATTCAAACTTGGTGATCGAAGCTTTATTTTTACAAATAAGATCTCAATATAACAGATTCATGTTGAGGATTGAGTGATTTTATTGAATTTCAATCGAAATTAAAATCATCTTCTCTAAAACATTCACTTGAACAACAAATGCAAAGAGATTGACGTAAATTGTTTTCCTACAAGTAGTTACATCCGACCAATATTTCATGTATATATGGCAATATGCTAGTTCATTGCATATTGCATATTAAATTATAATGAGAGAAACAAGTATATGAATTTAACTGTCAAATAAGGGGCTGTACATCTACACCAATCAGCTCAAGTTTGATGAAGTAGATGGCTCATCTGTTTGCTGTATCTCAATGATAGCGAGCCTTGATCGTGGACCGAAGACACTCAATACTACCTGAAACCCACAAAACCACAATATTATGCTCAATCCAAAAGCTATGAAGTTACAAGGTAAATTTCTATTAAGCATTTGAAATGATCCCTTGTGCAAAACCGATGAACTTGTCTTGTGGACCAAGTGAAAAAATGAATAAAGATTAAATGCCAAACTAATGTTAAAATTAAGCTTTGACAATATTCTAGTCTTAAGGGCATAAATGTGGTATAAAGAGCAACTCTTGTATCATGAGGTAATGTTTTTTTCAAGGCCTAAAGTCATCTTATTGCATGCAGCAATCCCCTTCCATTGCCATTAAGGGCAGATTATTTGGCATTAGAGCAACCATATTGCAATGCTGGACACTGCAAGTGGAGAGCGCAAATGAACCAAGTAAATTGGTAATGTGGAAATTTGATTAACTTACGGGTAAAAACACAAGCCCATGCAAGAAACCAATCAGAACCAATGCCAAGTACATTTGAAAGTAATAAACCTGCAAAATACAGCAGGGTATAGTTCATATCCATTGTGATACCAAGAATAACCAAAAGCTGAAAGGAAAGTGATGGGTACCACAAAAATTTCAGACTTTGCAAAACAAAGCACAATTACACCAACAAGCTTTGTGAGCGTGATGCCACTGCCAAAGAGCCACCGGAAGAAAAAGAATGAAAACATGAACAGAACAATAATTGATTTATTATTCTTCTGTATAGTTTCTACTGAAAAATAGTTACGGTCTAAGAGATCATTCAATATGTAATTCTACCCAAGTGCTACGAATATCAACACATTTGAACAGAGAAAAAGTCAATAGTCAACCTGAAGACAGAAGCTCCCATGGTACCCAGAGCCTCTTTCGCTCGTTGGCCTCTATCCCCCGGGCTTACCTGCATAAGAGCAGCAGGAATTCCAATGCATTAGCAAGTCATAGAAACTCTAAGAACAGCGTATAGATCCACAGACAGTACATTCCCAGTGCAGCTGGGAAGGTTTGTGAGGTGAAATCAATGTTCAGTAGGAGTTCCGCATGCCCCCCTGGTAATATATGGACCAGACTCATGGAGCAGATGAGTTGTGATCCACAATTAATGATCCAACTCATACCACGAAAATGGGTATGCTAACTATGAATATTAAAAACAAATATCTGGAATCATACAAAACAACAGAATGAAAGTGAATAAGAACAATAAAATGATGCTGCAGTTGATGTTGATACTAACCAAGAAAGCGTGTGTTATATGCACACAAAACTCTACCGCAATCCCAATTGACATTATGAGGTTTACAACAGAGACCGCATTAAGTTGAATATCAAGAATCGCCATTACTCCCTACAAAATCCAAGTAATGAATACAGTACAGAGAGCATTCTATGATCTACGCAATGATTTAAGAAATCAAAAGAAAAATTAATATAGAACATCAAAAAGAAGGAAAAAATGAAACACACAACATTTCATATACCAAGAGGTCCACAACAGTCATCACCAATACAAGTAAAATGATTGCTGAAGTCCACAAACTGCATTTAGAAAGCATTGAATGAACCAAAGTAAGAACAGTGCATTCTAACAAAGGAAAAATTACTTCAAAAGCTAAATAAGAACAAGAGAAAGAACTAAAACCTGGATGTGATAATTAGACAGACGATAAATATTGCACCTGTTATATTTATCAAATGAAATATTCAGTTAATTGAATACAAATTTAATGAAAAAACAAAAATGTAGGTCCTTTCAATATAACAGAAACAAAGTAATACAAATTCAAACAAAGACAATTTAATGAATACAAGATTAAAGTATTTCAACACTGAACTCATTTAATTTGAAAAAGAAAAATAAGAAATCTTTATAACAGAGACTTCCAGGAAAGACAAACACGAAAAAGGAGTACTACAATGTCAAGGTCAGCATCATCTTCATTAATCAAGGGATTTAAAACACCAAACGACTAGTTATTGTATGCTAGAATCTGATGCAATGCAAAAAATGAAAACTGAACAAACAGGAAACAGTATGATGAAAAAACCAGCAATACTCTTATAATAATCACAATAAAAGAACATAAAAAATTAGGGCATGCAGGTTGGTGGGTGGGTGGTTGGTTCATGTGAGAAAAGAGACATTACAAACCAAAACTAGCTTTAAAGACACTGAATTGTTCCTATGATGTTTCGGAATACTGACCAAGTGCTATAGCAATGTTGATCACGGCTACCCTCCAAATATCCAGATATTGCTCAAAGAAAATATAGAACACTGAATATGGAAAGATTTGGATCTGCATCAGAGAAGTAATGTCAGCACAGCACCAGAGAAGTAGAAATGCATGAGACAAAATTCAGAAACTTAATTGAGAAACATATGGAGAAACGTGCAGCAGAACAGCTTTGTTTGGGCTCTCTAGTCATAATCAACCAATATAACTACTTTCCAGACAAGAAATAAAACAATAACCTAGACTAAAAGCATCTCATGTTATTTATGCATGGCAAACAGAGCATTAGACGTGGGCAGATAATATTAACCAGTAAATATATCTAAAAGATGAAACCCAACATTATGTTTTGAAAAATGAAATGAAAAGCAATTTAAAAACTGACATCATCACACACTAGCATTCTAAAAGGAAAAAGATAACATACTACTCCATTATCTTCATGTGAGGAAAATAAGGTCCAGAAATTTGTAATCATGGAAGCTAAAACATATAATTATAATACTGCACGGTTGAATATAAACCTTTAAAGAATCAGAAATTCTTGAGCTGAACTCCCGTGCAGCTCGCAATGAATTGACATAGTCACCCTGTGGAAATTGGCAGCCAAACAAAGTAGCACACTCAACATTACTCACGCAGTGAAAAATACAAGTTACATTTTATTATTAGCACACCACTATACCTGTTTGTTGAGTGGTGTGTGATATGTACGAAACTCTGATGCTTGTATAACACCACCCTCATAACCTGCCAGCAAGTAACAAATAAAGAAACGATATCAGACACTAATCTGATCAGGAGGCTTTGAGCTCATACAGTTAACAGAATACGCATCAAAAGAAGATTATTTGATATAGAAGAATGATATGGATGACCTCACTAACCAGTTAGATCCACACTGCTGCTGTAAGCCCCATGACCACCTTTTGCACAATCAGCAGATGGCAGAGCATTGAGGAACCAGGGAAGTTTCTCCCTGAATTGCACCGTAGAAGGACGACCACTAACCAAATCTGAGTGACGGAAGCACTGTAACCAATAAAGTTGTAAGTCCTGAACCTTATCATTTTATAATTGACAGTCTCTATACAACTGAATAATTAAAAATAACTTGTAGTCTGAAAAATTCATCTATATGATAAAAGAGGGCATTCTAATGCACATTTAGAGAGAGAGAGAGAGAGCAGGGAGGAGATTTACTGTAGTACAGTCTTTGCAGACTCCACCTAAGCCACAAGATCCTTCATCAGGCGAACAGCAAGGCGGCTAGCGAAATAGAAAATTATGTTTTAGCAATCTAATCTTCATCATTTAATAAACATCTAAAAATTTCAAAGGTACTATTTACTACTAGAACAAAAGTTCTTAAATGTTTAATGAAATCATGATACATAAATATGGAAACTAATCATTATCTAACGAACAACATAAAAGTAAACAAAATCATATATAACTACACTATCAAGATGGAAATGAAATTGGAGCAGCTTGTGGGTTTGAGTGTTGCGTGAGGGTGTCTAGGTTTATTGAGATAGTACACATACAAACGTGTGTGAAAGTAAGAGTAGGGAGGTTTTAAAATAATGTCACATAGTAGAGAAAACTGAGAAGATAATCAGTTATGAAGAGCTCTTCTAGTCAAGCACCAACCTGGTCATCAGGTGGACAATAGGTCCCATTCGTAAACTTCCTACAGCAACCAAAGGCCTCAGGAGATAACCATACAAGAAAGTCATCAAGCCAAGAAGCAGCTGGCTTTGCAATGTGGCTTGACTCTGGAGTTAATGATGCTCTTGATATCTGCGCAGAACAAAAGAAAGACATAATGTACAGAGAAAAGAATGAATTTAAACAGAAGATGAGAGACCAATTTAGTTGCAGCTTATGACTGTATTTTCACATAGTGGGATTAGGATCACTTTCTTTTGTTTGGTAAAGAATAAACAAAACCCAATCAAGCTACAAAAATATGTTAACTTCAGGTTATATCAACTAGTAAACATTTAATAATTAATATCTTGTACGCGGCTCATAAAGGCATACATTGAGCCAGGAATTTTTACATGGATATGTCACATGTCTTGAGGAGTACTTATGACATCTGGTGTTGATGTGAATGATAACTGGCCACTGCATTACCTCATTCAAAAGAGAGTTTGAATCACACTGGCTGATGGAGCATAACTTGTTTGTGTCTCTTGATTCCAAGCTGCATGTGGAAGCAATTTAACATCATAGCAAACAACCAGATGAACCTTAAAAGTGAATTGTTGTTTTTATTCAACAGAGATTTTAGTTTTTCCATAACCTAAGAATATGAATTTGCCTTTTCAAGTACTAGGCCAAAGATAACATAAACTATACCTACAAAAAGTTTAAGCAAAACACCTCTATCCATCAAAGACTATAATTTATAATAAATAGTAGGATTATTAAATCTGTTCAGAAAAAAAGTTGACTTATAGTAGAACATGGAATTTAATAAGATTGAAGTGAAAAATAAAAAGCATGAAACAACCGGCTGATACCTGTAGTTGTAGTTCTTTACGACAAAATATAAGGGAGGCCCAACTCTAAGATATTCTGAGACATTGTTAAAATACCCCTGATGCAAATAAGATCTTGGTGGTAAGGAGGTCCTATTTCAGCATAACAGAAAACGTAATCCAATTCCTGAAAACAGAGAAATCAGATAGGAGTGAACTAAACCTGAAGGTAAGAGTCTCGAGGAAGAACAACCTTTTGCTCCAAACCAGTTTCAATCCTTGTAGATAGTGCCTATGAAAGATAAAAGGTCGAAATTATTACAAGGGAAACTCCTGAACAATAATGCATATAAAGAAAGTCACTCGGGAGCAAAGTACTGGTTTAAAATATGAGAAACTTACAATGCTTGCCAAAGAAAAAGCAAGAAAGACAGCAATGACCACCATTTTCACTCCCCAAAGTCCAAGAACTGGTGCATGAACTTCCTAAAATATGGTAATGAAGCTTTCAAAGAGAAGGCATGAGAAAATATATGATTTCTCAAGTTTTCCCCTTATGAAATTCACATTTTCAATATATCTTCATTACAATCATAAAACAAATTCTCTTTTTCTGATCAAAAACTACTTTGTACTAACAGAAACGAGGAAGACCACCTTACAAAATATACAAAATAGTGTCTGCATTATCCAATATTTTCAATAATTCCAAAAAATCTAACCTTCATATATCGAGCCAGTAGTCCAGATGATCTTTGATCAATGCCTGGACTTCCACCAAAACAGTTGAACAGAATTAATTCTAGTTTAAAGAGAGAAAGTCTAATATTATAATGTTATATATATAATTAATTAAAAAAAAAAAAAAGCGCACCAGATATACCTACAAACATATAATGATGTTAAAAACAATACCTTCATCATAATCTCCACGAGATGAAGGAATTTTTATACATGGAAAACAGTCAATCCTGTTATCCTCGGCTCGCAAACAATCAAAAACTATCAGTGCAACAAAGGCAGTAACTTGCAGAAGAAAGTCCAGTAGAACAGCCAAGGCTACAGGAAAATCAGCATATGTGAAGGTCAGAGCTAACCATACAAAAACTATCAAAGTCAATCTAATGAGTATGAAAGAAAGAAATTTTGGACCTGCAAACATGGAGAAGACACGGCATGCTGGCATAGGAATGAAACTACCAACTGCAAATGCCAGAATCTCAGATAAGCTAGCAAGTGTTATGGAAGGACCAACTTCACCCAGTGCATTACTTATTCGTCCTTCTAAAGGTAACTCCGATGGTTGCCGTTTTACAGCATGAACCAATATACACATATTATCCACTCCGACCTAATTAAATTTTACAAGCACAGAGAAACGAATAAATAAATAAAATAACTGTCACTGCTAAAGCATGTATATTGATCGAGAATATAATATATAGAACAATAACAAAGAAAGGCCAATACCACAGAATCTAAATAATTGATCTGCCTACATGGAAACACAATTTTAACATAAAAATAGAGCAAGCTTCATGAAGTTGGCATACAAACAATTACATATCTAATAATTAGAAACGAATAAATAAATAAAATAACTGTCACTGCTAAAGCATGTATATTGATCGAGAATATAATATATAGAACAATAACAAAGAAAGGCCAATACCACAGAATCTAAATAATTGATCTGCCTACATGGAAACACAATTTTAACATAAAAATAGAGCAAGCTTCATGAAGTTGGCATACATACAATTACATATCTAATAATTAGTTCCTAGAAAGGACTACAAGAAACGCATTCATAAGTCTGTCTGCTCTTTACCCTTTCCCATGATGTCAAAGATAACATAATAATGAACTTACCGCTAAGACAAGGAAAGGAATAACTTCCATTATAATTAATGTAGATTTAACTCCGACAGCACTGAAAAATCCAACAGATCCAAGGACAGAAAGCACAACAAGTATAACCCCAGAAAGACCAAGCAACACCTGGATACCATTGGATCAAGATATCAGTTATATACACTGATTAGCAGCAAAAATAAGTTGCAAGGAATAGACAAAAAAAAAAAGGCAATATACACAAGTATGAACCTCGAAAAGTATATTATGTAGAGTAAAATATTTTATGAAAAATTTTTCATATACACAAGTATGAACCTGGAAAAGTATACCATATAGAGTAGAATATTTTATTAAAAATTTTTCATACTTCGCATTCTACAAATACTTGATGTGCCTTGGCAACATTTCCATTCATTAAAATGGTGCCTAACCCAAAGCCAACCATGAAACATAAAACATTCTATCTCTATAACTTTGGCAATTGATTTACAAAGAATAGCTCCAAAACTTTCTCTATTGTAGGCCAAATCCCATTATCTACATGTTACATTTAATGCTAATAGATAATTGATAAAGCTATCATCAGCAAACATGGGCATAGACATCTAAGCAAAGTCAGGGAAGTACCAGTGACCATCCAATGCTAAAAGTCACATTCCAGCAAAAGACAAGCATAACTTTATTATAAAAAAGAAATAGCAGAAAAGAACAAAGTTATACCTTTGAGGAGACGTAGAAAGTTAATAAGCGAGGTGCATCTCCCAGTGTCACAGATATGTAGGCAAACATTACAAGATAACTTGCCTGAGATGAAGATGAACAGAAAGAGAGAAATGAATAAGAAAATGATTCATCAAAAACAATGACCAATCAATCAAATCAGTACAAGAACCAAATGTAAGGATTGATCTCAAAGAAAGTGACTAATGGGAAGAGGATTTTTCCTCAGAGACGTACTACTATTGTGATGACATCAGCAGTGCTTTCTCTTTTCAATTCTTCCTCAATTGAACTTTCAGATGAAAATGAAATAGTAAGATTGCTAGACTGCACCATTGTCACCAGCTCCTCCTATCAATTTCAAATTGATAAAAATTAATCGTGCATTGAACCATCTAAAATAGAGTGATGCATGTGAAAAGCAAATACCGCCCCCATGTCCCAAAAAAAAAATGCAACCATCTCTAACTTAGCAGTATACCCCACATTCTGGCCTCTGCTCTGGGTACATTGAAATTAGATTATTTCTCTTTTTTATTTTCTTGGTTTAAGTCAAGCTACTTTTACTTCCAGTCACATCACCAGCTTGCAAATAAAGATTTGTGAGCAACGTCTCATAGAAACCTGAAAACACCACTCCTTTAGAGACTAAATGCACATTTCATGATTATCCTATAAATCATAGTTTCCTTCCCCAAACAACCAGGAATCCTGATTAAACTTCACTGGTCAACTTCAGGACTCGGGAGAAAACATTCATAGACATCACTTAAAATCTTTCACACTATACTAATCATATTCTTAAAGAGTGTATCCTACATATAGTTATAGGTGTCAAGCACAAATTATATCGTAGAGATGGCAAAAGCTCATGAGAGAAAAGTAAACTTATCAAATACTAAAATAGCTTCACTTGTTAACAACACATCAAAGGAAGGTGCCCATACCTTTACTAACTGAATGAAAGCTTTTTCCCAAGCAACTGCCATTCCATTCATGTCACTTGTTTCATCCATTGCATTATTGACTGGATAGGTAACTATAAATGCTGAAGCCTGAATGGAAACAGCATCAAAGGGTTAGGATATAAGCAAATTTCTAGGAGAAATATGAAAATATTACCTCAGAATAATTGTTCCCAGAAAACCCTCCTAAAACAGTGCTCGGATCAAGCGGGGCCTTGAACGCACTCATACATGTGTCTGTAGAAGCATAATGCTGAAGTTGGGAAGATGCAGGGGGAGAAAAAAAATCCCATAAGCATTTTTAATAAAGAAAATTTCAGTAACAATCATGAATCAATAGTAAGCTTTAAATGGACCAGAAGTAGATTGTCTTCAACTTATGAATAAAATTAGATTTGTGAACTGTGATAAATAAAATATAATAAATCATCATACTCAAGACACTACTAGTACAAATAAAAGTATGTCATATGAAAACAAACAACATTTTAACGAACAATTTATTCTCATATTTCCCATAACTTATATCACTGTAATCATTTCTGTAAACTCAATCGTTTTTCCAGCCAAAATTCTAGAACAAATTGGCAGTTGCAGCTATAACATAGAGCAAGACCAGTACTTTGCCAACAGCTCCACCGGAAAAAACAGTAAGCCAATTCCATAGATAACTATAGGATCCTCCCACACAAATATACATCAAGCCATAATCTGTATTAGTGCTTTCAAACAAACAGTTTGGCTACATGGCAAAAACAAGATGTTCAATAATGCATACCTGAAAACAATACTCGGCATGTGGAACTCCTCCATACGCGTCATAGTTTTCAGGGTCCATCTTAAAATACTATCCAAAAATAAATGCATTAATTAATTAAGAGGTTCAAGAACAATGATGTAAATAACCTAATTGATAGGCACTAAACATATAATAACACAATCACAAATATACCAACAACAAAACTATACACATAAAACCTCAGCCTTGCCCGGAGGCAAGACTCTACCCACAATCCACTTTGTCAACTACGTACACTCAGTAAGACACTTCAGCACAAAAACATAATGAAGGAAAACTATTGAAAACCTGCAGAACACTCTGTGTGGCACAGTCTTGGCCAAGTGGCTTTAAGCAAATATCAGTTAAGGATACCAATGAACCAGAATAATTTGCACGAAGTCCATCAACCTGTCGTGAGCAAAGAAAAGAGATAAATCAATTTTTAGGACTAATTATGTTAAGAAAGTACCAAAATTAAGTGTTATCCTTCAAATAAAACATATTTGAAATCGACATTAATGTTCAGATGGCATTTGAAAAATAAAAGCAAGTGTAAATAGTACCTTGTTTTGTATTTCAAAGAGTAACTGAATGTTATCCTTTGTTACGATACTGGGATGCTTGCCACCATTCTTTCGATCAGGTAAGGTTGCTAATATAACCTTAATTATATACAAAATGAAAAATAACTGATGCAGCGGAAATTTTGTTTTGAAATCGAAACGAATAAACAGTAAAGAAATGATAAAACTAAAACATAAATTTTATTATCACTTAAGAAAATAATCATTAACATACTAAACTCAAATAAATCAAATCCTTTTATAATGGTTGTAATCCTAAAACTATTAGAATTAAGAATTCTAATTGACTCTTAATTTTTTAATTTAAAACTAATTAAAACTAGAAAACTTAACCTTAAGGAAATCTAAATTCTATTTTTATAAAAGCTCTATTTTCTAATCTTGTCTTACATCAAATCCCCTCCTCTTGAAAAAACTCACCCTTGAGTTTTGACTCAGCCATGTCGTAACTTCTAATAAACAACTACTTCCCCTTCATCTTCTGCAGTAAACTCAGCCCCTTCGTAAAAATCATCATCTTCTACAAAGTAGCCCACCGTTTTTTCTTCCTCAACAAAATTAACGGTCCTTCGATTAGGGCAGTTATTCGAAAGATGTCTAAGTTGATTGCATCTAAAGCATTTGCCTAGATTAGGTCGCGCATAGGGGTTAGGATTGGTTTGATGCGGCTATTGATTTGGTACTATTGCTCAATTAGGGATAACACTTGAACTTTGTCCTTGTTCTGGAGTCTGAGGCGCAGGAGTGAATTTAGAGTTGTTCTCACTATTATCTAAAACCAAAAAATGAAGGAAGAAATAATTTCTTTATTATCATACAACATTGAGAATACAACACTATATACAGAAACTATATCTCTATTTTTGGTAACTAATCACCTATATAAGAAGTTCCTAAAGACTAGAAAATTAAACTAATCAACCCACAATTCAAGTTAATCTAAAAATAAGAAAGGAAAAATACAATCAATATTCCAACAATCATGAGATTTTATTCTTGATTTCCAACACTCCCCCTCAAGCTGGTAAATAAATGTCTATGATTCCCAGCTTGGAAACACAAGAATCAAACTTGATTTTTGAAGAGCCTTGATAAGAATATTAGCTTCTTGAGATTTAGTAGGAATGTATGAAAGATCTATACTCCCATTCTCTATCTCTGTCTTAATGAAGTTCCTATCGATTCTCACATGCTTCATCCTGTCATGTTGAACTAGGTTATGAACCACACTGATGGCTGACTTGCTGTCACTGTGCAACTCCATAGGGCCAGTTATAGGCATGTTCAGATCTACCAGTAGTCTCTGTATCCAAATAAGCTCACATATTGCTTGGGCTATAGCTCTATACTCAGCTTCTGCACTGTTCCTAGCAACTACTGATTGATTCTTGCTCCTCCAAGTCACGAGATTTCCCCACACTTTTGTACAATAACCTATGGTTGATTTGCTATCTTCGACGGCACCTGCCCAATCTACATTGGAGAAACCAACTACATCTCTAGCTTCATTCTTTTTGAACAACAAACCCTTACTAGGACTTCCTTTAAGGTATCGCAAAATTTGATTAGCTGCTTCCATATGCCTTTTAGTGGGAGCATGCATAAACTGACTAACAACACTCACACTAAAACCAATATCAGGTCTTGTGAGTGACAGATAAATTAGTTTTCCCACCAAGTGTTGATAGCTTTCTCGATTAACTGGAGGATCTTCTTCAGATATCTGATCCAATGCCGTTCTAAGGGTGTGCTAGCTGGCTTACACCCGAGTTTCCCTGTCTCCTTAAGAAGATCAAGTGTGTACTTACATTGGGATATGAAGATTCCCTTCTGACTTCTTGCAATCTCCATTCCGAGGAAGTATTTAAGAGCCCCAAGATCTTTTACTCTGAATTCGGTTTGAAGTTTCCCTTTAAGATTCATGATCTCTACCTCATCATCTCCTGTGATCACCATATCATCCACATACACTATCAGAATGGCTTGCTTACCAGATTCACTCCTTTTTACAAACAGAGTATGATCTGCTTGTCCCTGTGTATAACCAAGTTGCTTCATCACCATACTAAATCGAGTAAACTAGGCTCTTGGAGATTGTTTCAGACCATAGAGAGACTTTTTTAACTTGCATACTTTGTCTGGATGTTCCTATGTCTCAAAACCTGGAGGAAGTCTCATATATACCTCTTCTTCAAGAGTGTCATTGAGAAAGACATTTTTTATGTCAAGTTGGTGTAGTTTCCAATCCAAGTTTGTAGCTAGAGACAAAAAGACTTTGATGGAATTAAGTTTGGCAACTGGAGCAAACGTTTCTTCCTAGTCAATGTCATATGTTTGTGTGAAACCTTGTGCTACAAGTCTCGCCTTATATCTGTCAACAGTTCCATCAGGTCTATATTTAACTGTAAATATCCACTTACTGCCCACGACTCGTTTTCCTTTTGGTAGCTTCACAAGTTCCCAAGTGTCATTACCATCTAGAGCCTTTATTTCTTCTATCACAGCAGCCTTCCAATTCGAATCCTGAAATCCTTCATAAACATTTCTCGGAATTTGAATCTTATCAACTTCAGTAACAAATGCTTTGAAATTCCTTGACAGCTTGGAATATGTGAGATAATTTGAAATCGGATATCTTGGGTTTCTAGTACAAGACCTTACCCCTTTCCATAGAGCAATGAGAATATCTAACTCATTGACCTCATTCACTTCCTCCTCACCTATCCTGGCCTCGTCTTGATCACTCACCTCATTTACTTCCTCCTCCTCACCTGTCTCAGCCTTCTCTTGATTGTCCATAGTAGGTGGACCTATCACTGGTTTGGGTTCTTGTTCGTGCATGGGAGGTCGTGGTCTCCTTGAATAAACCAAAATTGGGTTCTTACCTGTAGTGTTGATTTCTCCCCCTTGACCTAAATCACTACCATCCATAACAGACTCGAACAGGGTAGGAATAGTGTTTGGAATGGTCAAGAAAGGTATCGAAAAAGCAGGATCCCAATATTGGTCTCACTAGTTATGATACTCCCCTTGGAAACTAACTTGGGAATAAAAATTTTGATCTTCGAAAAAAGTTACATCACAAGAGACTAGAAACTGTTTGGAGGACGGATAATAACATTTGTAACCTTTTTGTTTTGAGGAATAACCAAGGAACACACATTTTAAAGCTTTGAGATCCCGAGTTGGTTGATTATTATGGACAAAAACAACACATCCGAAGACTCGAAGTGGAAGAGAATTAGAGACGTGAGAAGAAGGAAAGACTGACATCAACTCACTGAAAGGAGTTCTATACTGGAGCACTTTGGATGGAAGACAGTTAATTAGATATGCAGAAGTTAGAATAGCATCCCCCCAAAATGAATGTGGAACATTACTATAAAACATAATTGACCTAGCAACCTCAAGTAAGTGACAATTTTTCTTCTCTGCAACTCCATTTTGTTGAGGAGTATATGCACATGAACTTTGCTGGTGTATCCCATGATCATTGAGATATGTATTTTAATTCATGAGAAAAATACTCCCTACCATTGTCTGTTCAAAGAATGTGAATAAAAGACTAAAACACATTTGTCACAAGTTTATGAAAATGTTTAAAGATATTAGTCACTTCTAATTTTTCACACATAAGATAAACCCAACTGACTCTAGTATGATCATCAATGAAAGTAACAAACCACCTTTCTCCCGTTAAATTTCATACTCTAGATGGTCCCCATAAATCACTATGAATCAAATGAAATGGTGTTGATGGTTTATATTTGTGAGGTGGATGAGATGTACGAGTTTGTTTTGCAAGAATACAATGATCACAACTAAAAGATAAAGAGTCTTTATTAATAAACAAATGAGGATACAAATGCTTTAAATATGAAAAACTAGGATGACCCAATCTATTGTGCCAAAGTTTGACATTTGACTCGGAAAATGAAGAAAAAACAGTAGATGAATTCAGTGGGGAGGAAGAATCAACACCCGTCGAATAATAGAGGCCATTTCACTCAACACTCCCAATCGTCCTCTTCAGTGACAAATCCTAAAATTCACAATATTAAGGAAACAATGTTACGGAACAATTTAAATCTCTAGTTATTTTGCTCACCAAAATTAAATTACACTTCAACTCAAGAACATGAAGAACCGAATTCAAGTTCAAACCACAAACTTCCATATCACCTCTCCCTGCTGCCTTACATATTGTACCATTTGCAACAGTAATGCCAATATTTTCTGTACAAGATTTATAATTAAGGAATCTTGTACTTGAGCCTGTCATATGATCAGATGCACCTGTATCTACTATCCAAGCATCCTGTGGACTTTTGTGAGAGAGGAATGAAAAAATACCTTTGTGAGCTATTAGAGCAGTGAAACCTGATGAGGTGGGGTTGATTTCTTTGGCAATGGATGAAGAACTTAATCATTTTTGGAGAACTTCCATCTGTTCTGCTATAAATGGTTGAGAAGTGGCACTAGTTGCTGCCTCTGCTATGTAAACGATCTTGTTGTTCACTCGCTGACTTCGTGGCTTCCTATCAGCTGGTTTACCATAGAGATTCCAGCATGTATCCTTGGTATGATATGGCTTCTTACAATGATCACACCATAGTTGTTTCCCAGTTTGAGTCTTTGAATTATTACCTACATACCGAGCAGCAACCAAGGCTGACCCTTATACTTTTGTTGTTAAGTTCTGAGACAAGGAAGACATCACTTTCTTCCTGGTTTCCTCACGCCTGACTTCTGCAAAAACTTCATTCAGCGTGGGCAATGGCTTCATACCAAGTATACGTCCTCTGACCTCATCAAGTTCATGATTTAATCCTTGTAAAAAATCAAATATCCGATCCTTCTCCAACATTTTGTTGTACATTATTCCATCCTCAGAACATTTCCAAGTTATATTGTAGAACAAGTCTATTTCCTGCCACAATTCCAAAAGAATGTTAAAGTACTCTGTGACTGTAGACGTACCTTGTCGAGTATTGCGAAGAGTAGATCGAATTTCAAAACTTTGTGAGTTGTTTTCAATATCATAATACATCTTTTTCACTGCATCTCATATTTCCTTTGCTGTTTGACAAGACAGGTAGCGGCGTCCAATTTTGAGATCCATTGAATTAATTAGCCACACCATTACAATCGAGGTTTCTACCTCCCACTTGTTGTAAATGGCAAAACCTGACTCTGGTGTTGCAGTGGCTTCTGTCAGGTACCCCATCTTGCCTCTACCCTTGATTACCAATAAAATTGACTGATACTATTCTCTGAAATTACTACCATTCAGTTTGTGTGTGGTTATTTATATTGAAGGATGTTCAGGATGGCTATGGACAATAGATAATTAAGGGCTTACCACAATTGAATCAAAATAAGATTCTGCTGTGGAGGAGTTTGTGCTTGTCATTTTGCTAGTTGACACAAACTTGTCAATACAAGAAATATTCCAGCTTTGATACCATAAAACCAAAAAATGAAGGAAGAAATAATTTCTTTCTTTATCATACAACATTATATACAGAAACTATATCTCTATTTTTGATAACTAATAACCTCTATAAGAAATTCCTAAAGACTAGAGAATTAAACTAGTCAACCCACAATTCAAGCTAATCTAGAAATAAGAAAGGAAAAAAATAAGAAAAAAAAATACAATCAATATTCTAACAATCATGAGATTTTATTCTTGATTTCCAACATTATCAGTCGTTGTAGACTCCCTTGGAGTGGTTGAAATATCTAGAACGTATGTTCAAAAACTACTCAAACTCTTATTAATTGACCGGTTTAATTGAGTCTCAACTTTCAAAGCCAAATTGATTGCATCACTTAATGTCCAGACGTTGTGGAAAGCTAACTTATCCTGAATATCCAATCTCAAACCTCCGATATATCTAGCCACTTGTTGATCCACAGTTTCCATCAAGTTACACCTAGCACTTAATCGATAAAACTCTTCGGTATATTCTGTAACTTTCCTATTCATCTATCGGCAATTCTGAAACTGTTAATATAGGAATTGTTCGTAATCAGGAGGAAGAAATCGCTGTTTAAGCAATCACTATATCTTTGCCTATGTTCGAACACGTTGCTTTCCTTGTCTTCACCGGTTAAACTGCAACTGTTCCCACCAAGCTGCAGCTCCTCCTTTTAACTTATACGCCACGATCTTAACTTGTCGCTCCCTGGGGATCTCTGAATAATCAAAAAATTGTTCAACACTATACACCCAATCAAGGAAGTCCTCAATGTGTAATCGACCATCGAAAGTGGGTAAGTCCATCTTCATCTTGTAATTTTGTCGATCATGGCGATAATGAACGTTCATAAAGGCGTTATGTTCATTCTTGAAAGTGTTGTTGACTGTATTGGCATTATCCTCTTCTTTCGAAGAATAATCAAAGCCTCCAACGAGTTCAAATCCTCTCGCACCACCTCTATGGGCTATTTGGTGTCTCCTTGAGCGTTGTGCCATCCGAAAACAACTCGATTACCCCTCTGATATGCATGAACTGCATCAGGTCGGTGTGGTTGAGGTCGGGTCAAAGCTGCTGGGTCGCGGATCCCTCCAAACCTGCCCCTTCTATCGTCGTTTGGACCTATGTCACCGCCGATATGGGTCGTCGGCCTCCGTTGTCACTCTTCCAACCTCGGCTGACCCCGATCTGGACCAGGTAACGTGCATCTACATGACTAGGCTACGAAACAGGTCACGAAGGCTTGGGTTTCTCGGGTTTTGAAGTGGGTCGCATGGATTCCATGGATTCCGAGACTGATTGATCGGATCTCAGGGGTCTAAGCACTGAATCGGACCTGCACGCGGAGCTGGAGGGGCCGTTGGACCTATATATAAGTCAGGAAGGCTTGGTCGCAAATCAAGATAGAAAACGGGTTGCATGGGTTGGTTGCTCAGATCCGGGTCGCGCGTGGGTTCTCCACTCAAATCTGAGTCGGCAGGTCACGGCCATCCAAACTCTGGGCTCTGTCGCCTGCTGTCATCTTCGACGTCCTCGTCGGCAGTCGCCGTCCGGCCACCTGGTGAAGTCAAGTTGACGCTCGCCGGCAACTCGTCTAACTTCGAGAGTCAACGTAGCAAGAGTTTGCTGAAGACTTCGAAGCGTTTCGTCCACTCCATCGAGTCATTGCTCGATCATTGCGAACTGTCGTTCATTGTCGGGAGTTCGTTGTCCACTTAAACCAATTTCAGCCATCAGCTGAGGGCAAACTACGCTCTAATATCAATTTTGGTGCAGCGGAAGTTTTGTTTCGAAATCGAAACGAATAAACAGTAAAGAAATGATAAAACCAAAACATAAATTTTATTATCACTCAAGAAAATAATCATTGACATACTAAACTCAAACAAACCAAATCCTTTTATAATGGTTCTAATCCTAAAACTATTAGAATTAGGAATCCTAATTGACTCTTATCTTTTTAATTTAAAACTAATTAAAACTAGAAAACTTAACCTTAAGGAAATCTAAATTTTGTTTCTATAAAAGCTTTATTTTCTAATCTTGTCCTACATCAACAACAGACTGCAAATGGCAAAAATTTAGTGCTTTTTCCCTCATATTACATGTTAGGGACATCAAAGAGGAGCAAGTAGAGCCAAACAGAATTTCTCTCTTTCATATACACACATTAAACATACAAATCGGCAACTAAATCATGAGAAATTACACATATTACAAATGGAGAAAGGACAAAATGAAAATAAAAAACCTGTTCAATTCTGTAAAAAGGAGCAAGGTGGCTGTCAAAGAATTGTTTCTCTTCTGCTGCTCTACTCCCATGACCTACCCACAACTATATAGTTACATCTGTCAAGCCTTGACCATTATTTAGATTCAACATGCATTATTTACAAATTAAGTCACATTATAATCTCTTGCACACAACTCAAAAAGTTATAAAGTAGCCAATGTGATACCTTTTCTGGCCGTGTCTCCACCTTGAAATGAATGAGACCTAGACAAAGCACAAGAACAATTGCCAATGAGGTGCATAGCACTAGAGTGGGATTCCTCGCAACCCATGTTCCGTACATCCTGTTCACAGAATAATAAATTAATTCAGTAAACTGTCATATTCTGCTAGTAATAGTAAAAGAATTGACCTGTAAAAGCTCGACATGCATCCTTGAAAATAAGAAAGCTGCATGCCTTTTGTCACCCGAGGATCTATAACATTTGCCTGTCAGTCAATCATGACACAAGGCATACGATTTAATTAGCCAATAATTCCAACAACATAGAGATAACAGCACATGGAAAATACCCAAAAAAATAATAATAATAAAAAGGAGCACATACAAAAATTAATTACATAACAACAAAATGTACAAAAAGGCACATTTTGTAGAAGCAAGATTCAATAGCAGCAAAACCATAGGTTATCAAAAGAAGGGGTAAAAAGAATGAAAGCGTAGAAGAGGGAAAAACAAAAGCATTCTTCATGAAATAACTCAAGCAATAGTTTCCAGAAAAATTCAGCCTTCATTGATAAAGAATTTAAATGTCAAATCAGAAAAAATAAATAAATAAATAAAAACAAAGAATACCATGCAAGCTCACAATTAAAGTAACAGTTCAAGTCTGAAAATGAAATGCCACACATCAAATAACATTCAAGTCAAATTCACCTTCAATGAAAGGTTCTCATCATCAGTTGACTTTAACAATGGCTCCACAGTGGATGTTGGTGCCCTCCTTTCTCTTGTCCTTTGAAACAAACTCCATCCAAAAAATGCAGATACCAAAAGGATATACACAATCACTACCAAAATTTCAACACATTTGACCTACAAACAGCAATTGATAGCACCAAGTAAATGATATACCACATAAATTGATTCCATGATATCATGATGCCATTAACATTGTTAACCACAGGCCTATGACTGAAACAAAAAGTAGAAGACGAGGCAGAAGAAGGAAAAAAATATTAACAAAAAGAGTGATTTATATTGCATCAACTCCAACCTTAAGAGACCCGACTCTAATTGAGCAGGTTTCTTTTCTTTGTGGAGAAGGAGGTTCAGAACTTGAACACACAGGTGACAAAGGACAATCACCACAAGAGCAGCCTAGTGAAGTGTCACCACATGAATAAACTGATACATTCATAAGCTCCATGCCAGATGACTCAGGAATGTTTAGCTTAAAATTAATGGCATATGGTGAACCAGGCATTCCAGGGGCAGCTTTCTGGCCAATAAAAGCAAACCATTCTGGCAAAAACAACAGTAAATAAATACACTTAGAAAACAGAGAAAAATCAAACAAATGCCAAGTACAGATGGTATTAGTATGAAACTTCACCAGAACATACTACAACAAGAGTAACCCACTCGCACTAAATGTTCTTAAACCACACTTTGAACTCCCTGAAGTCCAGATTCCTCCCATAGATAAGAATGAGTATATTGAAAGGAGTATGATATCAAAATCATATGCTCAAATGAGTGCATAAACATTATTAAATATAATAGTTTATTTTCCTTTTATTTTAAATAGGAAACAAAATATTTTCTTGCAAGTGTACTAATTTTGTCATTCGTTTTTTTTCTTTAAGTCAGATTCATACTGTCATACGGAAACCTGGACAGGCAGGCTTCAGATGGCATAATGATTCCTACTCCACTGTGACGATCATCCTCGTCCCCCTTGGCATAATCCTTTTCAGCCAATCACTTCTCCAATTTAGTTTATTTTGTTATTCTCATATAGCCAAATCTAAGCTATGTTCCCAGCAACTGCACATAGCTTGGACAAGGTTTTCACGAGTACAGTGACACAATCTTCATATGATAACATATCAAAGTATACTCCCATGTTCGCTACAATTAATATTATCAATCACCTGGAAATCACTAATCGGTCTCTAGTCTCTACACATTCCGAACAAAGATTCCACTTACTAGGTGATTTGGTGGTTTATTAAAAAAGAAATAAAAGGAATAGTACAAAAGGGAGAGAATATATGGAATGAAATTTAAAATCTAAAGACATGACACTTGAACAGCAAAGATGAGGTTAAATGTTTGGTCAACATTGACAGAAGTTTGATATAGCCACCAGAAAAAGTAGAACACCTTTAAAATTTTTAGCACCAGCACCAATGAAATCTATGGCTCGAGTATTCATAGTCCCAAACTTTACATCCTTGCAGGAGTTATAGAGCTCTTCTCCAAAAGTATTGCTTACATAATAGTCAATACCATCCACAGTCAAATTGCCATTTATCTGGAATGAAAAGTATTGTTAAAAGGTGATGCTCCTGCTACAACAATAAAGTAAAGTGGCAGTTCATATCTGAGAAAAACCATCAATATTGCCTGAAAAAAACAATAATACAGTTCAATGACGATGATTGTAAATCTGTGATCCCAAAATTCTGTGAAGTTCCCTCCTTTTTTTATTTTTCGTAACTGGAAAGCAGCAATCATGTGCAGAAAGAATGTTCATATGTGCAGTATTTTGTTTTTGATGTTCTGCATTTACCAACCCTACCCCAGTTCACTTAATTTTTTTTTTTTTTTTTAATTTTTATTTCAAAAATAGAGCACTTCAGCAACATATGAAAACTTAGTGAAGTAGGGGAAAGATGAGTAGGTCTGGTCGTTTTTCTCATTTAGCTAAGCAAATTAGGATTGAGAGCAAGTTGTTTTCTTTAGAATTTGATGAGCCTTTGGCTGGAAGTGTAATCAAGCTCTTGGAGAGGAATAGTCTCATTTAGCTAAGCAAATTAGGATTGAGAGTAAGTTGTTTTCTTTAGAATTTGATGAGCCTTTGGCTGGAAGTGTAATCAAGCTCTTGGAGAGGAATAGTCACCGTGTTTTTGAGTTGAAGGTGGGTTTGGATTGTGCTTTCTGGCTAGGGAACAGCTTGTTAGAAGCAGCTTGAAATGTCAATGATAGGAAATTTTTCCGCATCCGTAGGCTCAATATGTATCAGCTATGGATTAACCATTTTGAAAACAACAACGGAGCTTTCTTAAAAGTCTCTTTAGTTGTTGACAAATCGGGCCTGAAGAACATCATTATTCCGATAGGAATCAATGCTGTTGGGTGGTCTGATTTTGCAAAGATGATTTTAGGCACCTTCTCTTCAGGTGGTAAGATAGGTTCTGAGGTGGAGAATAAGTCTGATAGGGTCAGAAGAATGAAGAGTGGTGCTCTCGTTAGGAAGGTTGGTGAAAATGACAGTGAGATAAGGAAGTCTGAAGGAGTTAAGAGGGAGCAAGTTTCGCTGAATGTCTTGTGCATGGTGAATGGATTAGAGCAGTGGTCTGTACCAAGGCGGTCGGATGGGTCAAATGGAGTTGTATTCAGATGGCTTTGTCAAAATTCTTAGGTTTCATGGCAGAGTTGAAACCATTCCATGATGATAAAGCTGTATTCTTCTGCCTTGATGCTAGGGAGGCTGACAGAGTTGGCAAGTTGGGGAAATGTCAGTTACAAGGATCTGTTTATGTCTCTTTACAGTGATAGAGCCCTAAAATTAATTGTGCAAAGGAGAGACTACCTTTTAGTGGAGGATGGATAGCCATTGAAGGGCTTCCATTTCATTTATGGAATAGGAATTCTTTTTGCAAAATTGCGGATTTTTGTGGGGAATTCATTCAAATTGATAAAGAAACAGAGATTCTTCAATCTTTGCGTGAGGCAAGAATTAAAGTGGGGAAGACAAAAAATGGTTTTATTCCTTCCGTAATAGCAATTAAGGATGGTGATAGTACTCTTGACATTAAAATCAGACCTTTGTCAAAATTCCTTCCTCAGGTTAGAGGCAGCTCCAACTTTGTGCACACACGCAAGGTTGACGATGGTGCACGTGGCAACAAATGGGGGTGGGGCTATTCAAAATTTCAAAATGAGGTAATTTTCAGGAAGCAAACCAAAGGGATGTGGAGGGTGAAAAGAGACAACAGGTGCAGTGGAACGGCAGAGGTGAAGACAGTGCGGTCTGTGTCTTCCGAGAAGAGAGCGATTTTCTAAGAGATTTGAAGCAGAAGCAAGGTGTTGACCAGGACATCAGCCATTTTAAGAAGACAAGAGCTGTCGAGGTTGACTGTAGAGTTTTTCACGAAATTGGGACTGTTGGGGAGGAGTTGCAAAACTCGCAAGTGTCTAAAAGGAAGAAGATGCAGAATTTGCAGGTGTCTGATGATAATGGTCGGCTCATAAAGAAAGAAGTCAATGATAATGGTCTATTTATAAAGGAGAAAATCAATGTTATGCGTGGGCTGAGGGGATTAAAGGATTTAAGCGATCGAACCCATCTTAAGGAAAAAGGAAAAGAGTCTTTTAGTGATCCTAGGCCTAAAAGGATATGTGGGCTTTGGCATTCAACCAGAACGGATAAGGAACAAGTGGGGTTTTCAAATAAGAAGCAAGTTGGGCTTTCAATTCCTTTTTTGTTAGGACGGGCTAATGCAAATGTAACCCATATGTTAATGAGGTAAGGCTAGCCAAACCGGGTTTTGATGGAGAGGTTAAGCCCAAAGTTAGATCCTTCAGCCCTAAACATTTGCACCAGTTTTCCTTTAGCAATTTAGTTTCGGGTTGCTCCAACAATCAGCTTCTAGGTCACGTCCCTAGTGGAGTCTCAGTTCTGCAGACGGGCAACTCAGACCTAGAAGAAGAAAAGTCTATAGGTGACGATAACATGGGAGCTAAGGTTTCAGATGATGATGAGAAGGAAACCCATAAACCGATCTTCAACAGGTGCTGCAATTCGAACTGCTTGAGAATGGGGGCAGAAGATGGAATAGCCGATCAAGGGGCTAGGTCAGAATTTCCTCTCAAGTTTGCAGAAGATGTGGGTAAGGAGTTAGACTTGAATCAAGGGTGTTTTAATGACGAGGTGGAATCGGATAGTGAGTCAGACAAAAGCCGAGTAGAAAAGGAGGTCTTGTCTCAGAATGAAGCTAACGGTGAAGATGAACTGAATTTGTCTTTATTGTTTGACAAGCAAAACTTGGGGTCCGCTAATGATGGCAGCTTGAGATACGTAGAAAGAGGGTAGGGATGGATTTTTTTTTTCAAAATCAAAGGAGGAAGAAGGCAACAATGTAAGAAGCAAAGGAAGAAAACTCGAGCTTTCAGGTTGTGAATTGTAAAGTAAAGGAGCTTTTAAATTCAGAAGATGGAGAGAAGTGTATGTTGTTACTAAAAAAGATGAACTTAACTCTTTCTCATCCTGTTGAAGTGGCTCAAAGCTTCTCTAGTGTGGAGACGGACATAAAGAAGAAAAGAAGCAGGGAGGTGCAAAATCTTCAATGGGGTTTGAATTATGAGAGAGGAGGAGGCAGCTGTAGTAAGGGTTCTCAAGCGCTATCATGAAGATTTTGAGTTGGAATGTAAGGGGTTCGGGGTGTTAGAAAAAAAGAGGATGATTAAGGAGACAATTAAAAAGGCCAATCTGGATGTAGTTATTTTAATCGAGTCTAAAAAACAAATAGTGGATCATAGTATTATCAGAAGTGTTTAGGGAGCAAGATTCAAGCAGTGGGTTTATCTACCTTGAGAAGGTAGTTCTGGGGGACTGGTTGTGATATGGAATTCCAAGATTGTCAAGGTTTTATGTTCAGTTTTGGGAGATTTTTTGGTTTCCGTTAATATATTAGGTGCAGATGGTAGAGATGGGTGGCTTTCAGGAGTTTATGGTCCGAATAAAAAAAAGAAAGGGAGGCATTTTGGGAGGAGTTATCAAGATTATTTGGGCTATGTTCTTCGAGATGGTGTGTTGGTGGAGATTTTAATGTTATTAGATTTCCTTCTGAAAAATCCACAGGGGGAAGGGAGACTAGAAGCATGTAGGACTTTAATTGTTTTATTCGAGAAACAAATCTAATTGATCCTGTTTTGAACTACTCGGATTTTACTTGGTCTAATTTTAGACAAAGTGCGGTTTGCTGCAAACTTGACAGATTTTTATTTTTGAGTGATTGGGAAGATTTAGTCGGCAAAAAGGTTAGACAAAATGCATTAGTGAGAACTATTTCTGATCCTTGCCCTAGCTTGTTGGATTCTTCAAACAGGAATTGGGCTCCTACTCCTTTCAGGTTTGAGAATATCTGGTTGGAACATCAATCTTTTATTAGAAATATGGAGAAATGGTGGAGTGATGTGGATTTTTAGGGCTGGAAGGGTTATAGGTTTATGAAGAAACTTAAATGGGTTAAAAAGAAACTGAGAGATAAGAACAAAGAAGTTTTTGGAGACATCCTCAAGGAGAAGAATCAGGTTGACGCTAGAATCTCTCATTTGGATAAATTTGAAGTTGAAGGCTTGCTTTGTGAATCTTTGAGATCGGAAAGATCTCAGTTGAAATTGAAGTTTGAAAAGTTGGTGATCAAGAAGGAAACGTTATGGAGGCAAAAGGCTAAAGTTAAATGGGTTAAAAAAGGAGATTGCAATTCTAAATTTTTCCATAAAGTTGTTAATGGGAGAATGAGAAGGAATTGCATTGATAAGCTTGAGTTAAATGATGGGTCGATAATCGAAGAGGAGGGAGCCATAAAACATGAAATTATTCGATTCTTTAAGAAGTTGTATTCTAAAGAAGATGTTGAAAGACCAATCATTTAAGGTTTAAATTGGGACTGTATCGGTAGAGATAAAGCTAATTGGTTGGAAAGACCTTTTGAAGAAGAAGAAATCAAAAAGGCAGTGGTGGATTGCAGCAAAGAAAAGGCTCCTGATCCAGATGGTTTTAATTTTGATTTCTTTCATGCTTGTTGGGAGATTGTTAAAGATGATTTTTGATGGATGTGTTCTTGGAATTTTTTGAGAATGGGATTGTTAATAAAATCACCAATGCAACTTATATTTGTCTCATTCCAAAAAATCCAACTCTTTGAAGATTGGTGATTTTAGACCAATTAGTTTGGTCTCTAGTTTGTATAAAATTATTGCTAAACTTCTTTCCCATAGACTACAAGACATAGTTTTAAAAAATGTAAGGTGCACCGAGGCGCAAAGGGGCTATGGAGCCCGAGGCACAAGGTGCACCTTTTCAAGGCAAAGCACACATTATAAAAAAATAAAATAAATAAAAAAAAAACTTAAAATATTATAAAATCATAAAATTGGATATTTTTATATGTATATATAATTATAGGGGTTTTTTACTTATTCTTCAAATTAGTGGGTTTAATTGGATATTTTATAATAATTTAAGGAGTTATTTACAATTTTCCCTAGCTCGATTGGGTATTTTGTTATAAATTAGGGAATTTTTTGCAATTTTCCTACACATACATGTTTAAAGTTTGGATAGCCAAAAACCTAGCCGTCATTTCGCTCAACCTCAGCCTCTCCCTTCCCGTCACCTCTCTCTGTTCCCTTCCTTCACTCTTGCCTTTCTTTCTCTCCAACTCTCCTCACCATCTGTAGCCAAGCAACCACCACCTTGGAGTGCCAATTTTGGCAACTAGAACGTCGGCATAAAGAGAAGGGAGTGGATTGACGACAAAAAGGTTGGTTTCAAGGTTGTTTGGCTAGTTTCAGGGCTGTTTGGCTGGTTTCGACGGTTGTTTGGTTGGTTTTGGCGATGGTTTTGGTGGCGGTTTTGGTCGGGGTTGACTCGTCGGCGGGTTTTGCTCTTTATTTGCCCAGGCGCACCTAGGCTCTCCTCGAGCTTCTCCCCCTTGGAGCACCTCTTCGAGGGCGCTGTGCCTAGCCATCATTCAGGTACTAGCAATGCCGCCTGCCTTGGGCGCCATGCCTTGGCACGCCTTTTAAAACTATGCTAAAAGAGGTATTTGACAGTACTACCTTTAGTTGTCAATTTGCTTTTGTTAAAGGCAGATAAATTTTAGATGCTGTCTTGGTGGCTAATGAGGTGGTGGAAGAATTCAGAATGAAGAAGAGAGAAGATGTTTTCAAGATTGATTTTGAAAAAACTTACAATCATATTGATTGAGACTTTTTAGACTTTGTCTTGGAAGCAAAAGGTTTTTGGTTAAATAAAGAAGCTGGATCATGGGTTGCTTAAAGTCTTCAAATTTTTTTATCATGATAAATGGGAGACCTAGGGGAAAGTTTCTGCTTCTAGAGGGCTTAGGCAAGGTGATCCTTTTTCCTCTTTTTCGTTTATCCTTGTGGCGGATTGTTTGGGAAGGCTGATTGATAGAGCTAAGGATTGTCATTTGGTGGAAGGGTTTTGTATAGGTACGGAGAATGTTATCGTCTCTCACTTGCAATTTGCAGATGATACTATTTTCTTTTCTTCCGGTGATGAAGAGAATTTTGCTTCCCTAGTTGCGATGATTCGTTTGTTTTGTTGGGTGTCTAGGCTTAAGGTAAACTTGGCTAAAAGTGTAATGGCGAGCACTAATTGTGATGATAGGAAGTTAGTTGACTTGGCCAATGCTTTTGGGTGTGAGGTAGGGAGATGGTCGTTGAAATATTTAGGGTTGTCGTTGGGAGGTAATCCGAGATCATTTGAGTTTGGTGGAGAAAGTTGAGAGGAGATTAGAAGGATGGAAAAATGCTTTCTTTTCTAGGGGTGGAGGATTGGTTCTGATTCAAACTGTGTTGCACAGCATTCCCACTTATTATTTATCCTTGTTTAGAATTCCTATTGGGGTGGCAAAAAGAGTTGAGAAGATTATGAGGAATTTCTTGTGGGATGGTATTGGCGAAGGAAAGAAGACCCATTTAGTAAGATGGAATGTTGTTTCTTGCCCT